>PYWC01000120.1:0-26507 GCA_003182015.1 Tuber magnatum
TTCGTGTTGACCACGAAGCTATCTGCTCCTATCGTACTGATACGTGACTAGGGCCTAGCCCGAACACGTTACAGTGGTTCCATAATTCATCTGTATGTTGGTGAATTTTCTACCCTGTAACACAGCTGGTCGAGCCGTCTCATCAGTGGGTCCTTGTCCTACTCATACCCCTATCCCCAAATCAGAGACATACGTTACTAGCCAAATTGGTACCTTGCTTCTTATATCTATTGGCCCATAACTTGGTGATCGACAATTCGCTTTTTTACCATTTCGAATGCGGTCTGATGGGTGGTTCTCTATACAAATTCGGCATTCCCTGTTAAGTCCGTTAATAGTACTGTCATGGTCACATGATGTGGGAGGAACTGGGCCACATAATTCACTATTCCTAGAAGGTGTTCCAATTCTTTTTTGTTTTAGGGCATTTCCCAACCTGGGATACAGACGATATTTTCTAGGGGGATGCATGAATTCCTTCACTATGCACTATGTGTCCTAGTACTTCTAGCCTATCTGCAAATAGTACTGACTTACTTTTTGCTTACATAGAATTTTGCCTTTCTGACTTGGTCACATACCTGCCATATGTGCCTTTCATACTCTTCTGGTGTATCCGAGAATATGAGAATATCATCAATGTATACCCATACAAAGTGATGTAAGAATTCGCTTAGGAGATCTTCCATTATTTGCATAAATGTTGCTGGTATATTCATGTCTCCTTGTAGCATTACTTTGCTAACAAATCCTCCGAATGGGGTTTTGGATAAGTTGAACTTAACGCTGTTCTTGTCCACTCGTGTTTGGAAGTATACGTTGCTTAGGTCAATGTTACTCCTGAATTTTGCTCATCCAATGCAGTTAAGGACCTGCTGTTGGTTGGGGATCGATGGACTATCCATGATCGTGTTATCGTTTCTTACTTGCAGGTCCACCAGAGGGCAGATCCTTCCATCTAACTTAGGTTGTATGAACATAGATGCCACTCCGGGAACCTCCTGTTGTATGATTACTCCAGCTCGTAATTTCTCGTTTATCCAGTTCATAAGTTTCTCCTTGTATGCTTCTGGAATTGACTATGTTGGTTGTTTCTTGAGATCTGTTGGATTTTTCAGCCAAATGTGGTGGTTAATCTTATGCACAGGAGGTAGCGTTTCAGGGACCTTGTCCAGGAATACATCCTTGTACTCTTCTAACAGTGTTGCTGAGGTTGTATCTGTAACTGCAGCTCAGAATTCCCCACTTGTTGGTTTGCATAGTACTCGCAGTTTACCATCGGGAAACTCCACTCCTGTGTCCCCACACCTGACAAGGGTGCTATGTCTTCTCTGGCATGGCATTCAAACCACGGTGTCGTACTCTGCCAAGTTTTCTACCAACATCTCCTGATTTGTCTATTTCTTCTTCCCGATTTCTATGGTCACCCCATATTTCTTGTGGCTTGAAGAGCAGAAACCTTTCCTTGCCATGTTGACTATTGTTGGCTGTGGTAGAGCTTCCGCTTTTATGCCGTGGGCAGAGATAATGGTAGTACTGATAATGTCACAACCGATTGTTCCTGTATCGAACAGTACCTTTGCTGGATGGCTCTCTATGGAGATCGTTCCTTCTAATGCATCACCAGGCCATATTATCAGTACTGGTTGGGTTCAGAGACTTTCCATTTCCACCGAATTAATTCCCACTTCATCATATTCAGTTGCTTCCATGTCGTTTGTGCTAGCCTCTTCACGGGGCTGTTTTTCCTTTTCCCTTTTTAGCATAGCAGTCCTTCGCATAGTACCCCTTTTTTCTAAATTCGAAACATGTTCCTTCATCGCATTGTTTCTTCTTCTTATCTTTCTTGTCCTTCGAACCTTTCCAGTATGGTTTACCCTTCCTTGTATTGTCCAGCGATAGTGATCCTTTACTGTTCTTCTGCTGCAGTATGTGGTTTCGCTAAACTCCTGTTCCCTACAGGATGGCATGCTTGCGTTCAGCCCATTTGACTATCTTGTCAAAGGAGTCTCCATCTTCTTCCATGGGTTCTACCTCCTGGCGTAGTGTGGGATGCATTGCTTCACACAGTCTTTGTCGCAGTGTGTACTGAGATACCGTCCGAGTAGGCAATCGTCCCGGGTACTTTAGGAGATCCGTCACGACTATAGTTATTCTTTCTGTTTTCCCATTTCATATTTGCTGGATATCCTTGAACCTTTTATATAGTTCCTCCATGTTTTGCGAGGATTGGAATCTCTCTCTCAGGTATTTTATCAGGGTCATTCCTTGGACTTTTTTCCGCACTCTCGTAGTGGTACATTGCTTGGTGGTATGCTTCCTCTGCTTTTCTAGTACAAAAACTTCCCAAGTACACTCTGCTTCCTCCTTTGGCTTTTTCTACTCCATGCAGGGCAAGGTGTTGTGAAGTGGTTGTTACCCATCGGTTAAATGCTTTAGGTTTTAGGTCTTCCTTTTTACCTGAGAGCGAGGGCAGCAGCGGGAGTTTGATTTTTGGTCCTGCTCACTCGGCCTCTGGGCCAGGCGGCGCAGTGGATCCTTCTTCAGATATTTCGTTTCCAGACTCTTCGTTGATAGAACTGTCATCTGACAAGCTTTCTGAAGAGTTGCTGGAGGGCTCATCTTGTGGTTCTTTTACTACCCAGTGATCTGATGTTTCTTCGTCGTCGTCTTACTTCTTTGGTGTACCGACAGGTAGGCTGTTTCTCTTCGGTGGTTGCGCCGGTGCCATTCCTTTGCTGGGGCTGGTGGGAAAGAGCCCTGGAAGGCTGGTTGCTGTCTTTGCTAACTCGTCAGTTGATTCGCTAAAGGTCTGCCTGGACAAACCTCTAGCTAATTGTCTTTCCACTTCGTCAATAGAGAAATCGCTCTGTGGCCCTTTCAGTTTCTTGGGTTGTCTTCTTTTGGTAAGGCTTTCCCGTAGGACCTGCTTCCCACTTCGAGTCTCTAGTGACTTAATGGTGTCATGTTGGTGGAGCCGAGCCTTCTGCAGATCTGCCACTCCCCACTGCTAGCTGCTTATTTGTTGGACTTTCGAAGGTTGATCAGACCAGGTCTGGGCAGGTTTCTTTAACTACTTGCTAGGGTTAAAAAAATGTAACGTGTTTGGGCAAGGCCCTAGTCACCCAGTGGTACGATAGAAGCCGATGGCTTCTTGATCAACACAAAGCAAGCGCTGCGTACTAAAGGAGTCTTCGAATGGGGTGCAATAGGAGATCAAAGAAGTAAGCGTTCCACCAAGTATATTGAGAATGCTGTCTGTCGAAGTCTGCTGTTTCCACTACAGGAATTAGCAGTCTTTAAATACAGCATATTGCTTATCTCCACTATGAGTGATATTCCAAAACATTATATGTATTAACCGATAGCACACAAAACAATACGAGTATCAAATGATACTGTAAGACCAAACATAAAACAATGTGTATAACAACCAACAGCACACGAAACAATACAAGTATTAAATGATACTATGGAACCAAACATAAAAAAATCTATGTATCAACCAATAGCGCATGAAATAATACAAGTATCAAACGATACTACAAAACCAAGATAAACCAATCTAGTACCTGTACCAGTTACACTGACGTTGAGTTCGCATGAATGTCCACCTAAAGGTTGGTTGACTAGAGGGCCGTGGGGAAGGTAGTAGACGATGTGAAGGACGGGTCTGTTGAGAAGGTATGGGGTAGGATGAGGCGTACGATAAGGAGGTTGCCGCAGATGGGTAGGGCAGTGAAGAGATGCATGTGGGGGGGGCCGGATTTGGAGAGAGCCCTGGAGGACATGAAGAGGTTGCAGAGACTCGTGAGGGAAGACAGAGTATGAAAAGGAGACTTTTATGCTGTGCTGATGGGTATTTAGAGGTATGCTGATCGATGCGAGATGTGCTTGGATAAGAGGGAAGTTGGCCAAGATGAAGGACTTGGAGGTGCTCAACTAGATTCGCGTGATTGAGCCACACTATGTGGTGCCCACAATGAGGAGACCGAGTGGGTCTTTTGCAGTCGAGCATGAGAATATCTCCGAGATAGTCACCATCTAGTTGGGACCTGTTGAGGACCTGGATCCATGGGATGACTCCATATGTGATCTCCATGTGAATGCTATAGGTGTTTGGGAGGCGCTGCTGGATTCACCAGGCAACACTGCTGTGGGACTAGATGAGATGTGCTACCCATTTGTGAGGTTTTGGCACTGGCGGCACCTGGAGGGGTTTAGGCGGGTTGTGGAATATGGCTGAGGGCTGGGTTCCCAGAATGGCAAAGGGCAGTTCCAGTATTGATCCAGAAAGTTGGGAAGCGCAACCATGTGGTCGTGAAGTTATGGAGGGTGATCCAGTTGCTCCCGGTCCTGGCCAAGGTATGCAAGCGGGTTATGTTGGCCCAGCTCAGTACTGATATCGATCTCAGAGAGACGCAATTCATGCCGTGGAAGAGGAGGGCGGTGCATGACTACATGGGTCTTGCGCAAGATTTTATAGTGCACAATGAGGACAAGCAGGTGCCAATGTTGTCAGCAGACATGGAAGGCAGGTTCGATAACTTTGGCCTGACTTGTTGGTGGACTTGCTTGTCACAAGAGGTGTAGGTGGGCAGTGGCCGGTGTGGGTGAGGGGGTGGTGTCGACACAGGACAATTTGCTTTCTGTTCAACGGACGTGTATCAAAGTCCTTCACTGTGACTAAAGGGATTTCCTAGGGGTCCCTGCTGTCCCCCTTTTTGTTTGAGGTATTTGTGGCGGACATTATGACACTGAGGGTCTAATATTCCCTATCGATTAGATTTATTGTCCTAAGCTATGTGGATAGAATACAAATACTAGTTGCAGCGTACACAGAGGTAATGGCTGCTGGGGTTCTGATGGAGACCTGTATAGACTGTGCTAGGATTGCAGGACTAAGGGGTATGGGGTTCATGCCACTAAAGACTATGTGAGTCGGCTTCAGTGATACGAGATGGGTGGCATTAGGACTGTTGAGGATGATGGTCCTGCCGGTTGAAGATATGAGGGTTTCAGGATATCAGGTGAGGAGGGACCGGACATGGGATGGTCACGCCCATTATTGAACTGAGAGAGTATTGGGGGTCTTGAGGAGGATCGCAGCTGTGATGAGAAGGTTTCATAGCCACGGTGTAGAAGGCTGGGAGGTGCAGAGGCTGGTGCAGTTGGCTTACTTGCCTACGCTCGGATACGGTATTGAGTTTGTTGTGGGCCATGAGAGGCTGATCAAGGCCATGCAGGTGCATGTCAATGATATACCTAGATCATTGTTTAGGATGCCACTGAAGGTGCCCAATATTGTGCTGTCGATAGAGCTTTGTATGGCCCCGCTGGGTGTGAGATAATGGTATGTCCGTCGGCGGTGCCATGCTCTGATAACTAAATACCGGTATAGCGAGGACATGCCCAAGTTTGATGCAGCCCGCTGCGATTAGGGGGATGAGGATGAGGGCACGGTGATTGTATGGTTGGATGTGGAGATTGAGAGAATGCTGATCGTAAAGTGTTCCCATGATTGGGAGATTACCACAGCACGGTGTAAACAGATTGGAAGGGGTGGGGGCCTGGTGGCCTTCATGGATGGGTCGAAGGAGTCCACTGGATGTAGTGCTATATGGGCAATCCTGAAGGGAGGGACAGGGGTCGGTAGTGGGAGTAGGGCATTGTATAGTGACCTGTCGATTACGGAGGTTGAGTTGATGGAGGGCTGGTAGGCATTAGAGAACATGGTGGCAATGGGGGCTGGGAAGGTTGCGGTATTCATTGACTCCATGAGCACCCTGCAGATAGTTAAGGGAATAAGGAATGAGGAAGACAGGGTGGGAATTTGAGAGGCATGCTTCCAGGTGCTTTTCCAGTTGGAGGTGGTCTGTTTGTACTGGGCACCTGGTTACTCAGGAGTTGAGTAGAATATGGTTGTGGACAGGGAGGCGAGAATGGCTGTTGGGGGGAGGATTGCTGTAGGATGGGATTTTGGGCTCAGGGTGGTGCAGAGAACGAAGAAGAGGATGATGAAGGAATGAGCAGGATGGGGCTAGAAGGAAGTGCACCGGCTGTATGCTAGGGGCCCAAGGGAATTTGGGCACTACAAAGTATAGGTCTAGACGGATGTGATGGTAATGATGATGTTGTGGGCAGGACTGGTGGTGCCAGGGCATGGTAGCCATGATAGTGCAGGATCCAAAGGCCATCTGGCTGTGTGCCTGTAGTATGAGGAGGGTCATCCAGATGGCGGGTTATATGATGACAAGCCCCCAAGATGAGTGGAAGGACTGGTTTAAGGCCAGGGACTACCTGGGGCTCAGCATCAAGATGGCTACAGTGGCTGTGATGGGTGAGAAGGTGGTGTTTGAAAAACTGTAACCAGTAGGGGTACCAGGTTATTTTATGTTTGGTTTCACAGTATTGGTTGATACTTGTATTCTTTCGTGTGTTATCGGATAATACGCACCTTGTTTTATCTTTGATTCCATAGTATCATTTGATACTTGTATTATTTCGTGTACTATCGGTTGATACACACATTCTTTTATGTTTGGTTCCACAGTATCGATTAATACTTGTATTGTTTCATGTGCTATCGGTTGATACACACAAAGTTTTGAAATATCACTCATACTGGAGATAAGCAATATGTTGTATTTAAGAACTGCTAATTTCCACCATGGAAACAGCAGACTTCGACAGACAGTATTCTTAATATGCTTGATTGAATGGTTACTTCTTTGATCTCCTATTACATCCTGTTCAAAGACTCCTTTAGTAAGCAGCGCTTGCTTCTTGTTGATCAAGAAACCATCTGCTCCTATTGCACCTCCACATGACTAGGGCCTAGCCTGAACACGTTACGAAACATGTTTGATGGCACAATGGTGGAGCTTGAGGGTGGAAGGCGGGTGGTAGTACCGATGGATAAGGGTTGTTTGGCAGCGGCGCCAAGCAGGTGTGGAACGTATGGATGGTTGCATGATGGGGTGTGCATAGCACCTTGTGCGAATCTCAAGAGTGGGCAATTTTACCTGAGTGCATTCACGCAGGACTGTGTCTGCGGGAAGAAGGTTTCGGCATGATACTCGCACTTGAAAAGGAATGAAGTCTGTGAGAGAGCAGTAGTTGGGGGATTCTGGAGGATGGTTATCAGGAACTGGGACAAGATTAGGCCAGGGTTTAGGCTGGCATTGGGGGTTAGGGCATTGATGGGCCGAGACCTGGAGGGTGTTGGGTACTGGTTTTGTATGACAGTGTGTAGGGGTAGGGGGGAACTGGCCAAGCACTTCAGGGTGTTGAGCGGGGTGGCCTGTAGGGAGAGATTGATGGAAGCTTTTTTGAGTTTACAATTTGTTGATAGTGATGAGGAGTATGGGGATATTTTGTTTCAATTTTGGGGCAGGGTGGCGGGTTTGGGTTTGGATGATAGTGGGCCTGAAGACGCATTGGTTCTGGACTCAGCTGTGCTGAGTGAGTACTAGTGACAGGGCCATGGATGTTTATCTTTGAGTTTTGGCTGATTTTGCGGGTGGAGGATTGCGAGACTGGTCTGCCAGTAGGTAGTGTTTAGCTAGCAGATGCCAGATAGGTTTAGCTAGGATAAATTTATGATATTGAAGCCAACCAGACCAGAGTTCGACAGACTTTTGCGCACACCCTAGTACGAACGCATCTTTGATGAAGTTCCGGAACCATTCGCCCCCGAAGAGATCGAAGGCTGGCGTAACCATCCGGAAGAAGCCGCAGTATCGAGTGATGCTCCAGTGAGCCCTCGCAGATCCCGCATGGGAACTGGCTGAGCACCAAACCAAAGTGTATGCTTTATCGATTACCAAATTCGTGATATCTAACGAGCCCTTCTGTAGTTCCCAGGCTTTGGCAATAGCTTCCGAGCCCACAAATCCGGGGCGAAGGGCATAGCGGCTCCTGGGTGATCAGTGGCTGACAAGGCTGTCCACGAAGCTGCCAGTATTGACTTTGTGGGACCAGAGACGCGTCTTATCCGCCATTAGATGGGCAGACGTCCAAGATTTCCCAAGTAGGGTTGGAGTGTCTGGCGGGGTTTAGCGGCCGGATGATGTTTAGACCGTGCCGGCGTTTTTGCCAGCGATGGGATGCTGGGCGGCCCTTGCCGTAGTGGTGGTGGTGGTGGTGGTGGTGGTGATGTATGCTCGGAGCGGACGTTGCACCGTGAGCAAGCTTTTTTTTGACGATGACGACGATTTCATGAACGATGATACGAACCGCGGGCCTAAACAATAGATTTCTTCCTCCCCTACCAATTCCCCAATTCAAATACCGGTATCGCATTTTTTGTGCCTTGCTTTTCCAGACGTTCCCTCGGAGTTCCATTATGCGACGTGGACTACCAATAAACCGGCTGAACCGTTATTATGCAGCACTCCATTCGAGGATCACACTCGTAACGTTCGAGGTTGACTTAAAATCCCCCAACAAGTAAGGATCCGCAAATTCATAACAGGCCCACTGCTCCCCCATCCACGATCACAAAATTTCTACTCGTAGAGGCTGGGAGGGGGAAAAAGTATATCAACATTCGAGTGAGCCATGATACCGTAAGAACTTGCAGGCAGCTGGCAAGGTGATTGGGTGGTTATGGTTCAATGGTGCAAAGTTCCTAAAACCGGGTCCAGCCAGCTGCATACAATGCGTCATCGAAATAAGTCCTTCGAAACAATGAATAGCAGAGGGGAAAAAAAGCTAGAGAGTACTTTAAATTAGAATATTAGTTCTCTGTAGTAGTTTTTTTTTTTTTTTTTTTTTTTTAAAGAAATAAAATATGTGAAAAAGGAGTAACTTTAATTGTAAAAAGAATTTGTGTGAGGATGAAACATGTACTAAAGAATTGGGTGAAGCAGGCTGAGATAAACAATAAGAAGGTAGCATCCAATTCAACCATCTGGCAATAATGTTCTCAGCAATACTGTGTGAACTGTGCTTCTATCAACCAAACAATAATAAGCAAATCATCAGGGACTTGGTGGTTTTCTATTCACAGTCAGATACTAGCAATCTGGTTGACCTGGCACTGCATTTACCTCATATCCACTAGCAGATAAGTGAAAGATCCAAGTACTATAGATGGTATTACTACAAGTATAATTAGCGGTAATTAGTAAAAAAAAGTTTCTCAAGCTCTGAACTTTATTCAACCAGAGCAGGTATGGAAAGTACTATCAGAAATTGCTTTGGTTTTTACAGGCTTAAGTTATAGCCACAAAGTCGGGTATAGAACTACTCAGGTTATAGACATTGCATATAAAAGTCATAGAAGGATGCTCCTAATTTAATTTAGTGAGCAACACAAAAGTCTACATACTGTAAAATCTTATATAATCTGCTATCTCCATAGCAGGAATTAATCTCTATGGCAGGAATAAGGAGAGGTAAGCAAGATAATGCCAAGGAGGGGAGTAATATTTAGTGAAAATGAAATTAGAAATCCTGTACAGACTGTATCAAAATATAATTCTGTAACAAGTATCAGTTCAAGTCAAAAGGTAAAACCTATCAGAATATGAGCATGTTTATATATAAGATAATTTGCAAAAGTCAGTTAATATAGAAACTAAATAAAAAGAGGAACGAGAAGTAGTAGATAGAAAAAAAGTCAAACAAGAGGAGTCACAATTTACTTGTCTAAACAAGAATACCTAATATTCATACCACTAAATACTATCATAGACTATAAGTAAAGAAGATTAGTGAATAAACAATAACACAAACTGATTTGATACTGATTAAATATTCTAAACAAAATTATAGTCAGAAGCAGAAGATTCAGGTTCATATCTTCTTAAAGCAGAATGGGATACTAGTCAATCCAGAAAACCATCTAGGTGAATATGGTCTGCTGACTCAGAGTGAAACCTCTAAACTTTGCAAAATTCTACAATTAACTATTGGTAACTGTATTAGGAAGAAGAAAGAGATAGACAAAAGAGGGAAGAACCTACAGAGAAAGCAGAGAGAAGAATCTACTGTCTTGAGTTGTATTTTGTGCTCTGAATTAGAATTATAGCTATATAAAGACTTTCTTGAGTAGTGAAAAATGGAGAGGATAGTATGCTAAAGATGGTTCAGAATCCAATCCCATTTCCTATTTTAGTCAATGTATCCTGAAGTTAGCTCTATTGCATATCAGTTTAGCAGAGCATAGTTTCAATAATTTCTAACATGCAATAGGATTAGTCTTCATACTATTACCAAAAAAGCTCAAAAGGTTTCCATTGACTATTGGGTACTGATAGTTAATTGGCTTTATTTTAATAGGAAAAACTCTCATTCTTGTTTGTCCAAATTCTGAGAAGTCAGCCTTAGCTACCGGATTGAAAGATTAGAGTTGTCCAATATCTGTAATCTTGATGAAGTGCCAATTCTGTTCAAGTATTCAGAGGGAAAAACCAACAATATTACTGAAGGAAAGACAAGATAAGTTAAAGAGACTAGATTAGGATAGGATAAATGCCAGGCTAGCCTGGTGCTTTGTATATTTGTCAATAGTATTCTACGAGTATGTTCAATGACAATCTTTTATAGAATAGATCAACAACTGGGAAGAGAGAGGATATAATATTACTCTGGAGTGTTTCTTGAGTTTAATCCTACCACCTACTTGATAGACAATTTATTTGAATTCTATATTACGAATCATCTCCTTTCCATTCTTGGTAGCTATCTAACTCTTTTTGCTTTAGATCTTATAGGTTCCTATAAGATATCAACTATGTTAGATCTTTTTTGCTATAATAATATTACTCCCTTACTTATTTTGAGTAGCTATACTAGCCTTATTCAGCCATTGGATATATTTGTAAATAAACTATTCAAAGAAATAGTTCAGGAGTTTATAGATAAAAAAATAGTAGAATTGGAATCTATAGAGAAGCTTGAGCAGTAGACTATAGAGGACTGGCAGATAGTAACTACTTTTTGTATTAGTGATACTTTTTATAAGTGTTATCAAGAGGAAGCAGATATTGTACAGCATTTTCTTCACAAGGTTAGAATCTGACTACCAATATATAATAGTGCAGATAGTGAGTTGGATATTAAGGGCTTTATTGGGCTACAGATCAGGGATTGAAGCGTAAATATTAATAATATGAACAATGCTGAAGAAATTGTAAAGGCTGATGATGATAATAATATTAAATTTGTAAATAGTCTAAAATAAACCATGATTTTTTATTCTACTATATGTATATGGTTTTCTAGTATAACATTAAATAGCTCTAATTTTGAAATTAGATCAAGTCACTTGCACATTTGGCAAAATCTCACTTAGCCCTGGTCTGAAAATTAACCTCTGCTGTAGAGATAGTGGATTATATGAGATCTTATGGTACTACAGTATTGAATGAGTATGCAAGACGGTTGATATTATAATATTATTATACTCCAGTGGTGTGGCCTTGGTACCAGTAGCTCCAGTCACTTGAGAATATATTTCATCACTGGTCCATAGTTTAGATTAGTTGCATAATAATTTGTCCTTGTGAATACCCTATCATCCCCTCCATCAATAAATGACCAAGTTAAATATTGTACCGACACAGTACTAGCTCATAAAGTTGAAGAGACCAAGGCTACTGTAGACCCTGTGAATCTTCAGCAAGACAGCACCCTTAATAAGTTACAGTAAACTTAGTATTCTAAAATAGTTTGTCAGACAGATTTCATTATATCATAGAACCACAAGTATATATGACAAAATTAGCTATATAATTCAACCACTGTTGTATATATTCTTTTATGCAAATACTTCATTCATGACTTCAAAGGGTTGCTCAATTCTAGTACTAGTACGAGAGCAAATAGCTATTGAAATAGCTATAACAGGAATTGCCCAAAGCTGCTGCCAGAGAAGAAATTAGTAGTAATAGAAAAGTGCTATTTTCACTACCATCCAGGATTTCCTTCTACGATCCGTCAATTATAGTTCATGCTATTCAAAACCTGCACCAGAAATTCCAAAACCTTTAAATTGACAAGGCTTCACAACAAGTAGTATTATTGGAAAGAAAAAAGCTCAGGGTTGAAGAGCAAGAGATCAAGAATAACTGTGAGTTGTTTTTTATTTTTCTAGTCCTTGGTTAAAGAGCCTTGCATTTTTGAAAGATTGTACCTTTGGTAAGAATAAGAGAAAAATATTATACCAGCCACAGTTTAAATGCTTAGTAATAAGCAATTTATTATTCAGGGAATAGGGTTTTTGTTTAAATAGATCATATTGTACACTAAAAAGAACAAATATAATCTGTAACCTATAAGCAATATTGTTAATTCTAATAACAACTATAATTGTTTCTCCAGTATGATATATGTGATAAAATGATAGTAAGATATATGAGAAGTGTTACCAGTAAATTACGTTAAGACTTGTTTTTTGCTTCTTTAATTGAATACTTATCAACTTATCAAGATATTCTTTATGATGTCTGCATTCAAAAAATGCAAAATCTTAAGCTATTTGGTAGGAGCAGCAAGGTGGATGATTATGAGCCAGCAATATGACAAATATTTTGCAATTTGCACCAGAGCAAGAAGATCAGAATCAGGTTATTTTGGCCAGTAACAGTGAGTTAATATATTATAAGAAATACTCCTAGGACTCTAAAATAATAGTCAAACAGATATTAGTTAGATACTCAAATTGTCACTTCTGCTAATAAGTTACCTTAAAGACCAATATTATGGAAATGGAGTAAGAAAAGCAAAAGTTAAGAAATGTAGAACACTCTAGAAGAAGGAGGCATAGATGAGAATAATGATGAAGGTATATAATATAAATAGTATTTAAAAGCAAAGTAAGAAATGAAAATTCTAATAGTTGTATTTGAAAGATAGAGGTAAATGCTGAAAAGAACTCAAATGGGACAAAACTTGACAGACTTGTTAAATAAGGGATTAAAGATTGACTATGTATAGTCAACATAGCACCAGATTGAGTCAAGATAATAATTCTTTTAGTTATTAAGTACTCATATACTATTATTTCAAAAACAATAAGAGTGAGTAGAAAAAGTACAATAGAAAATATTCTTGTAACTAGCAATCCATAATCTGAAGAGACTTTAGAAGTCAAAAAAGTGTACTTTCAAAGGTATAGCCTTTAAGCATTACCATCAAGTCTTAAGATTGTTGAGGTTTGAAAGAATGAGTTTAACTAAACCTATTTGGAGAAAGACTAGAATCCAAGTTGCAGAACTTATAGCTATCTCAGAAACAAGAGGCTGCCATATTGAATTATGAATCATTAGAGATTAGCAAAGATGAATCCCAACTGGAAATGCAAGAATGCAGAAAATATATGAACGGGCTGTAATACTCTCCAGATTAGATGAAGAAGGAACTCAACTTATTTTAAGATAGTTTATAATAAGTATAGGTAGTAGGATTACACCATATCAGTTGGCTAAAGCCATATCAAAATAGTGGTCAACTTGGAATCTAGTACTTACGAATGACCTAACAGATGTGATACAAGTGTCTGAAGTACAAAGGCTAAATTCTGAAAATACCAAGTTACAATGTGATTAGAGATCAGTCTACAAGGTATTAATAAGTCAAACCTCTGATCAATGGCAGAATAAAATAGGCTATAAGTATAAGGAATGCAATAAAGGAGTATATATCAGCAAAAAAAGACTATCCATCCAGTGTGTTACTGTTGCCTCCTGACTGACACAATGTCAAGTCTGCGTCTCATACATACTATGCATTCTCATATCAATGGCAATACTTACTAATACTATGGGTATCTAGTACTACCTGGCTATACTCGGTTGCATCCTGACATGATATTGCATCTGACCCATACCCTGCCAATACCCAGCTCATATCTGAATTATTCTCTATTGTACTTTCTTATTCCAATGCCGGCACCTCCACCTTAATCCTCGCTAGTACCTTGTCTCTGGGTACTATAACTTCTTCTCACAGGAGAGCATCTAGTACAGTGTAATGACCCAGCATACATGAGCTATAGCAGCCAGAACCTATACCCATACAGGTAGCCAGGAGGCGAACTGGTAGGAACTAGCAGGCAAGTAAGTACTTGACCTACGGAGACCTGATGGCCTGGGCTCCAAGATGAACAGAATTGGCGGGTAAGGTACTAAGGTACCTGGCAATACCCAGGAGTGGTGTCAGCATACTTAGGGACCTCTGGAAGGGGCAGTTACTCTGCTAAGCTGCGTAACCGGAGAAAGGTCAGAAGTGTCTATCTCCGGCGACGGAATAGATAGCGTAATAGGGAGAAGTTATCTCGTCCCCCGGACAAGGTTACCCTACCAAGGTTCAGGTTACCCTGCCACCGGGCTTGGGTTACCCTGTCCAAAGTCCTGAGTTACCCTGCCTTTCAATACGAAGTCCCTCAGAGAGTTGGGGAAAAATGACTGGAATGTTTGTCACCCGAAGCCATGCATAATACTGGAACCTGGGGTTCCGGGAGATGCTATTGGGCGAGCATCGCTGCTGTCCGGTCGACTGTAAGCTGTTCGCAGGATATATAAGGGGGCATAGGGTGGAATATGGAGTACCTCCTCCAAGTTGTTCGGAGTAAAACAGACCAAACCTGATGGAGTTAACGGGAGTTAACCATAGGGGTCCTGAAGGTAGTCCTGGGTGGTACCAGGGCAACCGGAAGAGTTTTACATATACCAAGCCCGAATGTGTCTATAACGCCATAGGCTCTGAAAGAGAAGTGCAGAGATACTAAAAGCATGATTCCTACCACAGGTAAGGTGGATCTGAGGTAGTGGTCATGGGTTGCACCCATTGTACCCCTCCCAGACTACCATATCCTGTGGAAGACACCAGAAGACTGAGAATTGTATATAGTAGATGGATAAACCGCTCATGGTAGCTTCTGGGGTCATGTAGATATCAATGCACATGGGAAGGGTATTATAGATAGTCTAGTTCATCCACTGTCTTGACTGTTAGCCACTGGCAAGATGCCGATGTAAAGAAGTTTTCACTCCAGCGGGCAAAATAGAAATGCGCCGCAGAAACAATAACTGCATAAGGTGAACGCCAACTAGAGTGTGTCAACACATGCATACCCAAAGAGTGTGCTAGAAGATATATTGGACCACCCTTAGCAGAAAAGGGTGTACTTGAACGGTTGGAGTAAAGTTATGGAGGAGTTTCTGGCATAAGATAAAACTAGTTGAACATCTATACGAGAACTCTCCTACTCCAACAATTAATCCTCTCCAGACCTTAATTGAGTGAAGCATCAGGCTTAACGATATTAAGTTTTACCGTTTACTTTACTCTTACATCTGTGTGAACTTTTGGCGATAAGTTTGAAGTTGTTCAGTATGGTCACAACCTTGGGATCCATCTTCCTAGGGGTGCCCCCATTACATACAGCCTCCCCATAGTTGGTACCTTCAGAAGATTTTAGCTAAGTCCTACTGGCAAACTAGTACTCATCGACGTAAGGCACATGTCTCTAATTCTAATTGCCCATATGAGCTGACTCTATTTTTGGCACTTCATGAATAAAACAGTAAAAAGGGACTTAGATTCTATTCTGAATCCGAGTGATAGCTATGGCCCAGTTGTAGTACTAGTACTTTGTTGTGATCTCACTACAACTCTGAGTCAACCAGCATTGACATACAGAAACTCTACAATACACTTCTAAACACTGATCTACCATAAAACCATCTTATGATATATATAGATCCTACTAAAACTAACTGGTATTTCTGTTCTTTCATTGAATTTTATAAGATATGTCTAGATTCATTTACCACAACTTGAATTCTATTTCCCAGTGAGGTTCTGGAGAGGTTTTAATAATATACTAACTTTAATGCCAGATTCCCTATACATTCTTTGGCTGCAGTCCTCCATACTTCACAGTATAGATTCACTCAACGGCAGCTTTCTAACAGATTAAAGACCATCTACTTGTGATCAATATTGGTAGAGCTACAGCCTATTATAGAAGTAGTCTTTGGTGGTAATATTCTGACTATGTACTGACTTTGATGTCAGATTCCACAGGTGTCCTTCAGCTGTAGCACTCCATACTTGGCAGCATAGATTCACTCAATACCAGCTTTTCAATAACATAAAGAATGTCTACTCCCAATCAATATTGGTAGAGTTGTAGCCTGTTATAAAAGTGGTCTTGCCCAGCAAGATTCTAGGGAGGTTCTGACTATAGGTTAATTTTTATACCGGATTCCTCAGGTGTCCTTCAGCTGCAGCCCTCTATACTTTACAGTATAGATCTACTTAATACTGGCCTTACAACAATCTATAGAACGCCTACTTGTATCCATTATTGGTAGAGCTACAGGCTGTTATGGATGGGGTCTTTTCTGGTAAGGTTCTAACTATGTGCTAACTTTGATACCAGATTGCTTAGGCATCCTTTTGATGCGGCACTTCATACTCCACAGCAGAGCTCTACTCAACGCCAGCTTTCTAATAATCTAAAGGACGTCTATTTACTAGCATTATTAGTGGAGTTACAAGCTGTTATGAATGGGGTCTTTTCTGGTAATATTCTGACTTTGTAAGAGTTCAAGTTTGCTACTGCTACAACTAGTAGAAGGGATTTAATGGAGGCATTACTATGGATATTAGTATTTTAATAAATTATACTATCTACTGCTTGATAAACTTTAATTTAATTGCGACCTAAGTCACAAGGTATGAAAATGGGGACCCTTTCAGAACTCGTAATTTCAGAGGCTTTGGTAGAGCTTATAGCTGAGCCTAGATACTACTCAGATTGGACATCATATCCTGGTTGTATTCTGACAATATAGTGTTGTGCCTAGTTATGCCCTGAGAATTCTGTATCAATCCTGTTGTATACTGATACTACCAAGATCCAATGTTGTATTCTAAGTCACAATTTACATTCTGTATGCTCAATATATCAGGCACTCTAGATACTTAGAGTGTGAGCCCAGATTTTTTGCTAGTATATTAAGATGGTTATGAGCAGATTTGTAATATGTTCACATCTAGGATGCTAATCATGCTTCGAGTACAATAGTAATAGGCGGCTAGCTTGCTTGGCAAATGGCGAGAGCTATATAGACTAAAGGAGGCTTTGAACAGGTATAATAGGAGATCAAGAAATAATCATTCAATTAAGTATATTAAGAATACTGTCAGTCGATATCTGCTGTTTCCATCACAGAATCAGCTGTGTTTAAATACAAGTTCTTACTCATCTCCCATATGAGCAATAATATAGTCTCTTTCAAAGTATTCAATGATACCTTTGAAACATAGCCAGTATCAAATGATACTAGGAAACAAAACATAAAATATTCAAAGTATCAAGCGATATCTTTGAAACATAGCAAGTATCAAATGATACTATAAAGCAAAACATAAAACATTCAAAGTATCAAGTGATACCTTTGAAATATAACAAGTATCAAATAATACTATAAAACAAAATATAAAATATTCAAAGTATCAAGCAATACCTTTGAAACAAAACAAGTATCAAGTGATACTATAAATCAAACATAAAATATAACCTAGTACTCATACCAGTTACAAGGTTGATGTTATATTCTATTAATAGCAAAACTTTCTACTAGGCCTGGAAAATCTAAGGCCTTATATAACATGATAGCAATTAGATTCCAATAAAAAACTGGTTACAGTATTCCCACAAATCTACTTCCTAGCCAAAGGCCAATTGTGTTGGTAATACACGATAAGTTTAACTTTGACCCTAACAATAGATACCATTATGTTTGAATAAATGATGGTAAACTACTAATTCAGGAAAAGAGCTATAGGCAAGAAATCGTGATTTCTCACTTTGTTAGATCCGGGAGTTCATTTACAGGATATAGACTTACTACCTATTAATAGTATGCCAGCATCTATGTTCTCTGCAGAAGAAATCTTTAATATAGTCTATATATAGCAGCAATAAAAATTGAGTATAGTGGTGACAACTGATAAGATGGGAAAGATCTTATTACACAAGTAATAAAGGTTATAACTAGTATTGGTACTAGGTTAAGGACTTATAATTTCACAGTATAATTTGATACTTATATTGTTTCCTGTACTATCATTTGATATTCACAATATTTTATGTTTATTTTAACAGTGTTATTTGATACTTGTATTGTTTTGTATGCTATTATTTAATATAGACAATGTTTTAGATTTGGTTTCACAATATTATTTGATACTTCTATTATTTGTATGTTATCAGTTGATACATATAAGGTTTTATGAAATCACTCATACTGGTTATAAGCATAAGTTGTACTTAAAAACTGCTGATTTCTTAATGAAAATAGTACACTTCAATTAATAGTATTTCTAATATACTTGATTGAATTGTTACTTCTTTGATCTCCTACTGTACTCTCTCAAAGCATCCTATAGTAAGTAGTACTTGCCTCTTATTGATCAAGTAGCCAACCGCTCGTATCATACTGCTATGTTATTAGCACTCCTGTATGAACACCTTATAAATATAACAATTCCTATATTTGAGCTAGCGTTTTCTAGGTACTAAGTATTATTCCTACTTGATAATAGTATGAGTTATTCTACCTTTACTACTAATACTCTATGAACTCAGAAAATGAGTTTACGACCTAGAGGAATACAATCCTGGCTCTGCCCTAGTATCAATTTCTTAACTGGAAAAGTTCAAAATATAGTAGATAACAGTAGTAAACCAAAGAGCCTAAAGTGAGAAATAAAGAAGAAGGGATTGTGGAAAAGAGGACTTTAACTTCAATGCTGAAAACTTGAAACAGACAAGCTTCTTAAAACTTGTCTGTTCTATAGACAAAATTATACTCGAGTAATGATTGCCAATCAACTATACTTCTGAAGTCAGAAATACTAACTACAGAAGGAAATTGAGATATATCACTATCAAGTAATATTTCATTCTAAGTTCCACTATGAAATAAATTTTATTAAATATGTGCAGAGTGCCGCAATAAGATACACATGAAATAACGGTAGCTTTTATATTAAGAGTTTAAGGTATCTTATTCCTCTAGCTTTAGAGTCAGTTTCAGATGAGCTTGTTTGAATATTGGCAAAAAAGACTGGGCACATAATAGATTCTTATTGTTAAGAAGCAATTTACAGTACTCCAGAGATTCAAGCAACTATTAAATATAAATATAAAAGCTATAGGAGAGTTTCTAATATTATAGAGCTGAATTAATACAGGATATTATATTCCAGAAAATTATTATATATATTTGTTAATATTTAATATTTCTCTTATTATATTATTTTTATTGTAATATACTATTTTTCTTCCTATAATAATTTCATATTATTCATCTTTAAATATATTTATAATATAATATTATTTTAACACTTTACCATAATTCTCTATAAAATTAAAGACTTGCTATCAAAAGAAGTACAGCTATATATAACACATTATTTCAACCTCATACAGGTTTTGAATAGTGCAAACTATACATGAAATTGCTACTTCAGTTGTACAAACGAGAAGTTCAGATGAAGTTCAGATGAAGTTCTGAGAAACAGGTGAGAAGTAGCTTTCAAACTATTATACCCTGAAGTCAAGACATAGTTTAGCAGGCAGCTAGATTTTATCTATAATATTTGTAGAAACAATATTGATTTAATAAATTATTTCTTTAATAAAGTATCACTCCTACTAGTATTCTTCTTTTTTTTTAAATATTTTTCTCTCTTATCCCTATTGTTTCTTATTTTTAATATAATAGTTTATAATATACTTGAATTGATTATTTTTAATTTTGTACAAGTACTAATTATATATATATTTATTAAGTTATAAATAATTATGTATGAGTACGCAATAAAGCCTCATAATACATACAATATTAATGAGGCTGGATTTATACTTTGCCTTGGTCAATCAGCACTTGTTTTAAAAATAATTTGAAATTGGTAAAAGAATAGACAATTACAGTATTGTGCACAAAGTTAGTTTTTTTTTTAATTAATTTCTTCCAATATGCTATTTATATTCTCATACTTATAATAAAATAGATGGTATAAGAGAATTTGTTACTGTTATCAAGAGTATATGTACTGATAGTACTACTTTGAATCTTATAATCATACTAAAGATAAAGGAATTTATAGCAGAGTAGTTTAAAAGGGTGAAAGGAGGCTCAGAGTATATTCTTTTTGGTTATTCTCATAATAAATAGACTAATAAAAAAATGCTAAGAGAGCATCCTTAATAAAACTTCAACTCTAATAGTACTATAGTATTAAAAGTATCAGGAAAGTATTAACATCTACTGTTCAATGGGCATAGTAGTCATGTCAATATTAGATTTTTAGAATTCTGTGTATTACAGAAGATTATTCCATACTACTTACTCCTATATACTACCTATTAGTTGCCACCACTAGATACTTATATTTTTAGTCTATACAAATATCACTATCAAAAGAAGCTTACCTGCTACTTCAAAAGATACAAATACTGAGTTTCTAAAAAGAACTTTTATAAGACTAATGATTGCACACCATGCAACTTTTACCTCAAGGAACATTAAAAGTGGATTTGGAAATACAGAACTTGTTTGAATTAATAGAGATATTGTAGTTTCTAAGATTGAAGCTTCCTAACCCAAATCACCTAATCAGAATCCTGCTTCTACAAATCTTATCCATATGACAACTTCCACTCTCCAACCACTAAATACATTCTTGACTCAAGAGATTAATAGCCTAGAAGTACTAAAGATGAAATCACAAATTGAGCTACAAGAAGCTGTTGCATCTACAATATTACTCTAAAATGGACCCACTCAGTAGAGGCTAAAAAGAATTGTTGATAACAATACAGTTAGTGCAAACAGAGTACTTACAGAAAACAAGAAAAAAGATCATCAGATTGAAAACTTAAAGTAGTTGTTAGCAGAAATTTAGTGTAAATAGATTGTAAATCGAATATAAATTGCAACATCCAGAAAGGCATCAATTGATTATAAAAATAATGAGAAATTTTTCAAATCTCAAACAATTATTCAGTGCCAAACTATCAAGAAAAAGTATCAATACACTACATATCTACCTGCAACAAGAAAACAAAAGTATAGAAGATATATGAAAAAGAAAGAACACAGAAAAGCCCGAAGAGGAGAGAAAATTACCAATGCACCATAAAACTTGTACAGTATTATATTAGAAGAAAGGCTAAGTTTCAGAAGAAATTTCCAAAGCTGAATGAAACATAAGAAAACTTCAAAATTGTCTTGAAGATATGGTATAGAGTTGTGGTGGAGAGGAGATATTTGTTGGTAGTTAGTAGAAGGAAATTGTTGAATAATTTGATAAGTTAATTTTTGAGAAAATCTTTTAGGATGAAGCAGGAGCTACTCCAGCCCCTGCTCCCAGAATGGAACCTTGAAACTTGTCAGCCAGCTTGTAGTTTGAACCTCCAAAGTAGAGTAACTCTTCGGAGTAATTTGTATTATGAATTGTTTATAGTATTAAAAGAAAAACAGGGGAAAGAACTAGAGGGGCCCAGGGGAGGTTGACTTGACCAAAAGGCAAAGCAGTGCGACATTTATATTTTAGCCAAGCCGAGCCATGCCATGCCAAGACACGCCACGCCTCACTGAGGGTGCCGCCTCGCTGAGGGTTCACACTGTCTACTCGTGTGCCAGTACTCGTGCACTCGTACTTGTACTTGCACACTGGAGCAGAGCGAGAGCGAGACAATGGTGACCTGATTATAAGGGGATAAAATTAAAACCATAACGCTGTGCTCGAGCTCATGGGGCGGGGGGCGACCAAAGGGGAAGCGAGATCCGGGGTGTTGTGCCTTCCTTTTTCCTTTTTCTCTCTTTCGAACGCGTACTGTCCTGTAAATTTGGGGCGGTACGAGCAGAGGTTGCCGCATTGAGGCACAGGTGGCGGTGCCTTCTGGTATCATACTTATGATAATTACCCGTATATCTTGGCTGCGCCCGCCCAAGCCTACCCGCGGGCAGAGATGCTGGAACTGAAAGCTGCGAAGAAGAAGAGGGAAAAAAGGTGGTGCCACTTGTAGGCACCGGTACTGTACGAGTGCCCTTGAATGGAGTGCATTTCACAGAGCGGCAGGGTAAATTGCATGCAGTTATCTGATCCTTTCATGCACAGTGCTCGAGCATTGATCGAATTGTCGCCGGGTCGACCCATCACGATACGGTACAAGTATACTCGAGTACGGTGCTGGATTTTAGAAGTCCGGAATGGGTTAACACGGAGCCCGGGAAAGGGCTCGATTGCATCGACCAAAAAAAACCAAAAAAAACCCCCTGAGCAACCGTTCAAGTTAACTTGATCCAGGAATCCATAGCGAAAGAAAAGCATCGGGAAGCACGGTCCCGTCTCCCTACCGCATCATTGGGGGATTTGGGAGGGGTCACTGGGCTTGGCCTAGGTTGAACAGCTGTGACCTTCGCTTTCCCTGTCCACCAGCATTAAATTAAACTCTTGCAGCTGTCGCTTGGTCTCTCTCCCCCCAACGAGGGACGAGATTATATAAGCTTGGTCACAGCACAAAGGTCCAAGAGCGCCAGTGCCGCAGCCACATTACTGTACGAGCACATCGCGTACCGTGTGATACAGGCACCGGTACTAGACATACCCTTCGATCACAGAATGCCAGTACGAGTATGATACTAGTACAACTCTCCGAGAGAGCACCACTGTCGGACACGAAAACTCCTCGGGTGGGAGAGAGAGTCAGCACAGTCGAGTGCCAGGCTTTTCACCCTCTTCTCCTCCTCCTCCTCCCTTTCTTTCCCCTCTTCTCCCCGTCTACATACAAACCGGCGGGATAGGTTTAGTCTGTGGCCTCTCCGTGACCGGGCCGATCCATTGTGACCGAGACTCACTGATTGGAGGGAGCTTCGCTTCTGCGGTACCTCTACTTGTACCATAACTGTAGAGTACCGCCGGTACTAATAATACTCGTACGGCACCCTCACCCCCAAGGGATCGCCCCAGACAAGATTGCGGTAGTCAAACAGTACCGGTACCGGTATCATACCTTCTTACATCTCACGTCCCTTCCCAGCCTTTCCCCCTTCTGCCTCTGTTTACCCTCTTTCCTCGCTAGTCTCCTCCGTCCTGACCCCTCCCTTGCTCCCCCTTCCTATTATTATCATTATTTTTCTTTTCTTTCCCACTTTTCCTCTCGGAACGTCTTTCCATCCCATTTTCCTTTTCCCTTCCCAGCTTTTCACTTCTCCACCTTCATTCCTTCAGCTTTCACATCAATCCCCCTTTTCACATTACCACTTTCTCACCTTCGCCTTCCCGATCTTTGGCTCGGTCAATAGAATTAATTCCTCGGTTTGGTCGAGGTCGCTTTCTTAGAGCGCCCAAGAATTTGAAGTCGCGAATATGAGTGTAAGTTTTCCTACCCGTTGAACCCCATTGGGAAAGCGCCCGTCTCACCTTGTTGTTCATTGCTGATGGCATGCCTTCGAACCTGCAGAGACCTGGTTACGGGGGGGGGTATGTTTTACACTTATTCCTTTCAGCTTCGGACTGTCGCGACCGCCTCAATCCTCCTCGCGGCTCCTTTGGTTATGTGCCCGCCGTGATGCGCCGGATTGGGGCTCTTCCGACGTCGGCAGCAGATGTATCGCCAGGGACATGGAGGCTAACCTTTTTTTGTTTACCGAATCAGCGATTATCGCCAAAACAACCCATATGCCCAGCAGGACAACTACAACCCACATGACAATTATGGCGGTGGACAAGGTGGTTATGGAGCACAGGGTGGCCAAGACTATAATCAAGGGAGCGCAGGTAATTACCGTCTTTCTCAATTTCACTATCTGTCTAGAGGTTGATGATCACGGGATTCCAAACTAAAGTCGAACCTTACTCTCCATTAGCTACAGGAAACTATGAAATGACGAGCATGAACAACTCGGGCCCCGGTGGGGCTGATTCTCAGCAGGAATTTTTTGGAGAGGTAAACGAGCTCAGAGAAGGGATCGATCAGGTCAAAGCCAATATCACTCGAATCGAGTCACTTCATCAGCGCTCTCTCACAGATATTGATGAATCTACATCATCTCAAACCCAGCATCAATTGGATTCTCTGGTCGCCGAGACCTCGGCATTGAACAGTGCTCTTGCCAACAGGATCAGGGGGCTAAAAGGGAAGGCCGCCACCGATCCCAGTAAGGCACCTCAGGTTAACAACCTGGATCGTAGCTTCAAGGATGTTCTCAGAAAGTATCAATCAGTAGAGGCCACTTTCCAGAAGAGGGCTCGTGAGCAGATGGCCAGACAGTACAGGATTGTTCGCCCGGACGCAACCGAACAGGAAGTAGAGGAAGCATGTAGTGATGGACAGGGTCAACAAATTTTTTCGCAAGCTGTACGTCTCGATCTCGGGGGCTGTGTGCTGTTGGAGGTCTGCTGTCGTGCTAATCCATAATCTAGCTTCTGTCCGGCAACCGACGAGGTGAAGCTCGCTCTGCGCTCCGCGAAGTGCAGGCTCGACACAACGAGATTCAGCGCATCGAGAAGACCATCATTGAGCTTGCAGATCTCTTTACCCAGATGGAGCAGCTGGTCATCGAACAGGAAGCAATGGTTGAGAACATTGATCAGCGAGGGCAAGAGGTTTCTACAAATGTTGCCAAGGCCCAAGAGGAGATCGGGATGGCTGTGGAGAAGGCTCGTTCCCGAAGAAGAAAGAAGTGGTGGTGCCTGCTCATTGTCCGTAAGTACATCCTATTCTATACTACGTGTTTCCTCCTCTTCGGTCGTTTTCCTGTTTTGAACCCTGTTCTCCTGGTACTTTCAAATGTTGGATGTGACTTCCTTCTTGTCCTGGAACATTGGAGGATGGTCCTCATAATCATCGGTGTTGCCGTGATTGCTGCGGCGGTCTCTCTAACTGAGAAATGAGCATTAAAATGCAACCAAATTCCCCTCTTCCGACCTTTATACCAGAGAGACTCCGGGGTCGAGAGGGGGGGGGAACTTTGTTCGGATCATGTGTTTTTTTCATTCTCTTGAGGAACATTTCGACCTAACATTGTCCTTCTCAACCCCGGTGTTATAGTTCTCATTATCATTGCAATCGTCATTATCGCATTAGTGGTCACGAAAATCAACGGCATGTGGTAAAAGCCTGGGCCTCGGCAAGGCGATGCAGGAGTGCTCAAAAACACTGGAATGAGAAATACTTTTTCATCTACATTGTTTTTTCCTCTTGTTTTCTTTTCCTTTGTAATCTGATTTACTTTTTGGGTTGCAAATTCTTGGGAAATGGGCTTGTATTGCTTTCTTGATCGATTCGGAGGGGATACCCTTTTCTTGCAGCTTTTCTAACTTGGGGTAAATACTTGCGTTACTCTCAACAGTTCTCATTATCATTGTCATCGTCATCATTGTGGTCTTGGTCACGGTTCTACGGAAAAACAACAACAATAACGGCGGCGGTGGTGGATCAAATCCTTGATCAATCAGGATCTCCGACGGGCAAGTTTGGACGCACACGAGGCCTCTATCTATATCTACTCGTCATGTTAATGGGGTAGACATACAGTGCTTGTACTTTCTTTTTCCTTTGCTTGCATATTTCTCCTTCATTCCTTTCCAACAAAGCCTAGGTTTTCCTTTATCTCTTGTATTTGTGTTTGCGTTTTTCCTTTCTACCGAAGAAAGAAGGAAAAACTCTTTTGTGTACTATCTTTAAAAGCGTTGGTAGTAGGCAACGGCGGGATTGTTGGGGAAGGGGAAGTAGCAGTGGTGATGGTGTGAGGGGGATCGTTTAATACATATATTTTTTTTCTACCTTTCCTCTGCTCTGCTCTGCTCGGTCATTCATTATATTGATATCATGGTTGTTGTTTTTCTTCTTTAGTCTTTTGCCTCAAAGACTTGCAAAATTTAGTTTGTTACGTTGCGTAATTTGTTTCTTTTGTCCCCGATTGTCGTAGTAAAGTGTGGTGGGGGATGGGTGTTTCCACTGTACTTGGATTATTATCACAAGTTATCATCCACCCCTAGCAGGCAGGTTCGATGTCCCCCGGCACATGGAAGGTAATAATAATATACATGTACTTGTACCTCAGTGCACGGTATTGTCATTCCAGAAACGGTCGTCTTATTTGAAAATTGATTATTTTTTTGTAATCCCCCTCCTTCCTCCCCCCTTTTCTTCCCAGTATGATACTGGTATCATACAAGTATTCACTTCCGGTGGTGTACTAGTACAATACCGTATACGGGATGCCGGCAGCACAGTACTGGTACAGTACTGTACCCGTGCACACAGAAGGGTCAACTGAATCGCCCAAGTTGCTGTATGATAACTTCTTCACCAACCTTCTCCCTCTCTCCCTCTTGGTGGAGGGGAATTCCTTAACCGGAGCTCTTCTGACCCCGAAGGAAGGAATGGCCAACTTTTACTTTTTAAAAAAAAAAACTGCTACGGTAGGCCCTTCTATTTCGGCAGTTTTCCCTCTCCCCTCCCCCCC
>PYWC01000120.1:33520-59951 GCA_003182015.1 Tuber magnatum
AGTACCGGTAGGGCTTTGGAAAAGGGGGGGGGGGGTGAATGAGGCTGGCCACGGTATGTTTTATTTGTTTGCGGTATTGATTTATGATAACTTGGCTCGTTGTGTTGGTACGTGTACGGGATATTTCGGATTTAACAGGCCCCCTATGGGATGCGTGTCGCCACTTCTGATATGTAGACTATGGTTCGATCGATCAATCAATCAATCAATCACTCGTGCGGAAGACTGCTTCGAGTGATGATTTGTGACCGCTCTTTTGATAATATTTTACTACATGTACAGTACCGTATATTATGTATATCATAGGGTGGTGGTGTGGTGCTCGGTTGCTAAAGGGTTTTTCCTTTGGCCTGGTTGGGGGCGGTGATGAGGTCTTTTTTTTTTCTTCCCCTCTTCTTCCTCTTCTATGATATTCTTTCCTCTGTTATTAGTCTACGCGTGATGCGTACTTGTACGTGCTCCGTTAATGCCAAGTTAGTCGCTTCGTGGACAAGGCTGCGTCGGTGGTGGGGATCAGCGGCAAGGTAAAAAAGATTCGGGCCTATTTTTGGTCTGGGAGGCTGGTTACAGTATCATGAAGTCCAGCAAATGAAGTTGGACCAATCGGGAACTATCCGGAGGCTAGTGGGTGCCAGTATTCGGGTACAGTGGGTGTACGAGTACGAGTACAGTACTCGTACGGGTACAATCACGGTGGCTTGGAAGCGCCATTATCGCGCTGTGGGGTCAGCCCAGGAATGCTCCGGCATGAGTGCTGTATGTGGCCAAGGTTGGAGGGTGCATGAGCGATGGCTTGCCCGCCTGCCTGGGTGCTGGAGATCACTCGTGACGACTGGGACGATAATGTCGTTATTGTACGCGTATGATATTCCGACGGGTTTCCACTTGCGCCTTGCGATGTCTGTCTGTCTGTCCGGCATAGTACCGGTACTGGTACGGTACCATATGGTAACCGGTTGTCGACGGTGCAGGAGTGTGTGTGTGGGTGCATATTATTATAATGACATTGTTATTATGGAAGCAGGAAATGTACTTTTCCCGGGGGGCAGATCTATAGTTGCACCATCATCGCCACGGTCAAACACCGGTGAATGCGGCTCCGACGTCGCTGTTTTTTTTTTTTTGGTTTTTTTCGTGCTCTATGGTATGTGCTGTACTGTACAGTACTATATACAATAACTGGTACAAGTAAACGTTTCACTCTGATCAAGGTAAATTTTATTTTTTACTCTCTGCTACCGGTATCCTTCGAATTCAATCAGTTACGGTATTGCTATTTCCGGCTGTGGCGATTCCGGTGGAATGGTCTTGGTAGTTGATTACTGTAGTAGGCGTTGCGTACTCGTATATACGTCCTAAGGCTACAGCACAGTAGACTACCGGTATTGTATCATGACCTGGCGGGTGTGGCATTGATGGCAATAGGACCCATTGTTGAAGGAGTCGGAGTCTGTTGTGTATCATAATTATTATTATTATTATTATTATTATTATTATTATTTTGCGGAAGGCGACATGCGATAGTCTAGGACTCGTAAGCCGTGATATATATATATAATATCGACCGATTGGAATAATAATAATAATAAAGAATGGCTTGGATGGATTTGCTAATCCAAGCTAAATCAGCTGGCCACAATGTGATAGGCCACCGGGGAGGCATGTGGCTCGGGGGTGAGTTACCGGATCACCGGGTGATATTTTGGGTGCTATGATACCTATACAGTACTGTACTGTACTGGTGCAGTTCTCGTACAGTACGTAGCGAGGTGTGTGTGTGTGTGTGTATGTCGTGAGTCGCATGTCAGGTGTGTAGTGGGGGGGGGAAGAAAATAATGATAATAATCGGAATCATGGGGACTCTTCTGCTGCGCGAGTTCTTACAAGTTATGTATATGCCATCGTACAACGGTTCTACGAATAACCCTGGTATCGTACGTTTCCATCCACTCTGGTATGGTATGGTATGGTATCCCGATAGCGATACCGGTATCGGATGGACGGGAAACGGCTCAAGGGGGGGGGGGGAGATTCTTTTCTACATCTTTTTATTGTTGATGGCGGAAAATGGAGGGAACATGCGGTGGTTTACTGGTTACAGTGGTCTATCGGGTGTAACTCCGCAGAACTGCATATGATACCGGTAGCGGTCACTTGTCACTTGTAGATGGGATGATGGGTCTGGGTTTGTTCTTTTGCCTGTCGGGTTCCTTTTCCTTTGTCTTGGGACCTGACTTAACTTGGGCGTTTGATACGGCAGATAACTTTAGGGTGCAAAAGGGATCATCATAATCCCTTTTTTATGGCAGGCCACACATGTTTCACACGCAAGCCCGCGCTTGTCGAGGCCTACCTATCGTGCTAGGAGTGCCGTATGATACTCGTACCGGTACAGTACCGTGCACCAGCTTACACCGGTAGTGTGCTGTTGTTGAGGGTTATGATGCTGTGGCCTCCCTCGGACTGGTGATGGAGATGGCACTGTGGCTACTCCTGCCACCCAAATACGGAGGCCCGCGTGCCCATGTTCCTGATCTGATTATTCCTCGCGGAAAGAGAGTGGTGGATGGGATGGGGCAAAGTCAGACGCCTCATTTCTATGCCTTTGTGCGCCAACGTAATCGCACCGGTAACCGAGCTCAAGCGCTACGGCACCGTATTGCAATCCGGGTCGCTATTCGTTCAATAGAAGAAGGGAAGAAAGTGTAGAAAAGAAAAGAAAAAGAAAATCCGACTGTGGTCGGCTATGATTCTTGTCTCCTACCGCAGTATTGCACCTGAGTGTAGGCGTTCGTACTGGGAGAACAACATCACGTATATCCCATACTTGGCCTTCCACCTCCCCCATCTCTTTGAAATATCGACACCTCGAGCACACCAGGTGACCGTGCCCAAGTGTTCGGTTTGTCCACTATACTACTAGTACAGTTCCATACCCCTCCTAATTATACGAGGAACCACGGGATCAAGGAGCAGCTCCCACAGGCGGCCGCCAACAGAAGGAATATCCAAGGAAGCGGCAGCAACAACACCACATCGTTAACCTACCGAACGGTGACCGTTAGGTCCACCTCCTCTTTCCTGCCCTTCACCTCTGCGATTCGGGTCCAACATCGTTGATCGTGTGCCGCCTGTCCATCTAATAGCTTTTTAGTTTGTGCGGTGGCTTCACTATCGGTGGTGCGTGTGTGTGTGCGTGTGTTTCTAACTTTGACGGTCCCGCTCATTTCCTTCCAACCTGCCATCACACCGGTATCGCTCGGCGTCGCATCTGCTTCTGTTCGCTGTGGCTCCCCGCAACCGTTTCCCCGTCAACTTCACAGCACTGTTTTCCTATACCCCTCCCCTCCTTACCCCGACAACCCCACCAACCACCACCACCACCACCATCACCACCACCGCCCTCCCGTATAGCTAAACAGTAAAGAATTATCTGACAAAGGCTTGAGAAGAAAAGCTGCTGAGCATCCTGTGCGTCCGCGTCGGCTGTCGCCATGGGTAACGTGAATGGGACGCTTGAGGATGGACCCGCCTTGTTCTTGAGAGATCAATCGAGACGTATGCACACCGTCTTCTCCTTTCTCCCCGTGGCTACCCTTCTGCGGAACCCGTTCCACTCCTTCCTATCCACCCCCCCCGTCCGCATCTTCTCCTTGTGTGCTCTTCCACTGACCCTTTCGTTGTTTTTCAGTGTCTATAGCTTCACTGGTGGTAACGAACGCACAGAAGCGAGTAATCTTGAGAATTGCCCCTAGCTCTTTTCCGTGTTCTAGGATTGTTGCGAAGAAAGACCCCGGCGATGATAGCTTGGTGGAGTTTGTTCAGGTACTATCACGCACACCATCCCCCTACCTGCCACCCCCACTCCCCCCCACATCCATATAGTGCACACATTGCATATGATCTCCGATATCTCTTATGTCTAGCCCTTAATTTCCTTGCGATTTTTTTTTAGGACCCGGACCCGAATGCGCAGTCACCTTTCCTTCTTAAACTTACCAATGAGGACGACTTGACCTTCAACTTTACCTTTAATATCAGGCGGAAGGATGATGCTACGGGAAGCAATGGGCCGGGAACCAACATCAATGGGTTGACTTTCATTGTGGCATCCAATACTCGGGATTTGGAGAATTTGGTCACACGAGAGTTCCATGCTGACCCTAACCTGCACAAGAATCCCAATGTGAACCTGGTTGGAGACTTCTCGACTGATGGGTCGAAGGCTGTGCAGTTTGAGTGGCAATGGCGCTGGCGGCCCCCGCAAGGCATGGAAGATAGGGAAGATAGGAAGAATATGGGATGGAGGAATGCGTGCAGTGTATGTGAATGCTGCGGCTCCTTGGTTTGGAATTCCGTGCTAAGCATTGCAGTTTGTCGAGTACGACCAAAGAGCGCACAAGCTTTCCACACTGGCTCAATTCTCGTTTTGGGTTCAGAGTATGTATCTTGCGGTTAATAATTTTTGGGGGGTCAACGCTTAACGTCGGTAGATACGTCTCGGGTATGGCCGCCATCGCCTGGCCCAAGTTCGGATTACTCACTTTCCTCCCCCCCCAAGATGCGGTCTTCCTCTGGATATTCACCCGAATCAAAGCCAGCCGATTTGTCCGCGGAAGCTGAACCCCCCTCCCCCTTGGTCGAGGCCTTTGATGGATCCACCCTTGCACCGAGCATTGCCAACGCACCTTCTGTAAAAGTAGACAACTGCCCACGGCCGGTGGACAGTACTATGGCGGAGGATGGCCCATTGTTCCGAGCGACCATCAAGAGCTTGGAACAAAAGACCGGAACCCTGCGCACCAAAATGAAGAAAGTACTCAAACGGGCCGAACAGGCACGGCAAGCACAGATTGTATGCAATGATGCCGTTAGCGCGTTCATGGAATCTCTGCGTGATGCTGCGAGTACTGGGAATGCCTCTGGGATTCGGCCGGCTCTGGACCACTACTTCGAGAGGACATATCGCGAGATTCTTTACTTTGAGAGGCAGAATGAAACTAGCCTTCAGGAATTGATCATCGGCCCGCTCACAAAACTCTATAATTTGGATATTAAGCAGGCGGAGGTCAAGAAGAAGGATTTCGAGGATGAGAGTCGAGATTATTACAACTATGTGAGCCGCTATTTGGGAATTAGGAACGACTCTGCGAAGGAGAAGAAGAAGATTGAGAGCGAGACCAAGTACCAAACAAAGCGGAAAAACTTTGAACTGAAGAGGTTTGACTATTCCACTTTTATGCAAGATTTGCATGGCGGACGGAAGGAGCAGGAGGTTCTTTCTCAACTCACTAAATTTGCGGACGCGCAAGCCCGGAGTTACTTAGCGACGGCAAAGAAGGTGCAGGAATTGATGCCTCAGCTGGAGGCGCTGAGCTATGAGGTGAAGGAGTCGGATAAAGAGTTTCAATTGCAAAGGACCGAACGGGAGGAAAGAAGGCGTGTTCTGGAGAAGAGCAGTAAGACGTATGTCGAGCCGGACAACCTTCCGTCCTTTATGCCGCCCCCGACACCCAGCCCAACATCTGCCCCGCCTAGTGAGATTCTCGGCCACAATACTGGGTTTGAGAAACTCGGCGTCGGAACGAGTAGTATCCGCACAGTATCTTCCGGCTCGAATTCGGGTGGAGATAGGAGGACCGAAAGGGCCCCTGAAACCGTGTTATCACTCCCGCCTAACGGCCTTGGGCTGTCGTCGGGCTCGACTCGGCTGACGGCGTCCGAACCATCTCTGGTGAGTACTGCTGCAGATAAGTTCAAGGGATTTAGGGATTTGCAAGAGAAGGAATACACTGGCAATGGCCTTGTAAACGGGGAATCGGACCGGAGAAAGGAGGGGCTTCTTTGGGCCTTGAGCAGGCCCGGAAGTCATGCGGATCCTAAGGGATTGAATAAGCAGGCGTGGCATAAGTAGGTTCTGGCTGGGTGAGTTGAAGGGTATATGCTAATATTGGGTGCCTAGATACTGGGTTGTCTTGGCTGGTGGACAGTTGTGTGAGTATTCAAACTGGAAACAGAAGTTGGACCTTCACAACGATCCAATCAACCTCAAGATGGCGTCGGTGCGGGAAGCTCGGGGGGCTGAGAGACGATTCTGCTTCGAGATCGTTACGCCGCAATACAAGCGGGTATACCAAGCAACTTCTGAAGAAGATATGAATAACTGGATATCGGCAATCAATAATGCGGTCAAGAGCACTATTGAGGGTGGTGGCTCTGTGCGAAATTTCGACACGTCGTATGTCGAGAATGATGCTGGGCATGACAAGCTGAAGAATATAACAACGGCCCTCACCGGAAAGAGTCCTCACTATCATCACTCGGTTCACGGAACTAATCCAATGTCCCATGGATCGGCTTCTAATGCCAATATGAATCGCCGCACGACGGTTGGCGCAAGGCCAACCAATGTTCGGCGGGACAGCAGTAATTTTAATGAAGATCCGGAAAAGTTGCTCCAGATGGTTAGAGAGGCGGACCCCACCAACAATTACTGCGCGGATTGCCAAAGTCAAATGAAGACCGAATGGGTGTCGATAAATTTGGGGGCAGTTTTGTGCATTGGTATTTTTCTCACGAAGCAACGCCTGGACATGGCTAACTTGTTTTGTAGAGTGTAGTGGTTTGCATCGCTCACTCGGAACACATATATCCAAGGTTCGGTCGCTGACATTGGACGTCACCTCTTTCACGCCGGACTTGGTCGAGTTGCTTTGCCAAGTGGGGAATAAGAATTCAAACGCTATATGGGAGGCTAAATTTGATGCCGCCCATCGTCCGGATCCGCGATCGTCCAGAGAGCAGAGACTCAAGTTCATTACATCCAAGTACGTCGATCGGGCGTTCGTGCAGCCACTGTCGTCAACGCTCTCTCAGTACGCATCACCGGATGAATCAATCTTGGCTGCGGTAAAGATCAATGATCTTCAGGGCACCCTTTATGCGCTCGCTTTGCACGGAAGCCCTAACACTGTCGATCCAGCCACAGGCCTGCACGTGGTATTTCTTGCCCTCCGGGCCGCTGATCCAGTACCTAATGTTCCGGATAATGAACTAGTTGCACCTTCAGCAAACCTCTCATCCCTAACATTCCCATTGGCAGAACTGCTAATACAGAACGGCGGTGAAATCGCATCCAATATCCCGAGCTCCGGTTTGTCACTGGCAGCAAAGCACTACCTCTCCCAGAAGACAGCAAAGAGATCTAGCGCGCCCGCAGAGACTGCTCCTTCAAATGCTACCGCCTCATCGAAACATGGCCACCAACCCTCCAGCGGCGAGTTTTATGATCCCCCGGCCACGCTCCGAGAGCGTCAGCAACGCGAGAAGGAGCATTTGCAAAAACGCGTTTCGTCCGGTGGTCGTCTGCATCGTGCACCGCAATTGGAACGGTGATGTCTCGAATGGGAACGAAAATGAAGAGAAATAAAAATAAAAATAAGAATAAAAAATAAAAATGAGAAACAAGTATTCTTTGTACCATGGCTGATTGATTGGAGTCTGGGTTTTTCTTTTTCCTTTGCTTTTCTTTTTACAATCTTTGTTTCTCTCTCTCTCTCTCTCTCTCTCTCTCTCTCTTAGTTCGGCAATTGTCTTCCTGTCTGTTTGGGTTTCGCCGAAGATGGTCTTGTAGTTGATACTCGATCTTTTGTGGTGGATGGATGTATGAGGTGATTTCTTTCCAGTGGCTGTAGAGCCTTTTTCTTTTCTTCTTTTGTGGTGTCGTTCGGAATTAATGATCGAAATGGAATGGCTGGGCGGTGTGGGATCAGAGTTGGGGGGTTTGGTAGGTAGCTAACTTGGGTACCTGTGCTCTTGAATGGGGGCTTTTTCTCCTGTGTGCTTTTTTTCAGCTTTTCTCTTTTTCCCCCTCTCGATTGGCTAGTTGATTGGTTAGTCGACTGGACGTGCGGTGTATCATGATAAATAATGCTGAGTGGCGTGGGGCGTTGGAAGGAGGAGAGAGCGTATGTAATAGTTTGTTGGTAATGGGATGGAGGAAGGAATGGGGTAGGGATTTAGGACATTGGATTGGGCCCCCTGGCGATGTTGGCTGCATTGCGCGCAATGATTGTCTTTTGCTTTTGATGTTGACGAATAGAGTTACAAGTATCATACCTTAATCCCTCCTCAGAGTAAATGTTCCATCAAGTCTTGGCGTATAGGTCATTTAGTATCACTCGGCCATCTGCCCAGGGCTTTGGGGGCAGGTCGTGTTAGTGGCTGGCGGTGATATCCTATGATAATATTATGATATTATCATACCTGCATATCATACTCTCCCGGTAGAGAAAATTCTCTTTATAAGCTATGATATAGCGGATCGACAAATCCCCCAGCGACAAACTCACGAGCATGCATGCAAGCATTCATCAGAAACTTTTTTTTTTCTTTTCCCCTATGATACATAAAGTACTAGGACAAAAGGGATCATCCGATGCCTTTTTTACAGCAAAACTGCCCATCTTCACCACCCTCTCTCATTGTGCAATGTCTATGAGACTCTGCGCAAAATTGTTCATATATTAGTAAACCTGTAGATAACATGATGAATATTATGGAATCCTGAAATATTATAAAATGATGGAGAAAAGGTTGGTTAAGTATCTGGTATCAGTTGCCATGTACCTTTTTGTACAGAGCCCCATACAAAAATTTAGGTAACTTTCACACTGGTTGATGCAATCGTGAACAATGAAGATAGCTTTGATTCCTTACGCTTCTACTTGTAGAGGTTGGAATATATAGCCATTCCCTAGCTGATGGAAAGATTTGAAGTCTTTTCATATAATCAATGTTGGGAATTGTCCATTTGAAAATGTCTATTTTTGGTGTAAAACCGTGTGTCGGACGAACCCTTTTGTCCCCATACTGTACATACTATTATATCATCGAACGAAGGATCACCGCCGGAATACCGCTATATAGTCCTCCCACCCATTTTTTTTTTTTACTAATTTTTAAATTTACTAGGATTAACGTCGTTCACAGCGAGAACCGTACTCGGGTACTCTGGGGGGGGTATGATACTCTCTCATACCAATCGTATTCTCATTCCCTCACTCGACCCCCTCCCTTTCTTGCGGGGGTTTTTTTTTGTATTCACTTGTATGTACGGATACTATAAACTCGTGTTTGATTGGCTGTGCGAGTTTTTCCTTTTTTCCTTTTTTTTTTTTTACATATGGGATGGCGGCGCTATCCTACACCTGCTCACCTATCAAGACTGAGAGGAGTGGTTAGAGTCGTAGCGAGGGGGGGGGTGGGGGGTGGGGGAGCAAATTGGAGCTAGCTGTGATAATATTATGGTGTTATTGCTTAACTTTTTATTTTATTTTTAATTCTTGCTTTTGTTTTGTGATGTGTACAGTGTACCTACTGCGTCGTCTGGTACCGGTATTATCTTTCTGTCGGATGCGTGCATGTGTGGTGATTATGTCAAAAGCTTTCGCGGCTCTTCTCTCTCTGGGTATGTATGTTGTCTGCGGTATGGACCGTGCGGTGGTGGGTGTCATGTGACACTGTAAATGTCACGCTTGTGCGAAATGAAAGAAAAAAGAAGAGAAAAAAAAAAAAGAGAGAGAGGGAGTGGAGTGGGAAGCACTTTGTTTGTTGAACTAATTACTAAAGGCTATATAATACTAGGTACAGTACCCTTTCTACCATCATAGGAAGGGTACGTGAATAGTTTGTGATTTCAATATCAAGGTCAGGCTCCCGTCCGTCTGTCCGTCCGTCCTACTTTTCCTCCAAGAACAAGCCAAGGCGTCTGGGTGTCCAGGCCAGAGCGTCTTGCGTAGCAGAGAATTGAAGAGAAGAGAATTGGAGAGATGTAAAGGCAAAGGTAAAGTAAGCAATTGACCACAATGGCCCAGGGGAATATCGATTCCGTTTCGAAGGTTCAAGATCGCGTGAGAGGGAAAGATATAAGAGGTAGAAAGAGGGCGTGAGGCTAGGGATAATATCGAATAAGAGTAGGAATGAAATTAGTATCGGTAGGCGAAACTCCCACCTCGTCGTTTTCGTTTTCGTTTTCTTTCTTTCTTTCTTTCTTTTTTTTGGTAAGGTAGATGAATAAATTTCCGTATCGTGTCCGTCGTTACTTTCATCGCGTCTCGATAGGTAAATAGGTTGTTGATAAATAAATGGACGTGAGAAATCCGAGAGGAGTCCAAATCTGCCGGATTTTCCGTCGCATGTAGGGTACGTGCCAAAGAAAACTAAACGTGGTAGTACGGATGAAAAATAAACATTATGAAATTGTGGGATAAAAAAAGCGTACTAATTGACCGGGGGCAGGAAGAAAGCGAGGTTGGTGTCGGGTATCACTCCAAACACAGTTCTGATTGTCAAATCTGCGACGGCTCTGAGCTGGTGTCGGTGGTGGAAATTGTCTGGATAGAGTGATGCTTTGTGATTGTTGGTTGGCCTCTGCTTTGGTTCGGGGAGATGTCCTGGGGAAGACGGTGATTAGTTAGTATATTTCATGTAAGAGGAGGGGGAGGAGGAGGAGGAGGAGGGCATACGGAGAAAATTATTCTTTATTAAAGTTGCCAATCGGCTGAAAGCGAATTGGCTGTGGCTCTGCCGTACGTTTGGATATGGTGTAGGCTGGTGGACCGGCTCTGTTGTGCGTAGCGTCAGTCAGTAGCCCACCGTGGGAGTGGAAGGGACAGGAGGGGGAATACCTTGGATGCCAGGCCTCAGCAGAGCGTCTGTATGCACCACGGCCGGGCCTATAGCAAGTAAGTTAGCTGGCTGATGCCCAAACATAGTTTATCGTTCGGGGTGTCGGGAAGCTCACCTTGGAGTCCAGGGTTTGGCGTTACGTCTGTATGCCCCACGGCCGGGCCTATAGCAGGTATCGTGGGTTAGCTGGTTGGATCTCGATCATATTGTATCACTCGGGGTGTCAAGAAGCTTACCTTGGGGTCCAGGGTTCGGCCTCGGGGTCGGGCTCTGCATTGCGCTTTTGCCAGATTGCCATGGGGGCACCGGGCCTTGGGTGCCATGCCTCGGCTTCGGGCTCACGCCTGTAGACCCCGCGGTAACCGTTTATCTCCCAGGGGACAGGCCCAGAGAGGGCGACGCTTAGGAGCGTTGCAAGAAGGAGGATGATAATTTTCATTTTTTTAAAATTTTTTTTTTTGTGGCGAAGGAATGACCAGTTTCTTCAGCAAGGAAGAAACGGAAAAAAAGGGAGAGTACGGGCAAGGATCAGGGAAGTGGTACTTTATAGTAGCAAGCAGGATAAAGAGTTTGAATTTTGAGGTGCGTGTACTTGTGTAGTAGATAGTCAGATGTACAAGCATGGTATGAGATATCTGGGCGGAAGGTACATAGCGTTTAGAAGGAAGAAAGGATTCAGAGCTGGTGAAAGAGAGATATATGCTCTTAGTCCGATCCAATGGGTTTCATGACTATTGAGACATCCATTGATGGGGATCGGACCGGCCGGAGGACTTCGATTTTATGGTCAATAAGGGTAAGTCTTTCCATCTTTGGGCCTATAGAGGTGTATGGATGCGTAGCTATCGAGTGCGAGTGCATACTTTGCTCCTGAAAAGGTGTGCCAGGCTACTCAATGGATCAAAGAAACCATTGAGCGAGACACTCTTGACAACTATTGAAAATTGGTGATTGCTGGTGTTGTTTTCGAGATAAGTTGGGCCTGCTCGGCCATTGAGAACCGTATTAGTACTAGGGTTTGTTGGGATTTCTGTTTAGGCCAATGGTAACTGCGGAAATGACATCCACGCTAACCACATATGGGTTTCAATAGTATCGTGGACAAGAACAAGGGGGTCCTGAGTATGATATCAGTGTTGAAATAATTGCTGTGTTTGCGACCCTGAAATATAACGAGTTTTCATTGCGGGACATCTAGTCGAATTTTGTGGTCGCTTTTTTTGGGGGGCATAGCTGTGACAGATATCTTAGGGGATAGCCTAGAGCCCACTTTTTCTGTATGAGGGAGCAGTACGTGATCCGAAGCAAATCTGGCATCCCCTCAGCGCCTGTGACTTCTTGGGCGCTGCGATAATTCAGATAGCCTCATCGACCAAAGAACCAAACATCCAGCGCAGAAATAAGGCTCCGAATGTTTTTACCTGCAGGATTAGTTGTCGGTCAGAATGCCTAACGAGCCCTCAGGAAGTTGGGGGTTGGAACAAAGAGTGTTGATAGGCGCAGTACATAACAGCCCATCAAAAAGCCTGGCCTTCCAACATACCGATGGCCAAGAGATCTGCCGAGTCAGGAAAACTGATATAGTAACCCCCAAGCCCAAGGGCACGATACCTCCAACCGGGTGGCTCCAAGGAAGCCAGCGAAGGGGTAAATTTTCAATACTTGAACTGAAGTAATGTCTATGAATATAGTACATAACACTTGATGGTATGCATTTATTCTGCAGCCTCGACTCCATGAGGCTCAATTGTATGATGACAATGCAAAAGCTGCGCCAAAAGATACCCTACAAGTTTGATCAGCCCAAAATCTTCTCTAAGGGTCACCCTTGTGCTAAGAAAGTAGACTCCGAACTCAACCATACTTACTTAAACGCCATATTCCTTGTAACAAAGTCTTTCAGGTCAATGTCCTTCGTCCACCTAGACAAACGCTTATATGGAACAACATGGAACCCTTTCATCGCCAGAAACTAAGGACCAACCCGTTAGCAGACTCAACCGTCAGGGAATCCCAGCCCCTGGATTTGTTTCCCTCTCCTCTCTTTTCTTGGTTCTATACCTCAACAAGCAATAGCAAGCTTCCGAATATCAAGGCGATCGATTTGCTAAACCTGCAGACAGCCAGGCCCACAGCTAGCCCAATGAAAGATCCAGATGCAACTTGGCGATAGATAAGAGGGGAGAAAGTAGTACGGGGTTTAGCCGCTAATGACGACCGGTTACTTGTAGCCCCGGCGAATGCCCAATCGTGGGACTCGCAGTGAATGCGGCAAACAAGGGAGCTAGGAGACGGCAGCGTGCATGCAGCGAGTCCGAGGAAAGTTGCCGATGGGAGAATAAATCGTGAGACCATTGGTTATTCTGATGTTTGCTCGCTATGTCGAGAGAATTGATGCCGAGGGGGAACTCTTCTGAGGTTGGGTTGAGGCTCTGGGATGACGTCGATCTTCACAGGTAAGTTATCAAGCGACCTGCATCGCATTCGCAGGCTAGCGATACTGTAACTTACGGGCACAGTGAGTTCGTTGTATCATTGCATTTCCGGCAGCATCGCTGTTTGCGCAAATAGGAATGCCATCTGCAGTAACTCATGGGAATCGCTTTAGCCACTCCAGCACTTTGCTTGGGATCACCACAAATTCCTTCGGTGCGGGAGTTCTACCTCTATTTCCGCGATACCCATTCAGGCGTTTCATGTTGCCATACAAATTCCGGACCCTAGACCGCAATTTCCCACTGCGGTATGATATCGTACTGCTATCCTTGTTATGATATCATACCGTAGAAGAACCTGTCCGCGGAGTGGAGAAGCCCGTCCCCAAGGCCCGTGATATGGGAGACTCCAGGCGTGGGCCCCGGTAACCTGTATCACGCCCACTATCCGAGTTGGGGGGTTGCCGTCCAATGCTCATAAACAGAGTACGAGTATGATGGAGCATACTGAGGAATGGAAGAGAGGGTAGATCAGGAGTGCGCTTGCCCGATACACCAGATACCCGGTTTGACAAGTGATTACGAGCAACAAACACCCCCCTAATCCAGCCATTCCATATAAACAACACTCAAACCCTCAAATTCTGATCAGAGATTCCTCCTGGACATCGCCCGCAATCCATCACCTTCCCGAGCATCACGCAAATCTGATGCTACATCGCTACAGCACATGCCGTCGAAGGGCCAGCCAATGGTGGAAGCTAATACGTGGCATTATCCGGACCCTATGCGTATCTTGAAGAATACAGAGCCGCATATTTATGCTATCACACGAGAATCGTGGAATGTGTGATCTATGTGTTTTCAGGGTAAGGTCCCATCAGACCAGGGAAACAAGCCCTCTTCGAGATTACTGGTGCCTATTCAGGTTTTGCGCCCTCGACCAAAGTTCTATATATATATATATCACACCGGTGTCCCTTCTTGACCCGGTATGTCGTGGGTCCTGCCTCTCCCCACTGCTCTAACGATCATTGACTCTTCCCCGCCACAGATCATTGGACTAAGGCGGAGCCACCNGCCCCCAAAACTGCTGGTCCCAACCGAGCCGGTCCAATCAGACCCTCTACCCTCCCACACATCCCACCATCCACACACAGACAAATCACCTTCCCCACCCCCACCCGCTTCCCGCACACAATACCATTAATTTTCACAGTGCGCCAAAAATTTCCCGCACACATCCAAAAATCCCAACGACAGTCTCATTCTCGCAGTCACATCGCTTTCCAACCCTCCCCTACTGAGGGCAGTCTATACAATTGTGAGTGCCCCCTTGAGAACCAAAAGAACTTGGGCGAAGTCGCTTAGCCGCAACGAAAAACGCCTGGGAGGCATTAGCGATAAGCGATATCTCAGCCCAATAATGGAAATGGATTTTGCTGATACTTTTTTGTTGTCGCTGTTCCGGCCCTTAGGTTGCGGGGTGGCTTCAGACTCGTTGCTTTTCCACAGATGGACGTAGATCTGCGCCTGATAGAGGCCCTGCGAGGGCACCACGGGCATCATCTCCAGAATCCAGCTCCTACGCAGGCCGAGTCAAATAAATTCTCGGAATTTGCTTCCGCCGTTAGCGAATTAACAAATTTACTCCGATCAAACGTCCAAGTCCTCCCACAAGGAAGCGAAAATTCGTCGAACCCGGACGGGCATCTATCGCAAAGTCATTCCGACGAGGCGCAGACATCCCAGCTCGCTGCTACTTTGCACCTCGGTTTAAGCGACCGTGCACTCTTGCAATCCCTTAGGCTAGGCCAGGAGGGCCTACAAGAACTCTTTGGGTGCGGTCCTAGTGCCGCTATTTCCATACAGGAGGGATTGCAGAATAAAGACGGGACTCAGAACAATCCTCGCCTCCAGGGCTCCGAGTGTTCGGGTATTGGTAGAAACTCCCACGATGAGGAATTGGCTGAGATGCAACGGGCCATGGTGGAGCTTTCTCAACCAGCGACCAGGGCCAACTCCCCACCACCTTCGATCCATGGCCCAGGCTCATTTTCCGAACATTCGGGAACCTCACCAGCCGGCCGCCCCGATGACCTAGCCAGAGAGGACAGTCAGTCTATGAGCCCGGAGCCATACCGAAGTAACTCTCGGGTCCTTGAGCTGAGCCCAACAATGGATGTTCAGACGCCTCAATGGTTAGCTCGAAATTGCATGGGACGGGCTCGAAACCTGGTCGGCAGCAGCTCGAAGGTTCAGCAAGACGGTCCCTTTGAAGACCCAGCAAAAGCTGCAGAACGAGAGCGCGTTCGAGGCGAGAATAGAGTAAGGAAGAAGCGATGGAGGGAGTCCAACCAAGATCGAAGTGAGTGTGTTCCTCTACCAGGCCCCCAAGTCTCTCCATACTGGCTCTATTCAAACACTTTCCCCGGCGCCTTCTCCCCATCCATCTGAACTATCATACTCGATATTTCTCAGAGTTTGCCCAAAATAACATTTATCCCTCCATGGCTAACGCTCGTCCTAACAGACAAAGACAATGACCTTCGGTGCCGAGTAACCAAGAGAGGAAACAAGATTTGGGGACCAGAAGACAGTGAAGAGAAGAGGTTGTGGATGAAGCACGAGTTCTTCCGACGCCGTGCGAAGCGTGAGGCCAAGGAAAGAGCACGGGCTACCGACGAGACTGGGCTGAGTACGGGTGCCGGCTCCTCTAGTGTTTTTCAAGCCTACAATTCAAGTCCAGTTCCTTCCATGTCGGCCACCAACACAAATCCAATTTTCGGCAATTTCCAAACCCCCCCTTCGGACAGCCAAGCAGACCAGGCACGCGTAGCCCTACAGGACCTTGTATCCCTTTTACATTCTCCTAGCACCGCACAGGATCTGGAAGCAACGAAACCTCAAGGCGTCCAAACAGCCTCTTGTGGTAATGATCGAAGCCAGCCAGGCGGCGCCCTTCGTAGTCAACTGATGGAACCCCATCAACCAGTGGAGATACAAAATACTGCCCCAGGCGCCAGCGGTGATCGCAATGATGGAAGTCCATCTGGCTTGGAAGAGGTAGTGTGGCCCGCACCCGATGAGGCCTCCCTTGCCTACTATAATTCTTCGCAGATCAAGGACATAGTGGCAGCTCTGCGTGTGAAATTTAATGCCCCCCCAGGTGCGCTAGCCGGCGGCGAACCACCGAAACCGCCGGAATCTCCCATTTCTCGGTGGCCAGGACCTGGCAGGGATGAAGACCGACCTTTTGAGACAGCTCAAGTCAAAAATGAGCCATCTGAGGTACCCCCGGAAACCCCACAATCCACTGAACGGGCCGAAAGTCAAATTCAGGCCCAGCAAACCGAAAATGCTGCACTTGCGGCCCAGCAGCAGGGGATCGAAAGCGCCATTGAGAAGCTCTCGGATGCTGATATCGATGCCCTGTTCCCCACAAATGCGGATGGGGAACCTGATCTGGACGATGAGGCTCTCGAGAGGCTTGTTGCTGAGAGTGGACTTGGTATGGACGAATTGCTCTCCAGAACAATGGACCCGGAAACCCCTGCCATTTCGGTACCATCTCAACCAAGTGTAACTCAGAGCGAACATAGAAATATCGGAGACCTTGTGGGTGATGATTCCGAAGAATCAATGTCACTGGAACAGATTAATGCGCTTCTTGGAGACCTGACGGAAAGCATGGATCCCGACGAATCCGCCGATACTAGCCCTCCTCACTCCACCAATCTAGTCTCTCACGATCAAGCCGCCGACTCCACAGTTTCTACCATCGCAACACTCACAAGCAATTGGCGGAACCGCCAATATCCTTCAACTCCGTCAGCCGACACGATCTCCCGCGGAACAAAGCGATGCTCGCCAGACGATTCCTCTTCTCCACCCAAACGGACCCGCAAGACCCCCCTCCAGAACCCTATCGCTGTCACTCAGCAAATCCAAGCGATCCTTCAATCTTCAGATCATAGTCAATCTGTTTCACGCCATCAAGTCAACTCCTCTTATGCCGCCAGATTCGGCAATAGCGAAAACATGAATAAGCGCTTGATGAAGCCGCCCCCATACCGCCCGACCTCTAAGCCACCATCTATTGGCACCACCACCAGCCCCGGAACTGCGGTGGTGAGTCATGCAAAGTCGAATGAGCATGAGAAGAAGATCAAATCCATGGGGTTCCCGCCTTTAATGGCCGGGATGAAGCCGAAATAACCCGTCCTTCCCCTACTCTACCCTACTCTGCCGTCCAGTTCTATGAATGTCTGGGTATTACCACACCCTTCCTAAACAAGTCATTTCCCCTATGCTCTGCCTCAGTAATTCCTTCTCAAAAAAAAAAACCGCTCATCTATCGCTGTCGCCTGCTTCGCTTTATTTATCTAGTGTTTGGTGCTATTCCGTTCGACTATTCTTATCCCTATTTTTCGCTAGCTTCATTTGTTTACGTTAGATTCCACGCAAAAAGTCACTCCATGTTCATGCTCACTTTCCGATCCATTCCCTGTTATGTCATGTCATTCATCCATAAGCGTGTAGATAAAAGTGTTTACCTGTCTCTTTCTTCTCTTGATATTTCCCTATATTCTTCTCCCTTTATATCCATTCCCCTCCACCCGGTGTATGGCGTATGGTTCACTCCACCGGCCCCCAGTCACGAAAAAAATATAATGACTGGGCCCTTCCCATCAACGCCCAAATTCTCGTATTTTCCTTCTTTTTACTTTGTGTTCTTCCTTTTCGGTCCAGGGTTTGGCGCTGGGGAAAAAAAAACTTGGCGAGAGGTCCCTTTTTTTTCCTTTTTTTTCCTTTTCATGTTGTGCATGTCTGGGAATTCTGGTACGGTATGTATGCCATGTGTCACGACTTCACGACTTTATGATATGTATTGTCAAGTAAGCGGGGGTTGGAAATTTAATCCCTATTGACGATGAAAGTGGGTGAAATCGTGGAAGTCCAAGTGGGCAGTGGAAAGTGGATGGTCTGGCATAGCTGTTGGCCAATTACATTACGGAGTTGAGTGGGGTGAAGTTGAAAAAGTTGGATAAAATATCCGTAATAAATTATCATACTGGACTTTTATACAATATTCATTCAGTAAACTCATCTGTACTGTACTAATAAAAAAATCAATCAACCAACCAATCAAACTTTTGAATCATTTACAAATCCGCCCCACCCCATTCATTCGTTCGTTCGTTCGTTCGTTCATTCATTCACTCATCAGCCAATCAATCCATCTCCCAATAAAAAAATAGAAGCTATAAAAAATCCCCATTCACCTACTTACTCTCCCCTCCCCCCAAAATCCAAACTCTTCCCCCTCCTCCCACCCCTCACATCAGCCGTCTTCCACTCACCGCTAACAACCTCATACCTCGGCGTCTCTCCATACTGGCTCTATTCAAACACTTTCCCNGCCGCCAACAGCAGACACCTCCGGATCCGGATACTGACCCTCACAATCCGTGCTCCTGCGGACCCGGCGACGGAGGACGAACAAATGGCAGATGATGGGGATTAACATGAACAAGGAGATGACAACGAGACCCAAGAATAGCATTCCGAAGCCTAGAAGCCATACGGGAGAGGGAGATTAGTGAGCGATTTCCATCGATAGATAGAAAAAAGAAAAGAAAAAAAGGAGATACGGGTATCATAGTTGCACTGTACGTACCTTCCAGAGGAATGGCGGTATAATCACCGCGGGTAACCGGAAGCACCAAGGGAGCGGGTGACAGGGTGTTCTGCACCGCATTGCCGACAAGCCCTTTGGGATTTCGCACGCTCTCTGGTAAGATTTCCATGATCGACCGCTTTTGGGAGATCTTGTGCGTGCCGGCGGTGGGCTCGCCGGGCTTGTCCAGGAGGACGTATGACTCCTCGTCCTCGCCGCCGATAGGGATGCTGGGGTTCCCCTCGTCCACGGGCTCTGATCCCCCTTGGTCCCTGCCCAGGCCGAGGATGCGGGCTATATGGGATATCGCGGTGGCTATGGCTTTGGTGCTGGCTTCCTCATCCTTTTCGTCGGCTTCTGGGTAGAAGGGGGGTGGTGGGGGTGGCATCCTGAAGATTTTTTGAGGCTGCTCGTGTCAATGTTTTCGAAGGGTGGGAATCTAGTAGTTGGGGAGGAGGGGTTCTAAATTATATATATATATATAATATCCAAGAATATTCAAGAGGGGAATTAGGGACATTGTGACTTTTTTTCTCTTTTTTCCCTCTAGTCTTTGATCGAGAATTTCCCCGTCCCTTTTGGATAGTCACGAGTTGCTTGATGTCAATGTGTGAGCGGGGAGGGCGCTGAAAAAGTGAAAGTATTCTCTTAGTAAAAACTACAAGCTACTAATAACAGTGACCGGCCGATCCATGTTTATATTTCAACGAAAGCGTATACTTTTAAGCCTCGAACCATTGAGAAGAATACGGGATCTATATGTGTCCTCACTCAAAATCACTCGGACATCATCGGAATTCCAAGGCGAGTGATTCTTCATGACGACCCAATTAGTCGCCAATCCAAATACCGAGATTCGATGCATATGTCCCCCCCCCGCGCGCCTCTAAGCCGATGGTATAGGAGTTCACAATGTTGGCCCCCCTGAACAAGAATCAGGCTTTTTCATGCATGCCAGGATGTAGCCCTGTTCGTCAGCTCCATCTGAGCCTGCCAATGCTTGATCGAGGGATATAATTAGCGGCAATAACTTAACCACTTCGCTGTAATTTCCCTCACTTTTGAGCTAAACCGCACACGGTCAAACCCTATTCAAGTATAATTTCCCTACCCAGAAAAAAAATGTAAAACCCTTCCTAGCTGCAGGTGGTTGACACGATGCCCTAGGGGGGGGCATGTGGAGCCGAGAGAATCCAACTCCATCCGTTGCTATCCGCTTTGCTGGTATTGTACGATAGAATAAAAATGTTTTCCCTTGCGGTGTTTCAGGGCAATGAACGTAATATGGTGATTTGAGGATTATTAGGCGAGAGGTGGAGGAAAGGTGGCCTTTTAGAGCTCAATACGCTCGAGTATGATAGAACAACGTGAGGTAGCATACCGAGGCGTACTTAGGTATAAGTACGCTGGGGCCCACCATGACTCGTGGCCAAGAAGAAATCGTAAGAAAGATCACCGCAACATCATTATGCATCCCAGCACCTCATTATTCGGTGGCCACCGGGTGCCACAAACAACCTCCACAGGAGCAACACTGTTCCTAATACAGTCCCTGAAGTGTTAGAAATCCTCATTCCGGTCCTGTGCTCAGGGAGGGCATCCCTATACAAAGGGCGCGAATCCGATGAGGACATCCTACCCTCAAGATCCGGGCAAGTGAATCCCATCATTCGGCAACAACAGGCACCGGAAACACCGAGACCAACATCTCGAGATGCTGCAGTTTTTCGTGGCCCCGTGCACCCCCAGCCTCCCTTGAATCAACCTCTGGCAGCCCGAGTGCAGAAATCGTGTTTGAGTCTAAGGAAAACCAGGCTTCTACCCATCCTGAGGTCCTTGAATGGTCACTTCCTCCAGATGCCCGGCCGACCCGTGGTGAGCCCCCTCCACTTCCTCCACGATCGCCAAAGTTTCCCACTGTGCCAATGTCAAGTATAGCTCCCAATAGCTCCCTAACTCGCACAATTTGTCCTAAAAGACCTTTGACATGGAAAGTTAATCCCCAAAACCACACCCCCAGTATTCCGTCGCAGAATTCTACCGCGCGGTCGGGGGACATAAGTTCTGCTCTAGCGGTAGCAAAAGACAAAATAGAAGACATCATACACCGAATCCTGCACGACTAAGGGACGCCCGAACATCTTGGAGGAGGAAAGGCATGGCCCAGACAGAGGAGGCTAGAAAAACCAACCCCGCCTCAAGATTTGGAGGGCGTCGAGCAATCGATTCGAAAGGATGATGAAAGGCTCAGAGAAAAATAAAGCAAAGCACAAACCGAGAAGAGTTAAAAGCGGTGAGCCCAGAAGGCTGATTGGTTTAGGGCGAGAGACCTCATCAAGGAAGGGGATAAATAGCTATATGCTCAAGTCGACACTGCTCACACAACTCATATCCACTCCCGAAGACACCTTTCCCTTACTGACAAATCCAGGAGAAGACCTAATTTTTCACCTCCAAATGTTAGCAATGCCACCAGCCGCAACCTTGCGAAGAATGCACTCAGAGAATTAAAGCTAAGCCGCTCAAGAGAGAAAATCAGTTCCGATCCAAGTCGAGAAGAGGGTAAACCTGATTTCATCAAGACTGAACCTAACAGCAATGAAGAATATATTGAGGGCATAGGAGGAAGACGCCCAAAATTGTCAGGGCGCATCCCCCATCAGTCATCCCGCCGTTGAGAATAATCTCTCTCCAGCACGGCGTCCCCCACTAACCGCAAAAACTGCCAATCAGGGGGTCAAGAAACCCCCTCCGCGATAATCATCATTCTCACTCCGTTCGGTAAAGCGAGTTGAAACCCCATATCATACTACCACAGCCAATGAGACAGCCGCCCGCACCAGGGAAGAGACCCGGATACACACCTCCAGACTTCCCGTTATCCAACCCATCGAGAAAACCAAGACAGCCTCAAGTTTAGGCTACTAGTGCTGACTCCCCAAAAGATGACACTCCTACCAACATACAGTCACTGGGTACAAAGCTCGGTGAAACAAGGTTTCTCCTTGCCTCTTGAACGGGCCCCCTCCTCACACAAATAACCAATCGCGTAATACCCACCGCCCTTATAGCAGGGCCGCAGTCTCCAGCACGCGAGCTTTCGTTTCACAAAGACCTTTGCCTAGTAGTTGCACGATGGGAGAGAGGAAGCGTAGGCCCCAGTTCGCCTCCAAAGCCTGAATCTCATGATGAGAATAGATCTCATCCTTAAAATAGTTAGGATCTCAAGGCCCTCAATCCAGACTGCGAATCCACTCGAAAACGGGCTTCTGCACTTAAATTTGGGCTGAGGCGGATGCATCACTCGCACCATCAGAATCTACCTCCGCATTACCATCAAACCGGAAAGGGGAGCCACCCCCAGATGTATGGAAGGATGCTGGTAGTGCATTGCCAGAACAGATCGCAAGACCACCGGGATCTAATCCTAAACCCGCGCCTTAGGCCGCCGACCGCACTTTAGACTCCAAGACGGTAGGCGAACCGAAGAGGGGTACCGAACCAGCCAGAAGCAATGAAGCTAAATCTGGCGGGGAGAGTGGGTGAAATCCGAGCTAGGGCCGTTGTGGAGGCCAAAACGTCGAGGAAACCACTCCCCCGAGAAACAAAGATTGAAGACTTTGTTCCAGATGATGAGAACGACCTCCGAAGAAATGCTGGGGCTATAGGCTCTCCCTCTAAAGAAGAGATTGAGGAATTTGATCCAGAAGGTTTAGGCGGCCTTCCACCGGAGGAGACAAGAAATTTTGAGGGTGCCCCATCATCAGAGCCAATACCAGGTAACGGCCCCCGCGGCTAACCTAGCTCTGCTCCATCCGGAGTACCGGTCTAGCTCAATTTTCAATCCTTCCAACCAAATCATTCCCTCCTCAGACCCTAACTCAGGCCGAAACACATTGCCGTCCAGTGCCCAACCGGAAAGCATTGGCACAGACCCGGTGAGACGCCTGGGTAGCCCGGAAATGTGCCAAAATCAAGGGATCGTGGTACGGTAGGATCCGGATTGAAATGAATGATATAAATGGCGGCTACGCTTATCGGGGGAAGAAGCCCAAAAAACGAGCAGAAGAGAGATGGAACGTATCGACAATGATGAGGAAGGCCTAGTTGTTGGACCCGACTGAAGGTGATACGATCGGCATTGGAGTTTCACTCCTTAGCTTTATGGCATTTGCTTTTTTGATCTCTGGTGTTTGGTGGGGACCCCCTTCCTCTCTACTTGTACCCGGACATCACCAAATTGTCGTATTCGCGAACTCCCCACCTGCCGCCCCCTTTGGAATAACATAACAAGCGAGGGAAATAGAGTGATGTCTCGTGATGACGCGGAGGGAGGGAATCCCAGTCATGCCATACCGCATGCGGGTATTATAGTACGATACCCGCTAATCCAACGCATGTATACTGAAGGGTACCGGGCCGTGATATCGTGCCGAACACCACCACCCTCACATCTTCCAGACCCAGGATACCATTGGGGGCGTAATCTGCCACAGCATACCGTACCAGTGTTGCTCCAATCGATAGCAACGCCCCTCTCGGCACCTTAGGGGCTGAGTCTCTCGCGATACGATTGTCTCCTGAGTGGGAACCACGCCAACACTCCAAACCCGGCATCCCGCATATGATACCGTACCCGAAATCAGCACTCGTACACCCGACACCAGCCGCTGAACGAGTGAGATCCTGTGCAAATCGCCAAAATCCGCCTTCCCTCCCTCCCTCCTTCCCCCGTTTGCCCGACCCCACCCCACCNAGGAAAGTGAAAGGCGAATCAATATGACGGGCTGAGATGGGATGGGATGGAAGGGATGAGTGGCCCTTTCCGGTCTAGCATGTTTTGTCCTCATCATTCAGCGTTGCCATGAGTGGAGGCCCCGCGCGAGTTGCTCGGAAACAAGCATCCGAACCATCGCATAACTCAGGGAGGCAGGCATCCGTCAAGTTTAATCTTTGCCTGGCAGGTCGGTGGGTCGGTACCATCCGTGCGAGTGCTTTATGAAGGGCGGCTTGCATGCACAATATCATCAATAGCATGGATCATATCGTACTGTGAGTGAGGCGCGTTTCAGGTGCCTATGCCTGTGGCTGGAATGTTAGGGGACGTGCGTAGGGTTGCGCTGTTGGGAAGGTTAAAGCCACCCCTGCGGTGTTTGTGCGGCAATGAGGGGGGCGGGGCGGGGCGGGGCGGAGAAGGGGAGGGTGTTTATGACGAAGGCAAAGGCTTGGGGTCCGCACCACAGCTTTATCGATGGACATTCGTGATGCCCTGTTTTTACCCCGCCTGATATGAGAAGCACGCACAGCACTGTACCACCAATCCACAATGCTTGCACTCGAGTACGGGACCATGGAATCACGGCAATCTCGTGTAAACGTTCTTATATCCCTGCGGGTTGTGTTACCGGGACTCTGGATCTTGTTTACCCTCCTGCCTGCCTGCCTGCCTGTCGCTTGCCTGCCTGCATACCGTTTGCCTGCCCCTGCCTGCTTGGGCTGGGTTGAACGAATAAACGTGCGACACCGTACCGTATCTGCAATATGCCGCGCCGTGCCGGGCAGGGCGGCTAGAGCAATGGGCAATGTAAATGTGCGTGATAGTGATGATAGCGTACGTGTAGCTTGTCGCGGCTCGGGACGGTGGTGCAGGCGGTTGAGATTGCGGTTGTTATTTACGGTACCGCTATGCCTTGACATGCTATGTTGTGCTTTGGTCAGGTTCGGTTTGATTGTCAAGGTACAGTGCTGGACAATTATGATAATAGTACTGTAGTTTGAAGGTTATCTATGATACAATAGGGTACAGCGTTCCTGGCCGCCTCCTACGATACATCTTCGCCCACCCGTCGTCGGCCTTCCCGCTCCCATTCGGAGGAGAAAGACTCGGCGACTGAAATCTAACACGGCAACCTCCATGCCCACCAGGGTCAGAGTACTCGTACAGTACTCGTACACGTTGCTCACTCGAAGGGAATTCCACTTGCTGTACTTGTGGGGATCATCTGACGGTTCGATCTTTACAGCACTTCTTCCCTCATAACATACCGGTAAGACATACAGTGCCGTACCGTAGTCCATTGCTCGAGCACTCGTACAGTGCAGGCAGGAGGAGATGGGAGACAGGCGCAATTCAAGAACGAATGGCGCCCGCAAAACCTTACTCGTGGAACCTGCTCGGGCCTCACACATCTAACCGAATAATTCTAATTCTGATATGGTGGTGGATTATACCTAATCGGGAAGGTCTCTTGGCCGCCGTAATTATCTCGGGAGAAACTATTCTTTGTTTTATTTTATTTTTTTCCCACACAAATCTCACTATCTATCCACCTTCCGTAAGCGTACTATACCGTACAGTACTCGAGTACCGTATGATACAAACCAAACTTTGAAGGCTTCCTTCTACTGTGTACGAGTATAGCTCTCACACGACCAGAAGACTGGATACCGGTACACTCCGCAACCGCTTGGGAGAGTTTACAGAGGGAAATTTCTAATTGTGGGCGTTGCCGCCGCAATTCGAAGTATCATATCCTGTGATGTCGGTTTCCATGAGCGTAGAGTACTGTACTAGTACAGCATGGCACGGTGCTGTATCATAGGTTTTAACTTATCATACTGGTAGGCCAAGGTGCCGGCAGCCATACAAGTACTCGAGTACGGTACCCGTACCGTACTCGTGCAGTGCGGTACAAACTCTCATCAATGGCAGGGGTACATTACAGTTCTTACTCTCGTACCCGCCGACCCCACTCTATTCACGTCCCTGTTTCAGATAGATGTTCGCTTTCGGAGGAATAGCTTTATCGGTACAGTAAGGTTTGTGTTTGCTATCGTGCAGGCGCAGGCGGTCATCTGGTTTGCAGTGCCCAACCCTACTTGCACAACAAAGCACTGTATGATAATAGTACATATGATACTGCGCTCGAGCAGGGGGAGTCTATCTGTAGTAGGTGGTGGATGTGGGTTGATAAGTTAAGTTAGGGAAGGAAGGCGGACGGCTTGGGGTGTGGTAGACTAAGCTATCATATCGGTACCCTACTAGGATGGGGGGGAGGGAGGACAAAAAGACAAAGAGGTGAAAGGGTTGAGAACGGGCTTGTTCCCCGCAGTTTTTTTAGTCTTTTTTTTTTTTTTTTTTTTAGTGAGAAGCGGTCACGGGGTTTACGGCGTAAGGATGATTTGCATAAGATGGCGGATTTTTTAATGGGATGGGTTGGGATGGATTTGGTGAGGGTGGGGATGGGGATGGGGATGAGATGGTGGATTTCTGGAAAGATTAGGATATTACAGTGCGAGGCTGAGCCGGGGGCAACACTTTTTATACATTATTATTATTATATATAATATACTGGTATCGTCTCGACGTTTCATTTGAATTGTGCTCGTATGGGATTTCTGGACGGGATGGATGGGTTGGTGAGTGGTGGATCTCTCAACTGGAGTATGATACTAGTACAGTACCGGTATCTCCAAGGGTCTCACTCACTCACACACACGCGCTCACGCACTCCGGTTGGATATCGGACTGGTACGGTAGGCTGACGCGCGCAGTTGATGGGATGAATTACCGTAGTTCTGCATTACCGCGCAGTAAGAGTACCGGTATCGGTACTCGAGATACAGT
>PYWC01000120.1:62638-93541 GCA_003182015.1 Tuber magnatum
GCCCTTCACCCTTCCTTTCTCTTCTCTCTGCCTGAAAGTGGAAGGAAGTTATAGATTCATTGGTGCCCTCATTTACATTGGGGTTCATCTCTTGCAATATCATTCACCAGGTTCACACTCGATCCGTTCCTTTCCCAAGGGTTTGCCAACGCCGTTTTGTCCCCACTAATCTTTACCGGACAGGGGGATCCTCGCTGCCAATTTTCGCTTCGCTTTTATCATACTCCTAAACTTATCCCTCCAACCATCCCCCCCTCCCCTAGAGCGTAATAATAATAATATTAATTCCGGCCATGTCGCATCCTCCTCTCCATACTCCGCCAACACCACCGCATTTTGGTCTCGGCGACCAGGGTTTCCCAGAACGCTCTACTCAAGATCGGTTGCGTATTACAGAGAGCCCAAGCACTTCTAGCCTGAATAACCACTACGCTGGGGGCAACAATACTACGGATACTTTGGGCCATAGTAATAATATTCATCCGCCTTCCCCGAACCTTTATGCCCTGCAGGTAAATTTGCAAGGTGAAGCACGGACTGTCTACACGCATCAGGGGTACCCATCCTCGCCTAGAAGACTGCCACCACCATCCCAACATCCCCAGCGCGACAACTTGATCACACATCGAGACTTTGATCGTGAGATTAACACCGGTAACGGCGGTGGAGGTCGCATCACACATCAACAGGTCTCATTTACTCATCCCCCCAAATCCCCGTACCTCTCATCCCCGTATAACCACCACAACCATTATAGTCTGCAGTCCGCCGCCCCTTCCAGAGCCCCACAAGATCAGTTGGAGAGATTACAAGCAGAGGCGTCGAGCGTATCAGACGGTTTTTTGGGTCCTTTGGGCAACGATCCTCCTCACCGTTACGATTCAGGATCTTCCTCACCATATACTGTTTCCAGGTCTTTGTCGGGAGGCTCTAGTAACTCCGTGCATGGCACGAGTAGAGATAGAGGACAACCCTTACTTTCGGTCCCTGAAACTTCTAGCAGCGCGGCTACGACTCCTGCCGCTTCTCCCTCCATGTCGTCCGCAAGCTTTCAACGCTCCATTCCACGGACTTCTTCCATAGATTCCGCTATCTCATCCGTTTCTGTGCAGTCGGGAGCTAATCATACAAACAAAGATGGAAGTCACAGCTCGGCAAGGGATATCAATCCAACCTCGGCCGAGATCCAGTCCTTGATTCAAACGGCCGGGTCAGCCGAGTCGCTGATTGCGTATATGATGAAGGAGAAGGCTTCCGCGGCATCGCAGAACGCGCAATTGTGGAAACTGGTGGATAAGCAGAGGGCTATGATTTACGGCCTGAACAAGGACCTGGAACGCGCACTGAAGGATAAAGAAAAGTACAGGAAGGCACTCAAGGAGCAGAGGGGTCAACTTCAACCACTACCTACGTCGTCAATGGACCCGTCGAGAATATCCAACGAATCACCTGCGCCGAGCGAGAGTGCCGCTGGCGATTCGCCACGAGATGGCCAACCAAAAGCGAATCCCCTCGTTAGATCGGAATCCATGCCCCTTCCTGAACGTTCGAGATCCGATTCGAGCTCAGTCCAGGGCGGTTCGATGGCTCCCTATCCGCCTACGCCCCCACTAGGCCAGGAGCTGGATGGGCCTGCAAACTCTATGGGCGATCGCCTACCCTCATCCACCAATCACGGGCCGAGGGGCCTTAATGGACAATCAACCCCAGACGGCCTAAAATCGTCGTTGGGAAATAAATATCCTGATCAGAGTCTTGGAGGTCAGGGCAGTTTGCAGCCTGGAAATTCTCTGCCACCAATGAAGGAGTCGTCTGAGGAGGGGCTTGCCCCGTTGGGCAAGCTAGCCGCGGGCTCTGGGCCGACAAAGGGGCCTATCCCTCTACGAATGAAACTCGGTATCTCAACGACCGTTGCCCCGGCGTCGGGGCTTGGCAAATCGCCGCTTCGAAAGGCGCCCCCTGCTCCGTTGTCACTGGCGTCGCATACGGAATCTAAACTGCATGATGACACTGATGAAGACGACAACGTCTCGATTGACGAGATTGCAGGCTATCAACAGCTCTCTTCTCGGAGATCAAAAGAATCGGAGGAGAAGAAATCCGATAGTGATAGCGAAAAGAGTTGGCAACATACACCGGTGGATAAGAAGGCTCCTTCTGATTTCTTGTCCCCCGAAATTGAGGTCCACAAGAGCGTATCGCCTGCGCCACCGGCTCCTAGTCCCCGACCTCGGGAAAAGCAAGCTTTACCTCCTTCAACCCTACGAAAACATAATGAAGGGCTACTGTCACCTACTGCGGCAGGGTTTGGGAAGGAACAGACCGCAGTTTCCCCTGGTATCAGACAGCAGTTTGCTAGAGCTCCGTTACCCAGTCCTGGATTGCCAAGCTCACCGAGGCCCGTTGACAGACCCCTAGGTTCGCCGATGCCGAGAATGAGTGCGGCTCCGATTCCTTATGGGCCGGGTACCCCCCCCCGCATGAGCATGCCCACGAGTGCTAGCATGCCACCCAGATCGCCGGATTACAAAGGGCATGAGAAAAATGGTTCGGCGGGTAGTTTGTCGAGTGCTGGTGGTTTCACAGAGCCCGGGTCTCTCGACGGATTAAGTAACCTTCTTATCCTACCTTCGGCCATTCCATCTGTGGACTCCCGCGTAGTGTCTTCTAGGATGAGGCCCGCTAGAGCTAGCATGATGCCTGGAAGCAAGCCTCGGCCGCTGAGTGAGGATTCCGTATTTACACTCGGGGTGTTTTCTCGGGCAAATGGGAAGGAACTATTACGGGTCGAAAAGGACGTTGGGGCTTTACCCGCTCTGGATTCACGATTGAGGAATTACATCGCCTATAGTGTTAAAGTTCCTGATAGGAGTCTGTTCTCTGGGCATGCTCCGGCTAAGATTGATGCCCGAAGAAATGCGATTGACGAATACTTTGCGGGGGTTTTGAGCGCCACCATGGACGAACGTGCGGCGCTGGCGCTGTGTGAGTTCTTCTCGACGGACGTAGTGGATAATAGCGCTGGCCGAGATTCGGCTCCGATATTCAAGGATGGAAGCGGTATGACAAGCACTAACCAGGATGGGAAGCCGGTGAGGGAGGGGTATTTGACGAAACGCGGCAAGAACTTTGGCGGGTGGAAAGCGCGGTATTTCGTGCTCAGCGGCCCGGTGTTGAAATATTACGAATCTCCGGGGGGATCGCACTTGGGACAGATCAAGCTACAGAATTCTCAGATTGGACGCCAATCACAGAATCAGAAGGCTAAGGAAACGTCGGAAGGTGCGAATGACGCGGATAACCAGTACCGACACGCGTTCTTAGTGTTGGAGCCCAAACGCAAGGATTCGTCTACCCTGGTCCGCCATGTTTTATGTGCCGAGAACGACGCCGAGAGGGATGAATGGGTAGAGGCTTTGATGCAGTATGTGGATAAGGGAGGGCCGGATGACGATGCTCACTCTACCATGTCCCAGGTTTCCCAGACCTCGACGACTGGTCGGGAAGCAAAGAAGAAGCGGTACGGGCAAAAGCACAAGGACAGCAGAGAGAGGAACGCTGATGATTGTCTGCAAGCGGTGAGTTATGAGGAGACTGTCTCTGGGGTAGCACCCGCTCGAGGTCCTACACCGGAGGAGTTCAATAGACTGCGCAATACTCCCTCGCCTCAGGACTCAAGCGCACATTCACTATCAACATCGCAGTCCGCCCCTGTTCTCAGCAGCCACCAGCAGGCACAGGCTATGGAGAATAGACCGATGGTTGGACCAGTCCCGGATAGAGGTCCAGTAGCCTCCAAGCAGATTTCCGGGCCAACGAACGGAACCGTCATTTCGGATCTCGCTGCATGGGGATCGAAGTTCTCGGCGCCCACTGGTCACGCGGAGCAGAAATCAGCAAAGAAGAGGAGCATATGGGGATTCCGACAGCGCTCTTCTTCGGACCTTACCAACCAACCCCAAGCTACGCAGCCTCAACAGACCCATGAAAGGATACCCGTTGCTCGCAGTGTCTTTGGAGCTCCATTAGAAGAGGCGGTTCATTTGAGCAAGCCGATGGGAGTGGACGTTCATCTGCCAGCGGTCGTTTATAGATGTATTCAGTATTTGGATGCCAAGGATGCCGCGAGCGAAGAGGGTATTTTCCGATTAAGTGGTTCGAATGTTGTTATCAAGGGACTCCGAGAACGTTTTAACACTGGTATGCTGCATAAACGGTAAATTTATCGAAATATGGCTAATCAAGTCTAGAATCGGACTACAACCTTCTGGACAACGACGAGTATTACGATGTTCATGCCGTGGCTGGTTTGTTGAAGCTGTATCTTCGAGAACTGCCGACAAATGTCCTGACGACGGAGCGAAGGGAGGACTTTGTCAAAGTCACTGGTGTGTATCCTCTCACTCGGCTTTAGACGTGATACTAACACTTTATAGAAATGGGCGACAAGGCAGCTAAAATCGCGGCCCTGAACGAGTTGGTTCATACACTGCCTATTGTCAATTTTGAGCTCTTGAGGGCGTTGTCGGGGCACCTGATCCACATCGTTGAGAACTCTGATATAAATAAGATGACTATAAGAAATGGTAACCCTCCCTCCTAACTCTATCTCGTGGACAAAAGCTGATTACTTTTTACAGTTGGAATTGTTTTTTCACCAACCCTCAACATACCAGCTCAAGTTTTCAGTATGTTCCTCCACGAATACAACCATATCTTTGTCCGCCCAGAAGAGGGCAACCTTGAAGCCCTCCGCAGCCACTATCCAAAACATCCGCACCAGAACCCCCCATCCACTCCATCTCCCGTCTCCCCACGCAGTCCATACCCCACACTCACCGACCACCGCCCCTCGGTAACCGGGTCACTCCTCAACCCTAGAAACCCCAACGCAGCCCCCTTAACCCCAGCAATGCGCTCCCCATTGCCACCATCACGCCCAGCGCCCCAGGATCCGCCAATTACCCCGAAACCGCAATTCGCCAGTTACGAGCCCACGTACGAGACAGTTATTACCCCTACGCCAACGACGCAGCCAGCGATGGGGTTCCCGGTGCCGCCGCCGATGCTCGGTGATGGCCCTGGGGATAACGGGCCTAGCGGGGCTAAGGCTAGGAGGAGAGAGAGTAGTATGATGTTCATGATGGGTAGGAAGGGGTATAATCGTGGGGCGAACAATGGCGGGAGCAGTGGGTCACTCTTTGTTCATTGTTGAGTTTGGGACCGGTGTGCTAACGGCCGCAATAGCAATGGTGATGGAAGATAGTGTTTATGAGTGATTCCATCCACTCGATTGCCCCTTTCGTTTCGTTTTCCTTTTTTGATTTGGCCTGGTTTGGTCTGGTTTTCGTAGGTGGGCAGTGTGGGCGGTCAACCGTGTTGCGTTATGTTTATGTCTCTCTCTCTCTTTTCCTCCTTCTCCATACATCCTGTCATATTCTTACCTCTATCATACAACTTAATACAAGTGCAAGTACTGTAATTCCTTTGTGTCTGGTGTTTCCTCTCTCTCTCCTCTTTATTTCCTCATTAAATTCACTTTTACCCATTCTCATTGCTGCTCACTTTGTTCACAGGTGTTTGTTTATTCCCCCCCCCGTTTCCCTCTCTTCCCTCTCTTTTACTTTGCGTGTACTAGGTGCGATGGAGCAGCGTGCGTGGAGTGGAGTCAAGGTGGTTTGGGGTTAAAGGGGGGCGATTGATTGATTGATTGTCGAATTTATTTATGTGGATGGATGTATGAAGCGAAGTGAAGTGTATAGGTTACGCTAGACCACTAACATAGCAGGGTGAGTGTATGTAGGCGGGGGAGGAAGTGGAGGGTTATAAAAGTTTGGTACGGTACAGTACAGTACAGTATAGTATAGTATAGTTGAATGCAAGTTCGGAAGGGGTGTATATAATGTTTTTGTTCCTCCAAAGAAATTTCGATCATTTTGCTATAGTTTAGTGAGTGTTTGTCTTATCGTATGGTGCCCAAGAGCTGCAAGTTCCTCTTCTATTATTATTATTATTATTACGCTGCTGTGAGGTGCCGTGAAATACTCTACCTTCCATGATAATCCCGACAACAAGCACCAGACCAATACCAAGTAACTTACAGTACTGTACAACACATTACTGTCAATTCGATAGGCGCTACAAGTAAATAAAAAGTTGCAGCACCTACACTGCGGATTCCCCTCCCTCCCGCTCGCTATTCTAGTGGCAGAACGAACCGCGAAAATTCATCTGTAAAAATATATGATAACAAGCACAAGGAGAACACGCTACGTACAGTATGATACTCGAGGTGGGGAGCACCAGACTCATCAGTTTGCCAATCAAATGAAAAGCAAAACAACAACTGGACAAACTGCTATACTGTACTGTACTCGTACTCTCCCCCCGTAGCACTATTACAATTACATATCCCCGTTCCGTTCGTTTTCACTTTCATTCCTTTCCACACACACACATACACATACACATACACATACACACATACACACCTCACTCTCCCTCACAAACTCTAAAACCCGTGCAAGCCACCCACCTACTCCCATTCTCACTCGTCATGTAAACTGCTGTGCGGGTTTTACGAGTATGATGGCAATGGTAGTAACAGTGATCCGTTCTGTTTGTAATATGATCTAAAAGCTATAGTACAGTGCATTGAAAGCGAACAAACAACCAACCAACCAAGCAGCAATTCGCTCCATCCCGTTCCATCCCATCCCATCCCAGTCCAGCCCAGTCCAGTCCGGGCATAAATTATTACCGAAAATGAGGAAGGACAAAACAAGTCAAGTATGAAAGGGAAAAAAAAAGTGAAAAGGGGAAGAAAAAAGAAAAGAAAAGGACAAGTATTGAATATAAAGTAAACAAGTGAGTAACCAACAACCAGTATATCACGGCGACAAAGTAGACGAAAGTACAAATGGACCATGGATGGGACATTGACGGATAGAAGGATAATGTATCATACTACTCCATCTCAAGATCCTCGTCCTCGGCCTCGGCCTCTTCATCCTCTCCCTCGCCATCTTCTTCCCCCTCCGCATCGCCCTCCGCATCGCCTTCCACATCGCCTTCCACATCGCCTTCTACTTCACCCTCGTCCGCCTCCGCCTCGATTTCCCCCTCCCCATCGCCTTCCCCATCGCCTTCCTCCTCGCTATCCTCAACCACCCCGCTGCCTCTTCTATCGGCAACTACATCCTCACCCGGTGCCCGCCTAGCGTCCTCCTCCTCCCACCGCTCCAATCGCCTCTTTGACCTCCTAATCGCCGCCGCAAGCGCAAGAGCCTCTTCGCCGTAGTCGTCCTCTTCCGCTTCTGTCGGTGCAAGCCCCGCAATTCCACGATATGCAGTTCCGTTCCCGTAGCGCTTCGAAGAGTGATGCCCGCCAACATGCTCGACTTTGACCTTCTTGACGGGTGGGAGATCGGTGTCCACGTCCATTGGCTCGGTCGGGGAGTCAGTTACCGAGTTTACTACCGCGGCGGGGCCTTTAGGGTCGGCGGATTTATTATTGCTTTCAGTACTAGCAGCAGCGGCAGCGGCGTTCTCTGCGTCATCGGTTTCGGTGGCAGCTGTAGGAGGGGCGACGACGGCCGGGGTTGAGCGTATGATTGGCTTTACAGGGTGAATCTCGTGCTCGTCGTCGGACTTTGCAAATGGGTCCTCCATGTGCTTTATCCTGCGCCAGCAGCGGGAGATGGCGCCCTCGTGGAGACGGGCCTTGCGAGATTTGCGGTCGAGACGCTTGAGTTTACGGTTGATAAGGTACTCTGCCCTATCTTTACGGTTTTGTTGCACTGCAAGTTGGTGAGAGGTCAAGGGTCGGGAGCGGTATCCCCTCTCAGTGCCAGGCGGAGTTCCACGGTCCAGCAGACCCGTAGATGGGGCTATTGATCGGGCGGCGGTGCGACTATGTCCTGATGCGTCGAGGGAGGCCTTTGATCCCATTCTGAGAGTAATGCGAGGAGTAGAGTTCTTGACCTCTCCATCTGCTCCGCGTTTGCCAGAGCCCTTAGGACGTCCACCGCGGCCCCTCGCTGGCACCTCGAGCGCTGTTTGTTTGTTTGCTATATCAGTACAAACGCCAACATATCCAAAGAGTAGCCGCAAACATACGATTCCCACTAGGAGTCATTGACCCGTCGGGAGAACCCTGGCGAGTCCCGTTCTCAGAGTCGTATTCGTACTGAAACTCCGCAAGATTTGAATAGTCCCGTTTCTTACGAGTCGGGTTCCGCACAGAACCTATAAAAATGAGCAAAAATCTCCATGTCAAAGTCATTTAGGAGCGCGGAAATGCAGCCAACATACGTGGCCCGTTTCCCCTTCCTGATGTGGGCGTTTTTGCGGGTGGCGAACCTCCAGCTGTTGATTGCTCGTCGTCTTCGGGAGACGGCGCAATTTCTATCACGGATGTTAGACGTGTTGAGGGACCGCGGGAGATGCGACTAGAAATTGGACTGCGAGTATGACTTACGTTTCTTTCCCTTCTTCCCGGTTGAGGGCGCGGGAGCGTTGTCATTGTTCTCCAGCAGCTCTGCATATATCCCTTTAGTAGATGTACAGGTCATTTAATCCTTCTTTCTTTGTTGCCCGGCCATAGAGTTCGGACTTTTCAACAAAGGCGCACTTACTCTTTCGCTCGAGTCGCATCTTCTCACCAAACTCGAGTTCTCCGTCAGCATCGACATTCTCCTTGGCAGCTTGCTCCTCCGTCAAGTGCTCAAACTGAGGGACTCTGCAAGGCACTCCCCCATCCTTCGATTCCAGGCCTTGGCCAAAGGGGTTTTTCATCGCCGATTCGGTGTCAAAGTCACCCTCAAGATACCACCACATCAGCCAGAGGAAGGCCCTAGCCCTGCTCTTGCTGGAAAGAGTCACCCTCATAACCAGGTCGTAGAAATCCCGCGACTCCGGGAAATGGAGCTCCGAGATCTTGGGGGCATAGGTGGAGAGTAGGAAAACCAGGTTTATAGGGTTTGTACGTGGAACCGGGAGTGTCATGAGCTGGTCCAAGGTCACCGGCTCCTTGCGATCCTCGCAAGCACCTTTAAGGATAGACTTGAGACGGGGAGCATCCTGGAGCTGCTTGTAGGCGTGTGTATCCGTATACGATTGCAACGAGGGGATGGAGTGGTACGTCCTAAGCTGAGCTTTCATTTCGGGGAAGACTGCATCGAAGGGGGGGGGGAAGAAAAAAAGTTAGCAAACGGGATCCCAGCCAGAAAGAGAAATAGCTAGTCTCCCCCTCCGACGGGAATGCAGTTACACTCACAATTCAACGTAGTATTCATCCTCCCGACATTAACCAGCAAGCAAACCATAGCCATATTCAGCGCATTAGGTCTCTCACTCGTAAGCTTGTCCCTCAGAATCTTACTAGTCTTGCTACTCCGCGCCATCGCATCTATATAGACATCGGCGAACGTCTGACCAGCCCGTCGATCATACGAGCTCGTAAAAACCGGTTTATCGTCCGTGAATATCGCCTGCAAGAACTCGTACTGTATATCCTTCCGCCAAAGCGGGACGCCGTCCGGCTTCTTCAGATGCTTGATCTTACTCCCGGAGAAGAAGGAAGTCTGCTGTTTCCTAGCCGTAGTTCCTCCGCTCTGCACTCCTCCCCCTCCAGTAGCGGGATTCCCGTTATGTCCGGATACACTGCTAGCTTGACTGACATTCGCGCCGCCATTCCCCCGCGATAAACCCCTGCCACTGCTACTCCGACGGTCATCGACATCGGCAGAAGAAGGACGGGTCTCTACTCCACCTCCCCCGCGGTCTTTCCCGTCTGTGCTCGACCGGGCGGATAATTGGGACTTCATCTTGGGTGCCTTAGCCCCTGGCTCAACCGATTTCTCTTCCTCCTTACTCGTCGTCGTCGTCGTTGTTGTTGTCATTGCTGCTGTTGTTATTGTCTCCGGTGCTGTGCAAGTGGACGATGAGGATGCATCCGCCGTGACGTAGTCTGTCATTGTATTAATCCGTTCGTTTGGCTCGTTGAAGCCGAGTTTATGCTTTGGCTATTCTATTTTCGCAGAAACGCGGGAAAAAATTATTTATCCGTTTCCCCTTTCTTTTCTCCCCCCTCCCTTCGCAAAGTATGTGTTGGAGGGAAGGTAGAAGGTATGCAAGACAGCGAGAAAGAGCTTGGGCGAGAAGACGAAATTCGAAGGTGCGAATCTCTCCCTGCTCTGATGGTCTGTATGCGTGGGAGGTATAAGTGAGGAAGGAGAGCTCAGTCAGTAGTATGAGCTTTTACGTTTCGAGTAGTTATGTAGAAGGGAAAAAGGGCGAGGTGGTGAGAAAGGAAGAAAAAAAATTGATGGGAGAACAGTGGCGCCGTCGTCGTCGTTGAAGGGGGGGGAACCCTCGACGGAAAGAAACACGCGATAGAGGGTAATTGTTTCCTCAAGGGTTGTTTTTCCAGTTCATGCGCTGTTCAAAAGGCCCAACCCGTAACGTAAAGGGGGAAAGGAAAAAAAGGGCGAAGTTGGAAGTATGATACGACAACAGAAGGGAGGGGGGGGAGGAAAGTAAAGGAGGGAAAAACAGGGCGTGAGGGAACAGAGGGAAGAGAAAAGGGAGCAAGTGAGTGTGGTGAGTGTGGTGGGAAGAGAAATTGTAAAGTGGTGAAGCCGAAAGCAGAGCAGGAAGGAAGGAAGGAAGCAAATTATTGTATGATATGATTATCGCCAACTTCGCCCCGATCGACAGAACAAGGCTGTAAATTTTCTATCCCGGGTATATCTCCCTCCATACAAAAGTGAATTCGCGGGTCGCTTACTCACTACCGCACTTGCCATCATGTCCACCACATCATAGGCATGCCAATATCATAATAATATCATATGTACGGGTAGAAAGGGGAGGAAATGTTTCTCCTCCTCCTCCTCCTCCTCCTCCCCCTCTCACCAACAGGAACAAACAACCAGGAACGGCTTACCATTACAACCCTTCCCCCAGCCATCATTCCCCCTTAGCTCACAGACCCCTACTTCCGCCAACGCAAAAAGGACAAAAGGACCAGATAGACGCGTGAAAAATGCCATCATTGGCATCAACGCCGTCAGATCCCATCATACAAGTAATATCACCACCACCTTCGATCAAAGCCCTACCAAAGCACCACGATGGAGCACAGCACAGTAGTTTCCCCTTCAGAGCCTCATTGCTATTATGATACCATAAGTTCCAGGGTCAAGGTACGGTAATCTTGGCTCGGCGGGGTGCCGCTAAGGACGGAACGGTAAATCTGTCTTGGCGGGCGGGGGGGGGGGGGGAGGGAGTACGGTAGGGTTGAAAAGGGTGCGATATGCAAGGCACGAGAACTTGCTTCGATTTCGTTCACTTCCACCGTATTCCTGTGCTGAGGTACAGTACGGGGGGTTGTCGGTTTCACTCAACTCAACCAGAGCCTCCCACCCCATGTCAGGGAATCTTGTTCATCAGCAGACTACGCTAGCAGTCATGGATTATCATTCGTTTCTAGGTAAGTTGCCCTGGGTTACCCTACACGGATACCGGTGTTCCAGCACCAGTGCAGTACGAGTAGAGTGCTAGTAGCATGACTGCCTCACACCCCCCACCACAGTAACCCGAAGAAGGGGGGAAGAAAAAAAGCTTTCGGGTGCAGAGCCGCAAGTGGTGATGACCTACACATACCGGTATCATACGTTACGCTTTCTAACAACCCTCTACCGTATAATACAGATATCCAACTCCAATTCATACTAAATCTCCAATTTTCGCTTTTGGTCACTGAGACCATTTCTACCCAGTGCCTCTACAGCAGACACAATACCCACCACCCCCGCTAAATCGTAATAAATAAAAAGAACCCGCAAACACCGAAGCAATGTCTCGCCCGGAAGATACTCTGTACGTACCCCCCCCCACCCTCCAGAGATGCTGACAACCCCCGCCCCACTATAGCCCTCCGGACCTCTTCTACAACGACCATGAGTCCCAAAAATACACCACTAGCAGCCGCATCCAGACCATTCAAACAGCAATGACCCAGCGAGCCCTCTCGCTCCTCGCCCTCCCATACCCAAGCCTGGTCCTCGACATCGGGTGCGGTAGTGGACTCAGCGGGGAGAGCCTGACCGCGTCGGACCACACGTGGATCGGGATGGACATATCCGCCAGCATGCTGGCCGTAGCGCTCGACCGCGAGACCTCCGGTGACATGTTCCTCGCTGACATCGGGCAGGGCGTACCCTTTCGCCCGGGCACGTTTGACGCGGCCATCAGCATCTCGGCGATCCAGTGGCTGTGCAACGCCGATTCCAGTGATGTTTCGGCGACCGGGAGGTTGAGTAGGTTCTTTGAGGGGCTCTATGCCGCCCTGAAGAGGGGGGGGAAGGCCGTTTTGCAGTTCTATCCGAAGAATGAGGTGCAGAGGGGGATGATTACTAGCGCAGCGATTAGGGCCGGCTTCGGCGCCGGCTTATTGGAGGATGATCCCGGGACCAAGAATGTTAAGGTTTACCTGGTGTTGACGGTTGGCGCGGGGGCGGAGAAAGGCGGGGCGAGCGATGTCACGAATGTGGTTAGGGGGATGGAGGGGGTTGATGTTATTGATGAGAGGAGAAAGGGCAGGGGAGGTGGGAGAGGCGGGGATGGGGAGGGTAGGAAGGGGAGTAAAGATTGGATTCTCAGGAAGAAGGAACAGGGGAAGAATAGAGGGAAAGTCGTCAAGGCCGATTCAAAGTATACCGGGAGGAAGCGGCGACCAGCCTTTTAACCCTACTCATCATTCTACCTTTCCTGCCCCTCCTCCTCACTTACGACACAAGTATGATACTGTAAATTAAGATTGGCAGGCCACGACCCACAATTGAACGACCGGGTTGGAGAACCCTATCGGCCGATAGAGCGGGTACCCGTCACGACATATCACTTGCACTATTGAAAGTATGATACGGTATCATGCCTGCTGCACGAGCCACCAGAAATTGCTCCACAGAAGGGGTGGAAAAGGAAGGGGGAAAGAAAAAAAATCCCGAAAAATCCATTCCCTCTAAGTTTACAAGATCAAAGGAAGAAAAAAAATAAATGACAAATGAAGTGGAATGCCGTGGTATTTTAGAAAACCTGTCAGGCTCCAAAATTGGTCATGATAGCTCATTATTGGGGGAAACTGGATGAACACCAGATTAACAGCGCTCGGCTCATACCACCCCGAGGATGAGCCTTCTCCGCCCACTTTTTATATATATATAGTATTGCAGGCTGGCCTATTGCCTCTCCATCTGCTTCAAAACAGCGTCGGTGAAGTCATGAGTAGTGTTGTTTCCACCCATATCTTTTGTTCTCACCTTACTGTAAAACGATTAGTCACCCCGCGCGCATTTTGTGGAATAGATTGCGAGTCTCACCCGTCCGCTACAACATCATAAACCGCCTGAGAGATTCTAGTAGCATGGTTGTCAAGACCGAGATGTCTCAACATCATAGTGGCCGAGAGGATCAACGCGGTAGGATTGGCTTGGTCACGTCCCTGAATATCCAAACCAACGTGTCTGCATCCGGGCTCAAAGACTGCATATTCCCTTCCCATGTTGCAGCCGGGAATGATACCTGGACCACCAACGAGAGCAGCACCAATGTTGGAAAGGATAGATCCATACAAGTTGGGCATAACAAGGACATCGAATTGCTGAGGTCTGGAAACAGCTTGCATCGAGGCATTGTCGACAATCAGGTCGTTAACTTCCAGTTGAGGGTAACTCTTGGCAATTTCATGGAAAGTGGTGCGGAACAACCCATCGGCCAACTTCATAATATTGGCCTTATGAATACAGGTGACCTTCTTTCGCTGATTGGCAGTGGCGAAAGAGAAAGCGAATTTGCTGATACGTTCCGACTTCATTTTTGTGACAATCTTGAGCGATTCGACAACACCTGGAACCGACTGGTGCTCCAATCCAGAGTATTCTCCCTCCGTGTTCTCACGGATAATACACATGTCCACACCAGAGTGGCGGGTCACGTATCCAGGCATATTTTTGATCAAGACAACAGACGCATAGATGTCAAGTTCCTGACGAAGAGCGACGTTGAAGGATTGATGGCCGGAACGCTCAACAGGGGTATATAGAATGCCTATTGCAGCAAACCGGTTAGCGGTTCGGTCCAAGATCACTGTAGATGCGTCATCAATCTGCAGCATAAGAGAGCAGACAATACCCGTACGGTATCAGACAGATTTCTATCTCACAGCGGCCTCCAAGCGTTGTAATTTTGTCGAGGCCGCTCGACGAGCTGGGATTATTCGAGCGCTACGGCTCTTTGTCATCATATAAAGGATAAGGGGGGTCAAGAAAGAGTCCTTGGTGCGCGCGGTGCCACACAATGACAGTGCGGGGGGAGTGAAAACTCGGGTTGAGTAAGAAGCCCAACATATATCTCACCTTTGAGTCCGACCTTATTCCTCTTCAAAGAATTAACCGATTCACGGAAAAGTTCCTCAGGATGCGAGTTACCAGTAACAACACCAGTAACATCTACCTGTTCCCATTCAACTGGAACATTGTTGCTCTTGAAGATTGTCTTGACGGATTCGGTAACCTCGGCACCGATACCGTCGCCTATCAACAGAAAAAATAGAAACAAAGTATCAGCGCCACCTAACACAACCCTTTAACCAGGTGACTTGATGTTTTCATACCGGGAATTAGAGTGACTGTATATTTTCCACCGTACTTGGTAGGTTTGACAAGGTCAGAGGCAACAGTGGCCATTGCTATTGCATACGCCCGTCAGCCCCTCATCCCCCGCATGTCGACGGCATCCCCGACAGGAGCTTCGCTGGCAGGAACACATACCCCTTTTAGCGGACAAAGCAACATTGCGAGGGTTTGAGGCCTTTGCTGTGCGGGATAGCGCCTGAGGACAAAGGAAGAAGAAAGCGGAAAACGGGTCAGTGAATTTGATCCAAGTGAGAAGTCAGAGGAAAAGAGAAAAAAATAAAAATAAAAGATAGTCAGCCTGCGTCCGAGCGCACACGTGACAACACCGGCCGTGCAGGGTGATTGGAGTGCAAGGGGAAAACACACCTGAGCTAAAGATCTGCTGGATAACATATTGAAGACTTTTGGTGAAGGGTAGACTCGATGGTGTGAAGAATAAATTCCAAAAACTCGGGAGGTTCAAGAGGCGGTGGTGGTGGGGCAAACAACCGGGAAGAGGATGGAATATGAAATCGAAAAAAATATGGAAGAAGCAAAGAAACGGCGGTGGAGGAGGAGGAGGAGGAAAAAGCGGTGAAACAAAGAAGCGGAGAGAAGCCACCTCGTTCCTTTGAGCGCTAAGCGTCGGCAAAAACCAAACGGGGCCCACCGTTTCTGTTGCAACGTGCGGTACTCGAGCATGATACCCGTAGAATGGATGCTACGATACCTGTATGATGGATGTTATGATACCTGTATCACACGAGCATCAACGCACTCTAATAATGCGGATACCGGTATGATACCGCATTGCTGCCCTACGGTATCATACTCGGGTGCTGTACCGTTTTGTTTTCCGAGGAGAGATTATCATGGGCACGAGACTCCAATCGGTATGATACGGTAAACCCTGGTCACAATGGGGAAACCAAAGCCGATCACAAACCAGCCACAGAGTCGATTTATTGCAAAGAAAGGAGGAAAACCAAGAGTGTTGGTTCTCCGCCGGTGATGTTTCTCCGGCGTTCATATCCGATGTTTTTATGCTGCCGCACCGAACATCACAACTTTCTGCGCCCGCCGTTGCTGCAGGCTGAACCCATTGACTTGGGATGAAACTTCCTGTGACCGAAAATCCCTCCTCGAAGATCATATCTAATCTGACGAAGAAGAAGAAAATGTGCCATTACCTTTCCTTTGCCCTTTTTTCGTTTTTTTTTGTTTCCCAGCAGTCACGATGATGATGATGCTGACAGAGCCCGATTGCTACTGGTATGTAAGCATCTCTCGGCCCAAACGTGCAAATCATCATCAAGGCGTGCTGTATCGTACTCTAATGGTATTGTATCGCACAGGATTTTCTTGTTCAGATATTCGATCAGCCAAAACTCTTTGGCAGCAGCCCAGTCTGTCTCCTGCATCCCAGGTTGCCGGTCGTGTGGTAGGATTTTATTTGCTTCAAGTCCAGTCGCTAGCAGCTATCAGTATTGGCGCCCCACGACTGATACAAGGGGAACGGTCACCATAGTCATGCAAACGGCGGTGTCCATGCAGGGCGAGGTAGCTTTGTAAAGACTCTCGTACCCTGATACTGGTAATTGAACTAACTTGACAGGACTGGTGCGAAGGGTTCTCTGGAGAAAAAAAAAAGGCCGCTCTATCTTTAACTGTCCTGTATCGAATCGACAATGATGGTCGGTAGACTGTTGCTTCGACCGGCAGTTCTCGGCCATATGCTCCTCCAACCCACCCTGCGGTAGGTTGTTGAGCGCTCAGACAAGAACGCTACGGTACTTTGCAGTACGAGGACTGCTTCCCCTGTTAAGTGTTGGCGATTTCTGCAAGCCGACTCTCGCAAATACCAGTAGGACCTGAGTGCTTTATATGATAGGTGAAGGCTCAGGAGACCGTTTGGTACCCGTCGCGCTGTACTCGAGTACCGGTATTGTAAATACCTCAGCCCCATATCTTTGGAGTTGTATCAACGCATAGGCTATCGTGCCTTGGGGCCATTTTTATGTTCGGCTTTGGAGGGGGCAAATGACCTTCTGTTTTATACGAGTGCTTTGTGGTGCCATACCACATACGATACAGTACTCGTACCATTATGCCCGTACAAAGATTAAAGGCATGATTTATGCGCTGTAGCCAGTGCTAGAGTTACGATATACTGTGTGTATGTGTATATCATTTATCGTATTCATGGGTAGTGCACAGTCGTTGGAAGCCAGAAACCATTTCGGGGGGGATTTTTTTCTTCTCTTCCCTCTTTTCCTGCGGTACCGGTGTTCCACCCTCCCATCATGGCTGCGATAAGCGTGCTGACGCGAACGAGAGAGGCCAGGTAGCAAAACTCTCTGCGGGAGGGCAGCAGACTCTTCGTGATTGGCAGAAAAAATGGGCAGGGAACATGCGGCCGGTATTTGGGGTGTACTCGAGTACTCGAGTAGAGGTTGCTCTGCATGATACTTTTGCTTTTTTGTCTGCCAATACTTTTTACTCGTACGAGTACTCGTACCGTACATACACCACAGTGACGGGTCGGGTACCGTATTGGAATTTTCTACGAAAGCTTCTCGGGGGTCCGTCAGCCGCATAAGGAGCTATCCTTATCCGGTGTCCGACCTTCAACAGAACATATCACTTACCAGACTCTGCTTGAGCTGTGCTACTTTTTACCCAGAGGGGTCCGGCCTGCGTCAAGCATTCGTCCCGTTGCCGCCTGCGAGGCCCCCTTATGGTAGTGGCAGGCGATAAACTTTGCTTACTGGTTGGTCCCTGGGAGAAAAAAAAAAGTTAGGAAATTCATTCTTTCGCCTAACTTTAGCTTAGTAATCTGGGCCAATTTTTACGGTTTGCCATCATCAATCAGCCCATTGTTTTTGCCCTTTCTTTTTCTTTTTCGTTTCTTTTTTTCCTTTTCCTTTTTCCCCCTACGGTCTAGGTCGCATCCCACCCTTCCCCCAAAGGCCCGTTCTCCCTCTACCTTCTTCCCAGTCTCTTTCACAAACCACCTCCTTCTCAACATCTTCCCTGAACTCAACACTGCATCTCCTCTCCCTCTTTTTTTTTTTTTCAGTTTCCCACAGACATAACTCCGGAAGAGCAGAGGATCTTGACCTTCCTTCGTTTCCCTTCTTAGATTCCAGTCCTTTTTCATCGTTCCTTTCTTTGCGACGTTACGACATCCATAGACAGGAGCGATCCAAAAGGAAGTGTTCTATACCAACTTTTCTTCACATCCTTTTTCTTTCTCTCAAAAGCACACAGGAGTCTCAGGAGTCCTTGTTTTCCTTTAGCCAACACCTCGGTTTCTTTCTCGGTTGACAGATTATTGTTCTCTTGGGTTCCTTTTCGACACCGAATTTCGATCTCATCAAACGCATTCGTTCAAGAATATTTATCGAAACCACATTAGCATTAGAAAAAAAGCTTTCCAACCATGGCTGAACTTAATCAACGCATGTCCAACCTGGGCATGGGCGACTCGATTCATGCTACTGATGGGGTCCCCTCTTCCGGGGCTTCTAATCATTCGTCTGGGAGCGGTCCGAGGACCGCCTCCGCTTATATCCCTCCCCATCTGAGGGGTGCTGCCAGGTCCAACGCCGGCCCCGCGCTTGCCGTGGCCCCTCCCGTGCAGAACGGCACTGCAAATGGCGTTCAATCTTCCAGATGGAGTAATGGGTATGTCATTAACGTTTGGCTTTCGTTTTCTTCCGCTATGTTTTCTTTGTGTTACCCTTCAGCTTCCAATATGGGGTTTTTTTTTCCTTTCGTTTTTGTTTGCCTTGCAATGCGTGCTTTCATTCCGTACTTTCCGGCTTTCCACGCTTTAAGTTTGATGTTGGTGACATTGTGCTAATTCCCAACCTAGCCCAACTCCCCAAGAGTCGGCTGCTCCTACTTCCCGTGCTGATGGCTGGGCCAATGCCCCATCTTTCACTCCTCGCGGTGCTGGCAGTACTTGGGATGCTCCTCCTCCTCGCCCCCAACGCTCCTTTGATCCCAACGCATATGGCAGTCCGGGCAGTGGCGGTAACCGTGGAGGTTCTGGAGATGGTCGTTGGGCCGACGGCAAACATATCCCCGGACCCCCTAATCCCCGTACCGAGCGTGAGCTCTTTGGCGTCCCTAATGATCCTACCAAGCAGGCTACCGGTATCAATTTCGAGAAATATGACGACATCCCGGTTGAGGCCTCTGGCCACGATGTTCCCGAACCTGTTATCCAGTTCACCAGCCCGCCTTTGGATCCCCATTTGTTGTCTAATATTGAGCTTGCCCACTACAAGAGCCCTACCCCGGTGCAGAAATATTCTATCCCCATCGTTATGGGCGGCAGAGATCTAATGGCCTGTGCACAAACTGGTAATTTCATCCTTACCAATCCTTGCATACAAGCTAATTGTTATTAGGCTCTGGAAAGACGGGTGGTTTCCTTTTTCCGATACTCTCCCAATCGTTCCTTCAAGGGCCCTCTCTCGCCCCTGCAAGTTCAGGTGCTGGTTATGGTTACGGTCGTCAACGCAAAGCCTATCCAACTGCCCTTATTCTGGCCCCTACTCGTGAACTTGTTTCCCAAATTTATGACGAGTCCCGTAAATTCGCGTACCGTTCGTGGGTTCGCCCCTGCGTGGTGTATGGTGGTGCCGACATTGGATCTCAATTGCGTTTGATTGAGCGTGGTTGTGACCTTTTGGTCGCTACTCCCGGACGTCTGGTTGACCTGATTGAGCGTGGTCGCATATCGTTGTCAAACATTAAGTACCTTGTCCTTGATGAAGCTGATCGCATGTTGGACATGGGTTTTGAGCCTCAGATTCGTCGGATTGTTGAGGGTGAAGACATGCCCAAGACTGATGCTCGCCAGACCCTCATGTTTTCTGCTACCTTTCCCCGTGACATCCAAATGCTTGCCAGAGATTTTTTGAAGGATTATATCTTCCTTTCTGTCGGTCGTGTTGGTTCTACTTCCGAGAACATTACCCAAAAGGTCGAGTATGTCGAGGATCAGGATAAGCGCTCTGTGCTTTTGGACATTCTCCATACACATAGTGGTGGCCTTACCCTTATCTTTGTGGAGACAAAGCGTATGGCGGACTCTTTGAGCGATTTTCTACTTAATCAGAATTTTCCAGCAACCTCCATTCACGGAGATCGTACGCAACGCGAGCGTGAGCGCGCTCTTGAGATGTTCCGCACTGGTCGTTGCCCAGTTATGGTTGCAACTGCTGTGGCTGCTAGGGGTCTTGATATTCCTAACGTCACTCACGTCATCAACTACGATCTTCCTACCGATATTGATGACTACGTCCATCGTATCGGTCGTACAGGCCGGGCCGGTAATACTGGCATTGCGACTGCCTTTTTCAATCGCGGTAATCGTGGCGTTGTTAGAGATCTTCTTGAGCTCCTCAAAGAAGCCAATCAAGAAGTGCCCGCATTCTTGGAAACGATTGCTAGGGAGAGTGGATTTTCCGGGGGCGGTCGTGGCGGTGGTGGCAGGTCTGGCGGCGGCGGAAGAGGGCGCGGCGGTAATGCTAGCCGTGATTTCAGAAAGTATGGCGGCGGTGGTAGCGGTGGTGGCTATGGTGGTGGTGGCTACGGTAGCTCCGGTAATGGTTACGGTGGCGGCGGCGGCGGTGGTGGTATGTTGTTTAGTACTACGTCTACTTTGGTTCCCGACATGCTAATATTGCACGATAGGCTACCCCAGCAGCGGAGGATCCGGCTACGGCGGTGGCTACAGCAGCGGAGGGGGTGGTGGCCATGGGGGTGGAGGCTATGGTAACCCTGGCGGCAACACCTCTTGGTGGTAATTCCGCCCGGCGGAGTTGCGTATGTTTGGACCCTTTTCCTTCCTTGGCCACACAAAAAAAGTAACATTTCATCGGTTGTTTCTACTTGCATTGAAAAGAAAGGGAGCAAAGGAAGGTTTAAAACATGGCGCAATATTTGGGGGTTTTGTGGGCTTTTTGCTTTTGACTGCTTTATGATTTCTCACGATCCCTCTTTATATCAATTTCTTCACCCTCCTAAATGAAGTTTCTTTTTCCTTTTTTCTTGTTTCTTCATGTCTTTCATCGGCAGCGTTCGGAAACACAGGTTGTTATGCAATTGGGTATAGACGGCTTCCAACTGGGGTTTCTGTTTTTTTTTCCTTGTCACTTTTTACAAGTTCTGCTGAGACTGGGCAATACTGACCTGGGGAAATGAGATGAATTTACGGGGTGAGAGGGTTCTAGCCCTCTTTTTGTTGCTTGCTATGTTCTGTGTTCTGCTTTTCATCTCTTACTATTTTTTTTTTCATGGGTTTTTTTTTCTCTATCCAAAAGGCACACACACGAAAGAAGAAAAGTTTTATTCACATCTACCCGGCGTTGTTGATTGTGGGGTCTTTCATGGTTCATGACGTTTGTTTTTTTCTTTTGCATCATGAATGGTCGGTTGGGTGGTTTTCTTTTTCTTCTTCCTTTTTTCTTTTCCATAGTTGTGTTTGGGGTTTGATCGGCTTCTTTTTCATTTGTCTTGAGCATTTTAGCGTAGAGACAAGCACTGGATCCTCTACCTTACTAGAGTAATGGAGGGCTCAGTGCACTAGAGAAGGCGGGCAAGGAAAGGAGTGAGGATGGAGAGAAGGGAAAGAAAAAAAAATACTGGGTAGCTTGTTCTTTTTTCCTCTTTCTTTTTTATGTGTGGTGTGTGTAGCTGCGCGTTTTTCTTCTTTTTACAGCCCTTTAAAAAACAGAAAAAAAATTTCTCTCCCTTTTCCAATGGCGAACATACTATTAATGCAAGTTTATTGAAAAAAAAGAAAGAGTGGAAGCGGATGATGAAAAACTCGAGCGGACCAGGAGTATCGTATATCGGGGGGTGGGTCAAATTTTTATCTTTTTTTTTTTTTCAGTTTGCATATCACCGGTATTATTTATAACTTGTCATTGGGAAAATAGGTTAGATTTCTTCTAGCTCGGAGAGAGGAAGGGAGAAAACACAGGCTAGATTGGTATCATAGCTAGATAGCTAGCCGGATATCTTAACATAGGGAAAATAGCTTTTTCTTTTCCCCCTTTCTTCCTTGAGCATTTCCTTTTGTACTATTGTACAAGTACTGTACTTGAGTACCCGCGTTGTATCGTACAGCACGGTACAACCCCGCGCAAGTGGTAACGGGACCGATAGCTTGGCATATGATGAAGATATTATGAAATCAAAAAAGAAACCCAAGTTCCAAGGTAACAATTACAGTAAAAAGTGTGAGATGTAATGGAAAGAAATTCATCCCTCTCAAGTCCCATTTACCACTGAGTATGACCCCTGTGCTTCCTTATGGAGGTCATGAACCTTCTTGGTATGCTATCAATGAAATGATAGACCCTTCTCCATGGCATTTCCTCCTAAACCTCCTGAGCAAGCTCAATAATGTCAGCCCAGTTGTAAGAATACCACCATGCTGTCTTACATGCTTGTCTAAACCTCCTCTCAAAGAAAGACCAAAGATTCTCAATAGGGTTCATGTCCAGAGACCAAGATGCTCAAGACATGTGAACCACTTCCTGCAATATCCTATATCTCTGGGAATAGTGAGAATTATATATACAAGAATTGTCCTCAACCATCTCAATCTCATTGTCAACTCCATCCAATAGTTCATACAAAGGAAGATAGTGGGGAGTATATATCTTCTAACAATACTAAATGGAATTCATACTGAGTCAGTCCTTACTACCCTTTTTCTCCCTCTGGATTCTTTGGCGGATAGGAATCAGTGGAGTGTGGAAACCATAGGTAAAACCAGCAGCAAACATGACTGGTCTTATCATTGGAAAAGGAAGGTTCCGGATAACAATCTTCAAGAGCTGTTCTGGGAGTACATCGAATGAGTAATTGGCTTCCTCCTTGCCCAATTATAAGCTTTATCTTATCTGTGTATATCTTTTTCCTTCAAATAAATTTATTCTACATTCACCTTTCTTGTGCCCAGCACAATTGCTGCCACTTCCCTTCATGGTTGAGGAAAGGTTTTTTGTGAGTGATATGAACATAGAGGTTCATATCCCAAAGAGCATTATCCACTGTCCTTTCTGACACTGGGAGGTTGAGATCAGCGGTAATGTCGTGGAGTGGAGCATGAGGATTTTGCTCATTAATCCAATGCAATTGCCTTCTGGCCCACTTATCTAATTTCAGCTACGATCCAGGGCGGGGTAGGGGGTTTATCGTCTTCATTGTCTTCCAGCATTTAACAATCTGCTGAGCCTCAGATTTTGAAACTGGAGTTTCTTGGGCAATTTGGCAGTAATCTTTTCCTTCTGGATGTATTTCAATTACTGTAATCCACTCAGTTTCTGTAGCTTGTCATCGTTTTCCTGTGTTCTGATTGGTTGGCACATTGTGCTAATTCATGACAGTCGGGTTGTGGTTGCAAAGTCGGCGGTGCTTAGCGCATGTCCCGTTACCACCTGGGCGGGGTTGTATCATACAGCGAACTTTGCCTTGCTTTAAAATTCGACTTGACTTGACTTGACTTGCCCCCTCCCTCTGCTTAGCCTACCTTCGCTCCTAATCCCATCCGATCCGATCTCGCGAACGGATTCAACGAACGAGCTGCGCGGTCACGTCATGTAATCCAGCTACTTGTATATTACGGGTCTTGAACTGCGAGGCCCTATTCGGCCGGTCTGATGTATATTAATTATTGTATGTGCAAGTAGTATCCTGGCGATTTCGGGAAAGTTGGCCGGGGCCGTTGTCATGTACTGTACCCGGGTATCAAGGGTAAGCCTGTTGAACCTTTTCTAGTTGGCTCCAGGGTCTTCTCAGGCCTGTTGGACCACCGAGGGAGCGGTATTTGCTCCAGCGACGGTGCCAAGAGTTCGACAGACTTTTTTCCTTCACCAAAATTTAGCGCAGATTGGCCAAGTTGATGCAGGAAAAAAAAAACAAAAAATGGTAACACACATGGTAATTTCGACGAATGAACCCAAGTTCGACAGACTTATGCTCACACCCTAAGTACAGTACTGTGCAGTCTAGTCTCTGTGTAGGTGTACAGTATTGTACTTCAGTAGGAGTAATGCAGTGCGTATGATATATTATAATCATCATAATAGCGGTACAATTTGTGTTTATCATGCTGTCATTACATCTGCTGGTGCGCTCTTGTGGGTTGTGGATTGTGACGGGTTTGCCATAATATTATCATAGTTTGGCGGGCCGTCATGGGGTGTCACTCGATTGGGATTGGGATAATGTTCTGTGTTTTGTGTTGTGCATGGACTACTCACTCGGTGTGGGGGGTATGATGGACGGAAGGTGTGGGTCGCACTTTTGATATCGTGTTGAGGGTTTGAAGTGCATAACTGGTGAGTATGGAGAGGGGTGATAGGTGATGGGAATGGTTCCGGGGGGTGTTTTTTTTTTCTTGTTGTAGTGTTCTGTAGGTGAATTATGATACTGTGATGCTTGAGGGGGGGCATGGGTTATGGTTTTCGGTGGTGATGGTGGTCCTTTAAGTTCGCTTTTCAAAATGATGCGAGTTGCTCCATGTATGTTATATTATACAAAATAATAATGGTGAATTTTTTTCTCCTTCCTTCTTTTCTGGGGGGGGGGAGGAGGGGAGGGGAGCCCAATTTACTGCTCTTTCCCTTCTTTCCATCCTAAGCTAGTACGTTCGTTCGTTCGTCCACCAGCCCGTCAGAAATCTGGGACAATCATGCGGCCAAGCAACCAAGAAATAAAGGAATATATACTTTACCAATCCGGCAGAGAGCGGCAAGAAGTGATGTTATACGGAAAAAGAAGGGAAGAGAAAAAAAGAAAAAAAAGTGAAAATAAAAGGACTAAAGCGGTAAGAATGAAGCTGTACAGTAAAACCCTTTGCCTCTCCCCCTTCCATCTTTCACTTCCATCTTCCACCCTCTATGGCTACAGAAAAATACCGTGAGGGAAAGAGGCCCTCACAAAAAACTCTTACTCTTCCGATTATACGCCCTCTGATCCTTCAGCCATTGCTTGTACTGCTTGATACTCCCAATCTTCTCTCCGTAGTAATCTGGGACTGGATTACTGAAGCTTTGGAAGGAGGGGTCGACGCGATTCTTTTTGATGTGTTGGAGGAATTCCCGCTCTCGCTGTTTCCAATTAGCACTCCTCCCATTCACTTGACCTGGAGGAATGGCAGGGGAAGGAGCATACCTCATTGATCTGCCCCATAACCCTCCTCTTAACCACCGAAAATGCACCGCTCCCCAAGACGGGTCCAGCAAGCCACCCCAGAGCTCCACAGCTAACGGTGGCAAGACCAAAGAGGATTATCGGGTCCATGCCCATTATCATCTGGGTCGGGTCGATCTCTTTATTGGCAAGGTAGGTGACGCCCGCCGTCGTGCCAAGGGCGCTGGTGAAGAGAGANAAAAAGGGAGGAAAAAAGGAAGAATAGATGCATCGCCTCCAACTAACCTTCCTCGACACTACTGTAGTTGTGCAGCAGCACACATGGCCCTCTGGGGCCCCCTACCCTTCGGCCATCCACCGAACCCGAACCGAGATCCAACAATACCAAACGACGCGATGGCGGAGTTCGCACTGAAGGTTAACTCCTTCCTCCCCTTCTGAAAATATCTCAACCTCCTTGACAAACCGAGGGCAAACCACTTACAAATAGACTACAGGAATGACCCAAAAGCTCGCGCTGGAGGGCATAAGCACGTATGATACCGGGACGGAAGCTGCCAGGCAAGCATCTCCTACGACCACGGCACGAGATTCCGCGTATTGCACTCACGCGAAGCTAGTGCTGTTGGCGGAATGGTATGATAGACGAGGGAGGAAGATTTTAGGGCTTCGGGCTATTTAGTCAGGTCACATGTGGTCACTCGGAACTTGAGAACCCAGCATCTCCCTAACTAACATGGGATGCTACATATCATAAATTGGTATGATAGCAATACCATGACCAAAGCAGTCTCTGGAAGATGTGATGTGGCACCACCCCTCGGACCCTTGAGGAGAGGCGATTGCGCTAAGTACCGTACTGTTTCGTTTCTGAACACAACGAGTATTCCCGAGAGCTTCTCTGTATAGTGGTCGGCCTACGGCTTTTTCAAAGAGAATACACATCTGGTTTTCCTCTAACTATTCATCACTTCACCCTTATGCTTACGTTAGTCACGGGACTGGAATGTAGTGTGGAGCTGGGTGCCACGTGACCCTGGTAGTATACTGTAGACACTGGAATAATTGAACCGTGTGCTATGTCGTTGGACTTTCCTCTCTCAGTAAGTTAAGAAAATTAATTTTTTTCTGTCTCGGAAGGGGGAAAAGGGGTTGTGTTTTTGCCGTGTTTTTTGGCCCCTTTCTGGAGAAGGAAATTTCGGACTTCATACACACGGTTCAATTATTCAAGTTTTTACGGTGCTACCTGAACCCGACCGAATTCCGAATTTTCATCCAAGTCTCCTGAGTCCGGCCTCCACTATTATACGAAAAGCAAACGATCGAGTGGGCTGGAAGCCGAACTCGCCTTCCCTTCGATCCATCTATATCAATATTTTTAACGAATATTTGCCATCTATTCAATCATGCTCCGACTGATATTTCCCCATCTACCTCGTTATGCCCTCATCCCACCTCGTCACGCCCTCCCCCCCCCCTATTCGAGAATCCCTCATAATAGCCCTGGCCCACGGAATTTGGGCATGGCCGGATCTGGGCTTGGTATAAACAGTAGAGCGTACAGGAGTGGCCCATCAAGACCCATGCACTATGGATATTGGTTGAATAGAATTGGTACGACTTGTCTCTCTAATTGTTCTAGTTGTGCGAGAAGAGGTCAAGATAACTGATGTGCTATATTCCAGCGTGTCTCGATCCTTGAGCCAGCATACTCTGAGGTGGTAACCAAACGACTGAAACGCATTAGGGAAGTGCGACGGACGGCCTCCCAGGAAGCTTGGAGATGGCTGCGGTGGATGATGGGATTTTACGTGGGAATGGTATGATAGGAGGAAGTTTTTTTGTCATTGGTTCCATGGTACTGATATGTCGGTAGGAGGGTCAACGAACAATACACTAAAGATATCTTGGCAAACGGCGGTTTTGTTTGGTCCGTTCTCTGAGTCCCCATGTTCGTTGTCCCCCCTTCCATGTTAAATATCTAGAAATATTTTGCTAAGACGTAAAACTACGGACAGAAACGGCGACCGAATTCGGCGGCGATTCCAGGAAGGGGAAGAACGGTTAGCTGGGTAGGTATGCCGGGAGTTACGGGCTGCACTGAAGTTGCTGCAACTTCAGATAAAGAATGATATCGACCGGAACCTGTAATTATTTCAGCAGTCTTTAAAGAGTATGCTCTCGTTACCACTAGGCTAACCACACTCCAATAGGGGACGAATCCGCTCCGCATAAAATTTACATCAACGTACTCCGCCACGTGCCTTTTACAGTCTCTCTCTCTCTCTCTCTCTCTCTCTCTTTTTTCCCCTTTTCTCCCCTTTTCCCTGATCCTGATGAAGTCTAGTATACTGGATTGTGATTTTTCCTCTCTCTCTCTCCACTGCTTCAATGTTATGCCTGGTGTCGGTTGTGCGCGGGCATGTGCTTGTCTTGTTTTCTTGCCTGTTATTATTTTGTAATTATCAGCTGACTTCATGTCACTATGGTTTTGTAGTTGGTATTTTTTATATTTTTTATTGATGCGGATGTGGATATAAATGCACTTGGACCTAAGGTACCCACACTTCTACCTGCCCCGTTTGTGCCTTTAAAGCCAAAAGTGTACTGTACTAAATCGAGGTAGTATCCTGGATCTCAACAATCCGGATACCCCGCTGTTCAGTATGGTCCTCTGTGGGTCCTGAATTTCTAGACAGGAACGGAGACATGCGAGGAGGGGGTAGAGGTATGTGTGGCGATCCACGGAGGACTAGGATGCCTCTACCCGTCTCATATCATATACTCCTGGCCGTTGGGCTACGTTCGAGTGTTAAGCGGGATAACGGAGTCTATGACCATACCTTTCGTACTTCCCTTCCAGGTTCCAATTTAGTCTTCTCACCCCACCGCTGCGACATATATATATACTAGTATCATACGTCAACAACGCATTAGGGTAAAAGACCTCTCGTGTCCATGGTATGATATGATATCATACCATTGTATGGCCCTTTCCCAATCGATAAAAGTGGATAGCTCAGTCAACTTTGTGGAAATGCGAGAACCCGATATATCATAGCTGTCGCCACCCTCCTCCTAGAGAGGAGAAGAGCGGGTTGCAATGTACATTATCATAGTCAAAAATCGGAATCCGGTTAGCCTACCCTACTAATGGAGGCTGGAAGCCGACAACGAGGGGGGGATAGGGACTGAATTTTATTTACAAGAGGAGCTGGAACAGAAAGCAGTAGACGAGCGACCCCGCAACTCCCTCCCGGTATGCGTTCTGGCTGGCGAAGCTAGTGCTGTTGGCGGAATGGTATGATAGACGATCACTTGCGAGTGATTTCTTGTGATTTCTCTAAAGCGCTGATCCCATTTAAATGAATGAATGAATAAATAATAATATGATTTCTGGGCTCTCTGTCTTTCTGCTCTCAGGTGACATTTTTTCGTTTTGTGGTTCGTTAGGGTTTCTCTGTCCTCGCGCTTCTTTCCTGATCGAGTGTGTTTGGGTATCATAGAGTGGCCAAGCAGGGAAGTTTTTGCGACTGAGGTTGTATAGGTTTTTCCTGTCTGTTTGAAGGGTATGATATTTGTCGGTTCATTTTTTCGATCGAGGAATGATCTTGATCGCGACTAGTAGGAGGGCTAGAGAGTGGGGGGGACGGACGCGCTTGCAGCAAAGGATGGAGCGGTATTTGTCTCATTTCGTGCCGGATTAGAATGTTTGTCTATATTATCATATATACTGTGTGAGATTTCCTATAGTTTTGATTCTTTAGAGGGAGCTCGAAATATAGACTTCTTGGTCACTGGGATTTCCATCGCCCGGGAGTCATAAATCTACTGACATAGTGAATTGAACAGCGCATCTTGTCAAACGCATCGCTAGGGAAAAAGTTTCTCTGGAGGTATCATAGCTCCAATGGCGCCCGCCCCGAAAGGGGGGGGATTTCCTGATTTTCTCAGAGTCTCTTCCTTTACAATGTCATATGCTCTACCATCACGGCTGCTATTGGTTTGACTGACCCGCGATTTTGTTTCACCGCCCGGGCGTCACGAGAAGGGAAAATAAACTTGGGGGATAAACTGTGACACAATTTCGTCTAATCTCGACGAGGAAAATTTACTCCCCCCTGTAGCTCCTTAGTGGCCCTGAGCTTGAGGCAGCGCCAGATGATTCGTTTGGGCGACAGGCCGGGCTAGATGATAAAGGTTTCACTCCTATACTTCGGAGTATTGTCGTTGCAGCGGCTCAGGGACAAGTGATATAATGTCTCATGCCTTGTGGTGTGGCACTATCCCTCGTTATACAGAGAGGGTGTTAGCATACCATTGGTTGAGAGGCTAGTATGTTGAGAGCCTCTCGTCTAAGTTGACATGATGTGTGTGAGTGAGTTCTGGTTGGCCTGGGCGATGACCATTTTTTTAGCTCCTGGTATAATGGTCTATTGAAATGATCTATAAAGCCGAATGCGGAACCAGCTGTAGGGCCACCATCGAGGAAAGGAGAACCCTCCATGGTGGGCCACTAATACAGTGTTTTTCAGAAACCTGTCCGCTATAGTTTATCGCAAAAACACGCACTTATCAGTGGGATAAGTAAGTGTGCTCGTACGGAACCACATAGGGATTATGGAGATGTGTAGTGCATCCCCCGTGGACTGCGAGGGAACCCTGAACTGGCTTGACCCTCTGCAGGAGCTCAGCCTGTCTCTCAGGAGCGGTTCGGCCAAAGTACGAAAATGGGCATCCATATCACCCACAGTGACCTTCTTTTACTGCTACCCCTTTTCTGTTCCTTCAAGAATAAATGGTGTCGCTAAAACCGACTCTCGATGTTAGGCTGGATGGTCCACTTGTGGACCTCCGGCGTGGGGGAGTGCGAAGCATGCTAGGCAGAGGTCCGGCTGAAGGTGTCCACCCCCCGATGTATGATATCAATATAGTTACTAATACACTAGCTTCAATCTTTTACGACGCGGGTGCCGGAATAGCCTTCGCAGCGCGCAGATATATATCGGGGGTGGCTGGGATGCCGATATGGCGCGCACGAGTGGGGTTCCGGGGGTTTGGGAATGGTGGAGGTGACGGGCGGGATGCGGGTGCGCTTGGAGCCTAACCTCACCGTAAGGTAACGTGGCGGTAAGCGAGCTTTGAAGGGGGGGCTATGGGAAGCGTGAGAGGTCCTGGTTGGTGAATGGTTTGGGAGGAGGAATTCTACGGGGAGTGGGAGGGAGCGAGGAGTGCTGGGTCGACATTTCATGGGATGTCGTTCGTCCGAACGGTTCAAATGAAAGTATCATATGATATGTATTGCTTCGGTATCGGGAAAATGGGGAAAGAAGGGGGGTCCTTGCAATAGGGCTTCTAGAAAAGAATGCGATGCTTCACCGTTGGTGTATCATATCATACGTTGAAACACACCATATCACTCGAGCCGCTAGTTGCGCCGTTTGTTGAGCATAGGTGGGTTGCCTAGCGCTGAGGGTTTCGGTTTTGAATTTGTTTTCTTTCTTTCCTTTCTCTTTTCCTATGATACCTGACCAACCCTCGCGATCGCTCCTCGAGCAAACAAACAAGGCCTCCTTAGCCCGCTTGCCATTTGCTCATATTTCTACCCGTATGATACCTATTCTGTTCACCTCCCCCCGGTGTCTTCCTCTGTAAAGCCTCTGTATCGATCATTGACCTTCCGCCAAATCCTTGATATTTTCAACACGGTTTGGGCTTATGGTTCTGGAGGTGATCCGGCGAGAGCAACTTTAAAGGCTGCATTGCTTTAAGTCTGGTTTTCCCGGTGGTAAGATTGTGGGGGAGGTTGTGAGGTTGTCTTCTTGGGAAGAGGGAAACTTTGGTCCTGATTCTGGAGCTGGGCGTGAAGAAGTTTGGGGGAATATTATTTTCTTTAGCCATCTTTAGTTCAAGAAAGCACCCTCTAAGCAACTACATCACCAGTATTCAGATCGTAGGGGAGAGCTAAAAAAAAAAAAAAAAAAGGGTTGGATTATTACCTCCCACTCTGTAAAGCCACCTCTCCTTCCTGCCCCATCTGTGC
>PYWC01000120.1:94482-132581 GCA_003182015.1 Tuber magnatum
GGGGGGGGGGAGTAGCGGGAAGCGTGCAAGTAAACGTTGATACTTTCCTTCTTTCACTTCGTTCGTAGTATTTCCATTTCCATTTGTAGGTTGAAGTTTGGGCTAGGCTAATAGAGAGAATTGGATACGGGAGGTATCATACTCATGTATTGTACATCCACTTTTTCGTTGGAAATTAGAAGACCAGACATCATCTATCATGTCATTGTATTTTCGAATACGGGATATCACACCTTCGAGCGTACCTTACCGCGTAACCCAGATTGACTTACAATAGTGGAGAAAACGACGGGGGTGAAAGAAAAGGGGAAAAAAAAACTAAAGACTAACTCATGTCGACATCCATCTCCTCAGCATCATCAACTTCTGCCCCAACAAACACGAGTCTAGTGCCCTCCCCAGCCACCTGCCAAACATCCAGCGCGGAATACTCATCGATCACGTCGGCCAACTGATCGTCCGTGAAACCCTTCGCCAGAACCCTCTCCCGGACACTCCGCATGTTCAACTCGCCACTGCCGTCGCCGGAACTGAAGGCTAGTGTTCGGATGATGTTGTAGATCTTCGAGGAAACGGTGTTGTCCTCATCCCAGTCGCTTTTCTCCTGTAGTGAGGCTTTGGACACTTCGATGAGTCTGAGCGCCTCGTCGGCATCCTCGATCACGACTGTGTCGGCGAAGCGCAAACGGGCGAGTGCCTGGGAGAGACGGATGATACCGAGGAGGGTACGGGGTGATGCGTGGGTGAAGGACTTGTTGTCCCTTTCCGCCTTCTTCGCAGCTTTGCGCATGTTGACGTACGCGCCGACGATGTAGTCTGCTACTTCCTTAGGGATGACGGGGCGTTTGGTCCTGGCCTGGGCTATGTAGATGCGCATTTCTTGTGGGGTCAAAGGTTCGAAGTCCATTTCTGGGTGGCGGTTCTCCATGTGCACGAATGTGACGTGACGGCCGAGTTCTTCATCGCCTTCGCGGGTGGGAGTGTCCAGAATCAGGAAGAGGATGTCAAAACGGGAGAGGAGGGCGGCGGGGAGATTGATATTTTCCACGGGGGAGATCTTGGGATTGTAACGGCCGTAGAGAGGATTCGCTGCCGCGAGGATGGAAGTACGTGCGTTTAGGGATGTGGTGATACCGGCTTTGGAAATAGAGATGGTTTGCTGCTCCATGACTTCGTGAATTGCTGTACGATCCGAGTCGTCCATCTTGTCAAACTCGTCGATGCAGCAGATACCGTTGTCTGCTAGTACTAGGGCTCCGCCTTCGAGGACCATCTCGTCCGTGACTGGGTCGCGCATGACGGCGGCTGTGAGACCGACACCGGAGGAGCCACGGCCAGTGGTGTAGATTCCGCGGGGGGCGACTTTGGTAATGTATTTTAAGAGCTGGGATTTAGCTACTCCGGGATCTCCCATCAAGCAGACGTTGATATCGCCGCGGATTCTCATTCCATCACCCATTTCTTTGGTTACACCGCCAATGAGGAGGAGGAGGAGACATTTCTTCACGTCCTCGTGGCCAAAGATCTCGGGGGCGATGGACTTGGCGAGGGTATCGTAAAGGTTGCCCTGTGCTCGGAGCTCTTCGATACGTTGGATAGTTCGGGTATCTATTACTATGTTGTCGTATTGTTTCTTGTGTTGCTCAAAGTGCATGGCTTCAAGGTAGGTATCTGTTAATAAACCTGCCTTGATCGCTTTGAAGCCAGTGTACGGTGTCGGTAGGAAGATTCCCGCAATGTCAACAACGTCTCCGGGGTTGACGCATCTTGTCTGAGAGCCATGGGCATGTACTGTGAGGGTCCGGGGAATGTGCCCGACGGGTACCTGATCTGCCATTTCCTGAATCTTGATTTCCTGAAATGGCAAGAACTTGGACGCACGAGTCGACATAAAAAGTTGACCTCTCGCATCGTTGTTCTTACACTCTTGTGAAGGGCAATCGACCAACGGAGCAAAGCTCTTGGTCTTGACCTCTTGGAAAATCTCGCAACCACACCTGTCACAGGTATATGCGTTGACAAGCACAGTAGGCTTGACATCCGACACACGGGTCGCAATACCACGGACGGTGATCAAATGGCCTAGATGACTACCGCGGACGTTACGCACTGCAAGCGCTTTGTTACCAGAGTCGCCCGATGGTGTCAAAGGCTTGAAATACACCTGGTAGCGGCGGGTAAGCATCGCGGGGAAGAGCTGAGGGGGAGCGTCGAGCGGGAGTGGGTCGGCTGAGTCACTCTCAGCAGTGGCATTGCGATTGCGACGTTGCGTTAGGATAACATCAAGGACATCGTCATTATAGCTAGAACACTGTTAGCACCTGATGATCTATAAGTAGATGTGGTGGCATACGTAGTGTCTACGGTCTCTGGGGGCATAACTTTATCAATGGCCCTCGAAAAGATTTCAATGTAATGCGCAGCATTCTTGTCCACCGCTTTGACTAGTCCCGCTGCTTCTTCGACAAGACCTGAATCCTCAAACTATCACTCGTCAGTCCAGCCTTTTTGTATCCGATACCAGAGAGACCTACGCTCCTCAAATCATCCAATTCAATAGTGATAGAGTCCCGTGTTCTGTTTGCAATCTCCTGGAGTTGTAACATGTACTTTAGTTTGGGTTCCTGGGCCGCAACTCTCGGCCTTCTTGCGCGACTTCTTCCACCGGAGCGCGTTGCACGACGGCGGGGTGTATCAGTGAGGTCTTCGTCCTCGTCCGCCATGTTCAAATTCGATAACGCGTCACGGGCGGCCTCCTCTGTTGAGAGCGTTGATTTGAATCCTGTAAGGAAAGCCTCAAAGGCGCCTGTTCGAAAATTGTAAGTCTCACTGCGGAGTAGCAAGCGGTGGACGGAGAACAAACCTTGTTGTTTGTCATAATCGATTTCGTCGGATAGTTTGATAACAGGAAGCTTAGACATTATTGTTGTATACTATTCCTTCACAGATTCTGGTAATTTTCGTGACCTCAATGGATTGTTAAGGTGAAGGGTGGAGGGGATGAGGCTGGCGAGAATATTGAAGGGAGGGAGGGGCTCGAGTGGAACTTTGCAGTCTCTCACGAACCAATCCTGATGGAAAGATATTCGCGTTGGCTGGGTTCTGGCTCGCGTTGTTTATTCATTACCTGATTTGGATTTAATAGGGGTAAATTTGCTTCGGCCCCGCAATTGCCCTGATTAGGAGATAAATACTTGGAGCTTACTTAAGCACAGCAAATTGTCGGCGTCCGTTGGTGAATTCAACAACAGCCGAGGCAGATGGGATTCAGGTCTGGGATTCAGAAGAAACCCCCAGATTTTCTACTGTAGAGGAGCTCTCCCCGAATCTTTTTACCACTGGGCCTGCCTACTATACATCGTAATATCACGTTCTCATCACGCATCATTATCTTCTATTCCGATATTCGATACCCCCTATATTAAACTCGGCTGTCACTCCCTGCACCAGTGATATCTAAGATTAGTCACGGCCATCCTGAGTAACGGGTCTGCGCGACAATTAATTGTTTTAAAATTCCCCACAAACAACCATGTCCCGGAAGCCCTCACCCTCCGCTACCCCCGCAATTGTTTCCCTAACTCCGCTCAAGAACTGTCTTCTCAACCTCCCAATCCCGCTCGTCGGTGTGCTGATTTTAGCGAATACTCCGGCACAAAATGTTATTGTCGAGTTATCCTTCCGCGCCTCTGTCGGGGGAGGGTCAGCTGCTACAACTACTAGGAGCGTGTATGCTGGATGGACGGGAATGCAGAGTAAAAGGAAACCGAGTGCAGGATCGGGTCGATCGGAGGAGGCAATGGTAGAGATGGATCCTGCATTTGCTAGGAATGTGGGATTGTCTGAAGGGTCTAAGGTTTGCTCCGCTCCACGGAATACAATAGTGGGGCTTGATACATGAGGGATTGTGCTGATTTGGTTAGGTCTCCATTCACCTCCATTTGGACCCTGCGCCGGCACACACCTTTCACATTGAGCCCCTGACCGCGAGTGATTGGGAGATAATAGAGCTGCATGCGGACTTTCTGGAACTAAATCTTATTTCGCAGATCCGCTGCGTCTCTCCCGCGCACCCGATCTCGGTCTACCTGTCCCCTACATCTACTGCCTCTATTAGGGTGACAAGGGTTGAACCGGAGGACGCTCTTTCCTCGCCGAACGGGTTCGCTAAAGTTTCGCCTGAAGCCGAGATTATCGTTGCGCCGAAGAAGCGGCAGCGCCGACACAGCCAGGGTGCAAAGTCAGCTACTAGCACCGCGAAAACTGCGGCGAAGAAGCGGAATGATAGTGGGGGCGCGGGAGCAATGTTTTTTCGGGGTGTCTCATTGCCCGCGGGGCGGTATCTTCCGAAAGCGGATGATGATGAGGAAAAGGAGGAGGTTATAGAAGGGGATGAGGATAGAGAAGAGGTTGCTGCTGGTGGAAAGGGATTTTCGGTCTACCTAGATCCCACATTACTCATGTCTTCGAGGCATCTACGGAGTGTCTCCCATGTTGTGGCTTCGGTTGTCCGGCCCCCAGCTATTGCTCCTCCCCTAGATCCGTCTCAGCAGCCGCAACAACCGGATGAGAAGGACAAAAAGGATAAGAAGGATGCAACACCGGAGGTGGTTCCGGCTTCAAAGATCGTCGCAATTGTACGTCCTTGGGATTCTGCTCCGGACGGGAAACATGTAGCATTGTCCAGACTGCTCTCTGCCGCTTTACACCTTCGGCCTGGGCAAGTGGGTGACATGGTACGCCTTGAGCCTGCGCCCCAACAAGTGCCCCAGAGACTGCTCTCAAGAGTTAAGATTTTTCCATTCCAGGGCACCGGGAACCAGGACGGGTTGAAATGGGGTGGTGGAACTAAGCGCCTAGAGGAAATGGCTGTTGCAAGGTTGCAAGAGGTCCTGGGCCCTCACAGACAGCGCAACGGGACTAAGGCCATGATAGAGGAGGATAAGACTTCGGTTTCCCCTGGGGAAAGTGTGCTTGAGGGTGCTCTGACTGACGGACTTGTTCTCCCGCCAATTCGGGACTCGCCAATTGCTGCCGGTGGAATCATCAAGATTGAGGTTTCTGCTGGCGACGGTGGGGAGGCGCCACAGTGTATTAAATGGGTTCTAGCGGCGGACAAAAAGCTCCCACTCGAGATTGGATCACTTGTACCCAAGCCTACTCCTCCACCAGCTGCTGTCTCGGAGACGTTGTTCGTCCCGGGAACTGAATCTGATCAGCCAATTGTAGGTGTGGACGACATCCTTTCCTCGGTCACCAATCATTTACTATCTTCTTCTTCGGTATTGCTCTCTGGTGCTCACGGATCGGGGAAGACTTCAATCCTCCGCCTCATCGCAAAGCGTCTCTCTGGGGCTCCACATTTCTATAGAATTATAGACCCCGACTCTCTTTCGAAGCTTTCTGAAGAGCGTGTAGGCATGGTTAAAGAAAATGTTACCCGCTGGTTCACCGAGGCCGTATGGGCAGCTGGGAAGACCGGCCACTCCATCCTTCTCCTCGATGATCTCGACAGACTCTGTGCCTCTGAGTCCGAAAATCAAGACAACTCTCGGGTGAGGCAAATTGCCGAGGTCGTCGTGGCGGCCGTTAGAAAGCACACATCGCCCGGCGGTGCCGGTGGACGCGGAGGCGTGGTTGCTCTAGCTAGTTGTCAGGCAAAGGAAAGCATGCATAGCTTGGTTGTCGGGGGTCACCTATTCCGCGAAGCACTCTCGCTCAAAGCAATGTCGAAGGAGGGTCGTCGTATAGTACTAGAGGGCGTTGTCGGGGCCACTTCGGGTGTCTTAGAGAAAGGTCTTGAACTCCGCGACATTGCCGCTAAAACCGAAGGTTATATGCCCGGGGACTTGGTCCTCCTAGTCGGCCGTGCTAGACACGAAGCCGTCGTCCGCATGGTCGACACAGGCGAATCTAAAGAATCCCCAACACTGACCCTTAGGCGTATAGACTTCGACTCTGCCCTCCGAGGCTTCGTCCCCGCTGGGCTCCGGGGCGTAAAACTACAAACTTCTGGCGCGAGTTGGAAAGATATCGGCGGTTTAACAGAAGCTCGCAAAATCCTCCTAGAAACACTTGAGTGGCCCACCAAGTATGCCCCCATATTCGCCAGCTGTCCCCTGCGTCTCCGCAGTGGCCTCCTTCTCTATGGCTATCCCGGATGCGGAAAAACCCTTCTAGCAAGCGCAGTAGCCGGAGAATGCGGCCTTAATTTCATTTCCGTCAAAGGTCCCGAGATTCTTAACAAGTACATCGGAGCTTCGGAAAAGTCCGTCCGTGACCTTTTCGAGCGCGCTAGCGGTGCAAAGCCCTGCGTCTTATTCTTTGACGAGTTTGACAGTATTGCACCGAAGCGTGGTCACGATTCTACCGGTGTCACCGATCGTGTGGTAAATCAAATGCTTACACAGATGGACGGTGCGGAAGGACTTGATGGCGTGTACGTCCTCGCGGCAACCTCCCGACCGGACCTGATCGACCCTGCGCTCCTCCGCCCTGGCCGTTTGGACAAGAGCTTGTTGTGCGATTTGCCAGGCCCCGAAGACCGGCTAGATATCTTCCGCGCGCTCGTCGGCGAAGGCGGGAAATTGCGTGTGGGTCCGGACGTTAGCCTCGAAGAACTCGCTGCTAGGACAGAAGGTTATTCCGGAGCGGACTTGCAGGCGGTGCTTTACAACGCACATTTAGAAGCCGTGCAGGGAGTCATCAGCGAAGAAATGCGCAAACGTGAAGCGCTGGAAGAGGAGCAGGGGGGCGCGAGTGCAGCTGGTAAAGATGCTAAGGAGGAATTGGACTTTTTGGAATTTGTCTGGGGGGACAGCCGTAAAGGGAGGGATCGGGCTGCGCCGGCAGTTGGCGCAAATAGACATCGTGAGCGGATAGCACTTCTGGAAAAGGTATTTCACAGTTCTTCCCATACCCTCTTCTTCGACTAACTCTTACAGCTCGAGTCCCTGAAAAAAAAATCCTCGAATGGTTCTGCCCTCTCCAACCGCAACAACGGTTCCACCTCCGTAACAAAGACCAAGCAAGACGCCGGAGCCGCGGAAGTGACAATATCCTGGTCACATGTCGAGTCCTCTCTACACTCCACACGACCAAGTATTTCCCCGGAAGAGCGTAAGCGTCTGCGGGGGATATATACAGAGTTCGTGGGACAGCGAAATGGAGAGATGCCGAATGGACAGGGTAGTACTGAGGTTGGGGGGAGGAGTAGTCTGATGTAGTTGTGGTAATGGGATATGATAGAATACGGGAAAATGAGCGACGAGCGGTTTGAGAGTGGGTAATGGTTTAATAGAATTACAAAAGCATCGGTGCATTTGGTAGACAACTATGACTTCCCGATGTTTGTTCGTTCTGGAAGAGTTGTGATATAAGCTAGTGCTGAAGGGAACCCTTCTTGCTGTTTGGGGGGCGGAGACGGACATTGGTGTGTGGTTTCTTGGGCGTTACGGGATTCAACAAGAAGTTGTGGAACAGTTAATTGAGGTTTACCGGCAAAAAGAATATCCTTGTCGGTTCCGGTTAATGGGTTCCTACCCTTGGGCGAGAGGAGATGGAGTGGGGTACCAGTGTGTTGAACTGGAACCCACACCACGAGCGACAACTTGGCTTTGAATATCACAAGTAGACAGCGAGATCATCTCCGTGGATCGTTTTTAATTGCCCCCGAGTAGATTGGATCCGCCGTGATTGTCCGATTCAGCCCACTGAAGGTGCCCTCGTCCAGGGCCAGATCGATATAGTCTATCGCGGAGAGGGAGATATTCTAGGGACTCCGAGCATGTCGCCAGTCATGGTCAGTCGATATCGCAAAAGGGGGTTTGAGGCGGTCGTTGGGGTAGTGCGGGAATCAACTTTCTTTGCAATACTCGTACTGCACTCGTACTGTACATGGAGAGCGGATTGGTAAGTTTTCTGAACGCCAACCTCTCGCGAATATCGATAGACTATCATAATGTTATCGCACCCCCACCACACCTCACGCCCTGCTGTGATCGAGTATGTACCGGTAAACATCGGAATACCGGCAGAGCCTTTGCTCGATCGGGTGGCGCCTGACCATTCTAATCTTTTAGCCTACTCGGTACGGTATGATACTCGAGCATGATAACTTACTGTACTCTAAACAGGGAGCGCTAAACTTCAATTAACGGCGACCTGTATCCTCCGGACCCCGCTCATAACGTGGGCGAGCAACCACCAACCCTCGTACCACGAATCCCCCGGAAAAATGTTAATGCACAAGCCGGGTTATTATAATAATATTATTATCTAATAATAGCTTAGTTCCCCCACCGCCACTCCAACGATCCCCCCCCCTCTCTTTTTGTCTCTCACATCAACCTATGATACCACCACCATCACCACCGCCAAAGTCTCCAGCTGGCCCCCCTCTACCACCGCTTAGTTGCAACAATGAAGCGCAAAACTGCCGCCGTAATTGGCGCCGGTCCGGCCGGCCTCACGACGGCGAAATCCCTCCTGGCGAGCGGAATCCAGCCGACTGTGTTCGAGCGCCGTAAGGCTGTTGGCGGGCTCTGGTCTCCGGCCGCTGGAAGCGTGACGCTGAACCCGGGTATGCGAACCAACTTGTCGAGATATAGTTGTGTGCTTCCGGAATTGGCGTATGATCCGAGTGTTGCTATGCTGCCGACGGCCAGGGAGGTTGGAGAGTACTTGGGGGAGTTTCGTAGGAGATATATCCCTGATGAATGTTTGAGGTTGGGGTGCGCTGTTGTTAAGGTTGAGAGGGTGGAGGGGGGTGGGTGGAGTGTTGGTTGGAGGAAGGAGGAGGAGGGAGGGGAGGAAGGGAAGGGAGAGTTTGATTTCTTGGTGATCTGCTCGGGCTTCTATTCTGTGCCTTATATGCCCCCAATGCCGATGGAGCGTTTCACGGGTTCGGTGTTGCATTCTATCGAGTATTTGTGGCCGCACGAGAAGCTTTCTGGTAAGAAGAAAATTGTGGTGGTAGGTGGGTCCATGAGCGGTGTTGAAGTTGCGGCCGATATCGCCTTGCGGGTATCGTCTTTGCCGGAAGAGGAGCGTGCGGGGATCGAACTCGTGCATCTGTTCACGCGACCTTTCTGGATAATCCCGAGGTTTCTGCCGATCGCGCATAGGGAGGACCCTTCAGCACCGCATTTTGTTCCCGACGACATTGCCCTGTACGACGTTAACCGTCCAAGGAAGAACCCGATGCCAATGGATAAGACGCAGGAGGAGAAGAACATTCTCATAAATACGTTCATCTCCTCTCTGGTCGGCGGGAGACAGGGGGATATTCACCAGAATCTGCACATGACGGACGACCACATGAGCTACACACCGTGGGTCGCGATATCAGACTCGTACTTGGAATTTGTCCGTAGTGGCGCAATAAAGCCCGTAATCGGCCGCCTCGGGGGCGCAGACGGCAGCACACTACGCACTAACACTGGTGAAATCACGGATGTCGATACCATCTTGCTTGGAACCGGTTTCTACCCGAGTGCCTCACTCCAGCGCTTCCTCCCGGAAGACCTCTACCGCGACCTCACCTCTAACGACCCCGGCCTTGCTGAAGACTCAAATTTCCTACCATTGCTCCTCTACAAGCAGTGCCTCCACCCATCCTTCGGCAACACCGGCGGCTTGGTGGGAATGTACAAAGGCCCGTTCTTCGGCATCATAGAGCTTCAAGGCCGCTGGATGGCGGGGTTACTCTCCGGCAAACTCCCTTGGCCTTCCATTCAAGAGATGGAACTTGGCATCTCGGAATCCCGCGCAACCCGCACATCGCGTATCGCGGCATGTACACCTGAAGCACGTATTCAGTGGAGCATGGGGGATTACATGGCATTGGTAGACGAACTCCGCCGGACTATCGGGCTACCGATCCTACCGGAGGTAAACGAGGCATACCCCAACACTATGAGTCCAGCACACTTCTCCCCCGGCCATGAAGAGGCGGAAAAGACACTTCGGGAGATGGCAGAGAGACTCACTGAGCGTTGGGGGGAGGATGAAGCGAAGGATGGGATTCTAAGTAGAGCTATATTCAAAGCACTTCACGGGAGATGGAAACTTCGTAGGAAGATTGTATCCAGGCATCCGGGATTCTCTTCGGGGACATTCGAAGGCGTTGCTGAGTTCTTACCGAGACCCCCTTCCTTCTCATGCACTCCTCCCCCCGTAGGCGACGGCGACACCAACTCCGGGGTTAGTGATCAAGAAGAACCCCTCGCCTGCGCCAACATTACCATAACCCCCTCTACCCCCCTACCCCCCGTATACTCTGGCGAAGTCCAAGAATACCTCTACACTGAAACCGGAACCTTCACCACAGCCCCCACCCCAACCATTCCCACGCCTCTAACAATCCAGGCGCGCAGGTCGTACATATACCGCCACCATCCGGTGCAGGACGCGATCACCGTTTGGTTCGTCAAGCCGGAGGATAGCTCGCGTGTGGACTACTTCTTCCACCGCGTCGAGATCTCCGGGCGTGCAAAGGATGGGAAGGGCGGCTGGGTTGGGGGCGGGAAGCACCTTTGTCGCGCGGATTGGTATTGGCCTAGATATCGTTTCTGGTTTAACGGTGGTGGGGGTAGTGGGGGTAAGGCAGGGGATGGAGGGTTGAAGGGGTTTGAGATTGGGTATGGGGTTAAGGGGCCTAAGAAGGAGTATGATAGTGATGGGGTTTATGAAAGGGTTTAGGGGGCTGTTGGGGATGAGAATTGTGAGGGGTTGGGCGAGTGATTGGGTATGATTCCTGAATGCGAGTGCTGAATTGTGATTAGACGTGTTCTGCTGGATAGAACTAGGTATGATAAATTTATGTGGTATATTTGAGTAGCGGGATTTTGCCGAATGAGTTAGGCTTGCGTTAGGATCTATGGCGGGAAGCAAAGGTTCTGAGTAGAAGGTATTTTCGTACTATAGTGATTTAGTAGGGACGAGGTCATGGAAAGAGAAGAGGAGGGGGAGAGGGGAATTCTTGCATAACTAAATCAAATGTAAGAAAGGAATTTATACCACTCTGGTCACCGCGCACGCTACCTACCCACGTATAACACCCATTAACCTCACCGGTCAACAAACCCACAAATCATCAACGAGCCAGCACAGCACAGCTGGCCGGCCGGGAATCCCCCCAACCTCCCACCCTTCAACCAGAGATTCTAAACCACGTATTCGCGAAACCAGGGATTCTCCGGAACGGACATGTTGGAGTATATCTGTGAGGATGCCCATGCATCATAGCTAACTCTTAAATCCAGTAGAAATGCGCCTTCGCGGCATCAAAATTGTAGTATCCGTTTTTTTCCCTCTTCCTCCATCGGTATGAAATGTGCTCTGGAGGTTACTTGTGTTTCACACTCCCACGATAGAGGCTATTTGTTGTAAATATGCGTAGGACTGGGGGGACGTAGAGTGGCTGGCTTGGGTGTTTGAAGTGGTATTGTCGAGTATCGTGCTTTTTGGGCGGCTGCCGGATGGGAAATTATGTTGGTGGGATGTCGTTGGGTGTTGGGCGTGGCGGTATCATAGGTTTTGGGAGGGGGGGGATCGCGCTGTCCTTTCGGTATGATACGGTGATTGTGCCCGTTGGTGTGGTGGAAAGGTTGAGTGTTTTAATGTGGGGAGTAGGCGCAAGCCTCGTGATTGGGTCCTCCATCCTGGGCTAGCCAGGCGATTTGGTGGACTCAGACTCTCTGATGACGGAAGGGGGTGTAGTAAGGAGCGGGCTCAATTGTAAAGGGGGAGGCGGACGTTTTCCTCGACGCAGGCGCGTTTTGTTGATAATATCATGACAAAACACCACAGATTAGGTGTGTAGAGCGATATTTATACTGGCACGCTTAGATATCTCTAGGATATTGCGCTTCAAATCTGGCCTCCTAGTAGAGTACATTAGTTTTGAAAACTCGTAACATCTAGAGTCCCTTCAGGCTGAAGGCATAATCATGTAGGATCACTCGATATCCACACTCCACTTATTGGGCATGCGCCGACCATTACGCACTACACGATATAGCCATGGGTGGACATGGTTACACCTGGGCAATTAGGCATGCTAGCATTGAATTTTTTTCTCTGCATTTGTTTCCTTCCTTCCCTCCCTTCCTTGGCTCTTCACGCTCCTGAGCCCCTTCCCCCCCTTTCCTAGAACATTGAACTCTTCACTCTGCATATCACACTTATTCTGCTCTATATCTCTTTCTTTCCCCTTTGGTAGGCCTTGCATAGTGGAACCTTCATTGCGATCATTTCCTCTTCTCTAGCATTTCCGATGGCACAGAATAGCGTATTTACCTTCGGTACCCGTGAGGCTGACTTTAAAGCCAGGCGAAATGCCCTGAGCCGGGTTGCTATAAGTCAGGAATGTGGTATACCTGTATGTTATACACTTGGAAATATGCAGTCCCGTCCAAACTTTGTCATAACCTCAGGCCAGCTTCCATTTTTTAGCTGTTGATGAGCAGGCCGCGATAACCCCTCTAAGGACGAATGGACTTTTTTATTAGTCAACGATTCATGTATATAATTCATCCATCTACTGAGAATGGATTTGCCCCTATAATGTAATTAATGAGAAATGAGAGGAGCTGTTGTCCTTGCCCCGGACGAGGGAAATGCTGATCCACCTGAGTGCAGGATAAATGTTTGTTCCATTGGTGGTTTTGTGTGAAATACCTAGCTGGCTCAGTGGTTAAGATGCCGAGAAACAATTAACCCCTGTGCAATTAGCAGGAGCTCAGGAGTTCAATTCCCCTCGTAATGAGTTATAATTGAACGATCCGTCACGTAGGGCAGGAGAATTTAAAAAATCCTGCCCTATGGGAACTGGGAGACTGAAGACCTTAGTCCAATAGGGCTGTAGCGCAAATCAGACCTGCTGCGAGGTGGTAGATTCCGACTCCAGACCTTGCACCTCTAGGGGTGGGGTCCGCGATCGGCGGTGTAGCAGAGGAACAAGATGAATTTTTTTTTAACTTTCCTCCCCTTGTCTCCAGCCTCCTTCAATTTAGGAGTGCAAGCGGGAATACCCAATTCTCTAGGGATTCTCTAGTATTGAAATGACCGAATTTGTCTGTGAGGGTGGCCTTTTACCATCGTGTCGCCCTTTTACGATTGATGGCCCTGCCAACTCACTATATTTTCTCGACTAAAAAAAAATATCGGGTATGAGTAGTTACTGCCGGCAAAGGCCCATTCAATACTGTAACGGCTGTAGCAATGCTCAGGTTTCCACCAGAGCTTGTCTGAGAATTCTATTATTCGAGGGCGCCGCATGGGCGGGGGGTTGGCCAGGCTGTGCCTCCGTCCTTGGAGCTGAAAGTGGTCAGGACACATCACGCTTCAATCGCAACCTTTTGCACTCTCTTCACACGACGTTACGCAACTCGTAAAAAGGGATACCCTGCGATACACGATGTTAGCAATCATTAACCAGGGACTAGCCACTCTATCAGAACAGGTAATCTCCCATTGCTAGAGATTGCTCGTGTCATTGCCCCCAGGTTATTATCCTGTTGCACCGTTCAGCACTAGCGACGAGCCGACTTGGAAGACAGACGCAGTCCCGCCCACTGGAGTGCGGTAAATTAAAGATGATTTGATATCGCACTCTCATCGCTCTCCCGCTATGCGCTTGTCGGCGCATGGGCGCGTGAGTGGCAATCTTCGCTTCTCCGGGCTATATATGCCTCCGATCCTCAGTGTGAGGCCTTCCTAACTGGCATTGCTAACGGGTGTCGTACTGATTCGTGCTCGCGTATTAGATATCCTTCCACCCACTGCCCCGCGATGCTCGAGACCTTCGAACTACTCACCCGTGCGTAGCTTAATTCGCATTTCTCCTCGCTGTATACATTTCTCCTTATCGTCTGGAGATCTGGAAACAACCGGCGTGCATAAATTGTGGTATTACTTATATATAATTTTTTTTTCCTTTGGTTCAATGAGATTGCGTTTCCCCTTCCTACCAGAACATGACCCTGCTCGCTCGCGGGCGAATAGATATTACGAGAGTGATGTTGAAGTCCGCTTATACGAGTGTATATTTCTCTTCTCCGGAGGCCGATACCGGTATCATATGTCTAAACCGGTGGACATAAACGCTCCCGGGAACGAAAGAGGAGTGCTATGGATAGTGATCAATCTGTCTTTTGAAAGATATGAGATAGTGGCCGCGGGCGTTTCTTATCGTATTCGTTCGAACCTACCCTGCCACTGCCATTCGTCACAATGCGGCCCTGTAGCTCTCATAGGTGGTTATTCTCCGGGTGCCGATCACGACGGCTGCGCCTGGCCTGGGATATATACTCTCGGATGGTGGGAGGTCCCCGTGGTGTGAGCACTTATTGGAAGAAAAAAAACTAAAGTTGTGAAGAAGGTTGAGTGGGATCCTGATTGTTAAGAGGTGGGAGATAGAGCCTTTGGGAGTGTTTTTTTTTTGTTGGTATCATACTGGTTAGGGCTGAAGACTTTTGGGGAGCATGCTCCAAGGTTTTGTATCCTTCAGAAGAGGTTTACCTTGAAGCTGGGTTGTGCCTGGGGGCTTAGGCACTGGCCCGGTCTTTTTTGCACCTTTCTATCCTGATGGTCTCGCGTCCCGCCAGGCCTTGGGTTGGGTGAGAGTCGGGACAGCGGGCTATAGTTATCATATTTATGATAGAATAATGCTGTATCAGCCATAGCATTCACGAATGCTACATCGGAGCATGGAGAAGCAAGTGCGGGCGACTGGAGTGCCAGGGGCTCATCCAGTGGGAGCCCTCGCTGACGTTGGGGGTATCGTAAAAATGGAAGGACATCCTGACCCCCATGTCTGCAGGCAAGGACTATGCACAAACAAACACTTGTAGCACCCGGATTAGAATGTGCTTGCACCCGGTGAAATGCATGCCGAGAATTGGCCCCTTCCACTCCTGATGCGTCTAGTAATGGCGTCACAAATCACACGGTCCTAGCCACCGCCTACCTACCTGGGGCTATTTGTTGCCTATTATGGCCCTCATATCGCACGCATTGACAATCACTTTTGCCATAATCCGAGCAAATTTGTCGCCGCTTATGCCACAAGCCTACAGCAAATCCATTGGATGGTGTTAAGTCTGAGATGGGAGATCGAGTTGAAAACTAGATTATAAGTAAGCAGATGAAGTATAGACTGGAGGGAGGGGAGGTCTGGGAATACCACGGTGCTTCGCCATAGTTATGATAGGCCGACGACAAAGACCGGGCGAAGTGTAATTCCAACGAATCCATCACTCGGTCGATTCGGTGCTAACGAGGCGCGTCTGAATGCGGGCCTTGTTGCTATCATAGTACCGAGTGCAAAGCTATGATGCACTCTCGTTTCCAGTGCCCCAATCCCAAAATTGAGCATTACCGGGTCGTCTCTCTCATATCCCGGGGTCTTTGTGGTGTACACCTATACCCTCCTTGTAGGAGAAGGCTGTCCCGGGGCGTTGGAACAGCATACCCCCCGACATTAGGACCAATACGATCTTGTATCATAGCTGTCTACGAGAATATCATACCCTCCAAGAAACGGTCCTTTCCTTCCGGGCCACTGCATAGCAGTCAGTTGTACAGCGACGTGATAGTCTACTCGGGCAGTAGGAGGATTGGTTATAAAGTCCCCTAAATGTGCAGTATACCACGGGCGATTACCAACTCTGGCTGAATCGTGATGGCCGATCGGTATCCGCTACCGTGGAGCGTAGTGCCGGTATCATACTCGGACTTCTAGCCTTCCAGAACACATACCCGCACTCACCACAACCTCCCTTCCGGGACGGAAAACCAAACCTTATCCTTAACTACCAGCCTAACACCCCACCCAAAAGCATTATGATACTACGGTCTCCCAATTCCGAAACGTTCGGGATTTCGGAGTTAACGCTTCCCCGTTGACTGGATTTTGAATCCTTATCTGGTGAGGAAAACCTAGGGTCTGTGGCAGCACGGTACTGTCGTGCCATTCAAATCCCTTGTTTCTTGTCGGACGTATGGTATAAGGCTGTAAGTCCCTATGAATGGGTTAAAGGATGGATGAGAGGTACCACACTCCTTCAGATGACCGGATGGTTGGATTTTTTTCTTCTTCCTTTTCTCTCTCGGTAGGGCCGACGATCAGGGTTTGTGAAATTTCGTATTGGCATGAGATGGTGTAGGGTTTTGATGCGAGGACTTTTTGATTATACGATAATTGCAGAACTATTGTCTGGGGGGGTTTTTTTTTTTGATTTGTGATACGCCCGAATTGAGCACTGTGCTGGGATGGCAAAAGGGAACCGGGAGGTTGCGTTTGTTGGTGCGGGGAGAAGCGGACTTCTGCCCGATTTGGGTGAGGGGGGAGGGCTAAAGAATAAAGCGCTGTGGCAAAGGTATGACTGCTTGTATGATACCTCGTACAGGTACGATACAGTACTCTACAGCTCGGGGGTTACTGGTGGGCGATAATCTTCTCCGTGATTGTAGGGTGGGGTGGGCATACTGTAAGTGCGATATCCCCATAATATCATTACCGAGCTCAGCGATTCCAGTAGCAAGTCTAAGCGGGAACGTGCTGTTGTCTACAGTATCTTGTACTTTCCCTCTGTGGAGTCCTGGACTCCCAACCTTTCCCTCCCCGAGATAGTCTAGAAACCTCCGTCGGAAATAAGCGATCGCCATGCCAGCCACAACCGTCCATCCTTCTCTCACCCCGCTTCCCCATGACTGGCCAAGCACGGTAGGGTGAATTAAGAGATAGCCGAACCGCCCGACTTGGCAACCGCTTGTGCTAAACGTATAAGATCTCCACCGATGGGTAAGGTAAGATTATCCCCTACGGCCCTCTTTACAGCGCGGTGCAGGAGTGACATCAGTCCTACGATTTCCCCACACGACCACCAACTTCCAAAACTACTGTACCTTCCGGATATAAGATCCCCCATGCTGACAACCGGATGATCACTTTCAACTTTTGCTGCATGTCACGCACCGGTACGAGTATGTGTGAGTGTTGGGTCTGGGCAAAGGCCTAGTTGAACGAAGGAGCGGGGGAAAGAAACGGATGGATCGCGAGAATTGGGTATTATAATATTATATACTCGAGTATATAATATAAATAACAAGAAGGCGAGGGCAAGCTATAGGAGTTTGGGGCTCTGGACCGCAGTGCCGGTGGCAGGAAAACACGCACCCAGGAAGTAGGGCATGGTGTGCTGTGCAAGCGCTGTGGGGGAAGCACGCATCCTCAACCCCGGACCCATAGAAAGTGGGTTTTTAGGCGTATTAGTCCCGACAGTCCTCCCGAATATAAAATAAAACACCTACCCCCCACCCCCGCCTTTTCCAAACCCCTCCCTCCCTCCTGCATAGGCACAGTGCAGATCTCCACCATGACCGAATTCAACACTAAAACCTCATCACTGGACGAGAAAGGCGAGAACGGAGGATTCTTCGAAGAAACGGATCCGGACGCAGGATTAAGCGATGCTGAGAGGGACGCTATTGTTCGTTCTACCCCATTCGGTATGGGTGACTTCATGAGGGAGCTGATGCGTGATGAGCCATGACGACGAGTAGGACAAAAAACTCGTACGGAAATTGGATATGAGGCTTATTCCCTGGTTATGTCTTCTATACCTCGCCTCGTTTTTGGACAGTGAGATGCCCCATACATCCAATCGTGGTGAGCTAGGTCGGCTGAGGAGGTCTTTAAGGAACCAATATCGGCAATGCCAAAATTGAGGGACTCATGGACGATCTGGGAATGACCAGCGGGCAGTATAATGCCTGTCTTACTATTTTTTTTGTGTCGTATGCTGTACGTACACCCTGGCTATGCTGCTGAGCGAGGCGTAGCATAAGGCTGACTGGGAGGATTGGGGGGGGTGGGGGAAGCTCTTCGAACCAATCTCGAATATTCTGTTGAAGCGGATGAAGCCAAGGATCTATATCCCCTTGATAATGGTGCTTTGGGGGATTTGTATGACGTTCATGGGGTTTTGCCACAATTTTTCGGGGATGATGGCTGCAAGATGGTTGGTCCCCCGGTGCGAGAGCTCGTATTATATTCTTCTTTCCCTTTTTCCTACGAGGCCGAGCTGGGGTTGACGATTTTTTGTGGTACAGGTTTCTGGGATTGACCGAGGCTGTGAGTTTTTGTTACCTGTTTTTTGGATTTGTATCACGGAGTGTCACTCATTTTGCGGCGCTTTGGCCGGATTAGGGCCTTTTCCCGTGAGTTGTCTTCCATTAACTTCAATTGGCCTACTGTTGCTAAGCACCGTGTGCGGCAGAGGAGTTAACTACTATCTATCCTGCTGGTATAAACGCCGAGAATTTGGTATCCGTGCTGCAATCTTCGTGTGTGCTCCCATAAATCCCCTCCCATATACACCACCCCACCACTGACAAGTGCCAGTTCTCCGCTGCCGCCGTCTCCGGATCCTTCGGCGGTCTCCTCGCAGCAGCTATATCCCAGATGAACGGTGTAGGTGGTAAGCGTGGTTGGGCGTGGATCTTCGTAACTTCCCCCCTCCCCCAACTTACCCTCCCCCACTAAATCTTCTCACAGATCCTCGAGGGCCTCGCAACGGTCCTCATAGGGGTAATTTCCTTCTGGGTAGTGGCCGACTTCCCGGAGGACGCCAAATTTCTCTCTCCCGAGGACCGCGCGAGAGTCCTCCGTCGCCTTCGCAACGATCGACAATCCTCAGCGGGATACGAAGATTTCAAAATGCTCTACCTCTGGCAATCCCTCAAAGATTGGAAAACCTACACAGGGATGCTGATATATATGGGCGTGGCCGGGACCCTCTACGCATTCAGTCTTTTCTTGCCCACCATTATCAAAGAGATGGGGTACTCGGCAACGCGCGCGCAGTTGCTCACCGTGCCACCGTATGCTGCTGCTTGCATTCTGACAATTCTGGTTGGTTGGTGGTCTGATAGGAGTAATCGCCGTGGGATATTCAATATCGCCACATCACTGCTGGCCGTTGTGGGCTTCTGTATTCTCCTGGGGTCGGATTCCGCTGCGCTGAGTTACGTCGCGGTTTTCTTGAGCGCACTCGGGATTTACCCCTGTATTTCGAACACGATCACTTGGGTCTCGAATAATGTTGAAGGGGTGTATAAACGTGGGGTCACGCTGGGCTTCGTGATTGGCTGGGGGAATTTGAATGGGGTTATGAGTAGCAATATCTATAGACGGGTCGATGCACCGCATTACAGGCTCGGCCATGGGGTCGTGTTGGGGTATCTTTCTATTTGCTTGCTGGGCGGGAGCGTGCTGAACTGGGCGCTGCTCAGGAGAGAGAACGAGAAGAGGAGGAATGGAGAGAGGGATGCTTGGGTCCAAGGACTTGACAGGAAGGAGGTAGAGTATCTGGGGGATCAGAGACCGGACTTTTTGTATACACTGTAGATTAGAAGAGACAGGGGGGTATTGTAGTGGGGTATGGGCCGTGTTTCCTTATTTGTCGTTAGAGAGAAGGTTGCTGCGTCGGAACAGCCCTACCATACTTTGCGAGTATGATAAGAGTGACGTCAATTGAACAATATGCTGGGGCTTTGCTCCCACCCTAGCAACCCCATTCAGATCCCTCTATCATAGTTTTATCACAATTTTGCCATAGTGAGCACCCAAGCGGCAAACGCCGGTGCGCTGGATGCCGGGGTTTGCATGGCCACTAGCTCGGACGTGATCCAAAGACTCAGTGGTCCCAGGGGGGGTCAATGTGTCCGGCACGGAATCCAGTCGGACTGCTGTACCCCGGGCTTACCCCCACGAGAGTCGGGCTGGATAGTCTACTTACCCCCGGTCATTATTCTTCAAGAGCATTAACAGAATCATGATCCATCACTCGGTTGATCAAGACACCTCTTCCTATTCCCATCCCTTGCGTATCATAGTTCCAGACTTTTCCCATCCACCTACCACCGGCAGTTCTGGAAGGGTTTACCGCACAAACATGCCAAACACCGTTATAACACGCTCGAAGCCCACTAATCCCAAGATCGCGGGACGCTGGAGATGGTGCATTTCGGGAGTTCCCACGGGCAGGGAGATTCTAAAAATAATAATCTCGGGGGGTATGATATCACCACGTCCAACCGGGTTCTTACCATTCGGAATTACCCCCCCCGGATGCCTCCTCTCGGATACCGACTCGCGTCGAATGGGTAGGGCGCTGATGGACCTGGAGGGCGTGTTCGGACTGTTTTGCGTGGGTGCGATGTAAGAAGGTTTGCGGTGGGGAAATTTTGTCTTGGGGATATGCCGCGGGCATGGGGTTTTGCTCGGGTCGAGTGGGAAGGAGTGGGTGCCATCGTATCCGAGCGTTTGGCCAATCGTGATGCGGGTTCGTCGTGCGGTTGGTGTTGCGCCGTGCTGGTGGTGTGATGAGGATCTGCTCCTCGCTCTATATGCCCGGCCAAGTGGATTCACGTTGTTATAATGAGCGGCTTTGATTCTGTGACGTGAGCGCATCGGCATGAGTAAATAAAAAAAAAAAGGGTTGATGCTCGGCATTTGTTGTAGATGGATAATTCAATTATGATGCATGCCATTGAAAACGTATCAATGCAAAATGTAATGCCTTGTATAACTAGGTAAAGGGTAAAAATTGTTTTTGGAGGTCTGGTGCTTGAATCATGTTACCATCAAGTTTGTTTTCTTTATATCTAATTATCTCTCACAAAAGTTCAGTGAGTTGAAAGTATCACTCACACCGCCTTGTTAGTAACCTCACGGATTGATGTCTATCACAATAATAGAATAAATTTTATTCCCCACATGTGGTTTCGGCTATCAAATGTTCCAATTAAAACAGAAGAATTTTAAAGAGAGAAATAAACAAGAAAAAAAAATACTGTACATCTCCTACAGATTGAACTTCAGACCTCCAAAACTATGATATATCTCTTACTGTTTTTGCCCTTTACCCTAGCTATAGAATTCATTACGAGTATGACATCATAAATTTCGCAACGGCCTATCAGTGCACGTTCCCGACGGCACACACCATACCGCACCAAACCGCGGAGTTCATCACGGGACACGTGCGGCCGAGAACACATGGCAGTGCCCGAATCGTAACTCACTTCCCGCGACATTAGAAAAAGCGAAAATTCACAACACCATTATCATCATCCTCCACCATTTCCACAATTGTTTCTTCCTATGACCAATCTCCAATTACCATCTCAGCAGCTGTAAAGCCTTTAATGCATAGTTCAGAATCCTGAGAACCATTAATTGAGAGAGCAAGACCAATTTTCTGAAATGAGTTTGGGATAATGTTTTTCCCTGTCTCACTTCCAGTAAATTGTACACAAGCTTTACCTACATACCAGGTTGTTGAAACCCTTCAATCATCAATTGCCCACTTTTCTAGCCCATTCCTCTCTTGAGCAATGATTTGTTGTTTTGTGAAATCCTATAGAATATCTTTATATATGTGGTTGACAGAAACATCTAGTAACTAAACAAAACCCATACAGCCTGCTAGGATCATCAAGGGAGTGATATTATGTGACTTAAGTTTTTCTAAAATGGTGGATGTTTTATGAAATTCCACAGTATCAATAGTGAATAAGGAGGGTTGGTCATAGAATACTGAAACAAGAAAGTCATCAATATAGAACAGGAAGAGAAACTTGTTACTATAGGTTGTAGAATTGAATATAGTAACTCAAGGATTATAGTGCCTTTTTTCTCTTGCAGACTGGGTACCTATATCATGAAAAATTATGACTAGAGAAATCTGATTAATACTATCAGTAAAGATATACAGAATAAGTGTTGTCTGATACTTGTTCCACCTAAAATATATTTTCTTAACCCCTACTGTCTTTGCACCAGTAGGGTTGTAAGTCTGGTGTAATGTGTTCACACCTAGGGTGGTAATTAGACTTTGTATATAATAGTAACAGGTAGCCTGTTTGATCGACAAGAGTTGAAAGCTGTATTGACTAAAGGAGGCTTCAAGAAGGTATAATAGGAAATCAAAAAGTAACTATTCAACCAAGTATATTACAAATACTGTCAGTTGAAGTCTGCTGTTTCTATCATGGAATCAGCAGTCTTTAAATACAAATTCTCACTTATCTCTAGTATGAGCGATAACATGAACTCTTTCAAAGTATCAGGCAATAACTTTGAAATATAATAAGTATCACCCAATACTGTAAAACAAAATATAAAACTTTCAAAGTATCAAGTAACACCTTTGAAATATAACAAGTATCAATCAATACTGTAAAACAAAACATAAAATATTCAAAGTATTAAGTGATATTTTTGAAATATAACAAGTATTAATTAATACTATAAAATAAAACATAAAACATTCAAAGTATTAAGCAATACCTTTGAAACATAATAGGTATCAATCAATACTATAAAACAAAGCATAAAACATAACCTAGTACTTATACTGGTTACATCTGGCCTGTAAAATATTTAAAACATAAGAGAGTCTCATCAAGATTTACTATATTACTAAGAAGCAATTTGCTTTAAGAATTCAAGCTCAATATAATAAGATCCAAGAAGTAGTTAGGACTGGGTTGGGAATTTCGTCTATTAAAATAAATCCAATTAAGGATAAGAAGTTAGTACTTATTGAGAACTTTCTGGACTTTGCAGGTTGTAAAGTGTAAACTAATCTAATAGCATTATAGAAAGTTCCAAAACCATCTATTTAAAAATAAAAGGTATTTGCTAAGGCTTCTGGATATACTAAGGGAAACCTCCCCATTGAAGCTCTTCAGAACTAGTCTCATGTAACTGGACTTCCTGCCTCTCTTTCTGCTAAAAACTCCTGATTTATCACCTTTTCTAACTCTGGCTAATAACAAACTTCTACTGTCCTCAGACTGCACCTATTCTTCTCTGTTGCCAGAATTTTCTCCCACCCTCTTATCCAACTACTAATTGTAGATTGAGGAATTTGAAATACTGCTACTACTTTGTCCTGTATAGGGGGTTATTGGTCCAAGCTGCTATCTTCATATGGTATACGATAATGGTAGAGAAACAAAAGTACTTCTAACTTCTTTATGTAGGTATAGGTACGAATAGGATATGTTATTCAGTGAACTGGTATAGCTTTTCATGCTGCAATTGGCTTTGGTTTTGGTCTGTGACAAGTCCTTTGATTGATTTCGCTGCCTGGCAAACTCCTCAATGCTCCTGGTGCCATTGTCTGATTGTTTTTCTCATTTAGAATTCACCTTGTACCAACATTACAATATCATGATGATGTGTTGTCCTTTCACAGCAAATGCTATGCTACTGCATGTCTTATATGTACCTTGCCGCTAAAGCTCATCTTAGGTGCATAGCGAGTTTTTTGAGTTTTTATAGTATCATAGTCTACCGGCAGGGCAACGAGACTGCTCGTCACTAATCCCTGTTCGTTTCCCCCGATTCACGGTTGTGATAGGGAAAAAGAAAAAAAGAAAAAAAAAGTTCTACATTTCATCACCCCCCACCTCCGTAACCTCCACCTCCACCCCTCCACTCTTCTCCCCATCAGCAACAAAAGCAGGTTCCTCCCCCTCAGTGCACTCCCCATTCCCAAAAATCTTGACAAAAACCGCATCATAACACCCCCATATAGCGCCCATGACCCCCCTCCCAAAGGCAAGAACCCACTCCGGCGCCCTACCACCACCCCCACCCTCATCCGCAAGGACCCAATTGAGCAACAAAACCAAAGCCACCACGGGCCCCCAAGCCGCCAAGACCACGATCTTGCCTAAAAACTGCCTAAACCTGGTGACCCTATACTCCCTCAACCCATCCAGATACCCCACGTATGAATCCGGCAACCCCCTCTTGCGCGCTCCCTCGCGGATCAGTCGCAAGTACCTGCCCGACGGCTGACTCCCCACGCGTATCGGCCCTCCAGAACTACCATCCTCCGGGCAGAGTAATGTCCTGGCGGTTATCACTTCGCTGGTGGTGGTGGTGGGGGAGGGAGGAGTGAGGGGGTAACAAGCCACCGTCACCTCCTGATACCCGGCGCCCGCACCCTCGCTCGTGATGAGGCTAGCATAGTCCTCTTGTCTGAGGCTGTATACCACGCCCATCAATTCCCGCCCCCGCTCCCGCTCCCCCGCCGGCAGCGGGAGCGGGAGGCGGGGGCGCACGTTCGCGAAACAGGGCTCGGTGNTAAGCTAGGCACGCGTACGGGGGTTATGCTTAGCGGGTGGATGCGCCGGGTGTCGGTCAGTGTTTTGGAGTTCAGGTTTGAGCCGTAGGCGAGGTAGTTTACGGTCTCTGGCGAGGTGGTGGTGGTGATGGTGGAGGGGGGGCTTGTGGTGAGGTGGAGGAGAAGGGGGTCCTTTTCGGTCATGCTGGGTTCGTGGTGGTATGATAGTATGATAGCATCGGTAGACTAGTGTAATGGGGAGGTTTGGGCTTTCTAGGTGAGGCTATTTGTACTCTGGTCCACTACGGTACTCGCATGGTCAACGGTAACATCCGGGGAGGGTATTGCTCCGACCTGGGACCAAGGAATGGAGAAGGAGGAAGCTCGGAGGTCGGCATGTTCGGCCGAGAACCAGGGAGACCGGACCACGGGATAACTCCTCTCCGCTGCGCTTCTGTGCCCAATACACGTATCATACTGTGGGAATTGTGATTACAAACTATGATAGGGTACAGTAGCATGGGGGCGCAGAAAGCACTTGAAAGAAAAGGAAAAAAAAGACGGGATCATGACATTGGATCCAATGAATAAACCATCCAACTTGGTCCCTCCCTCAACGGAACAAAAGCCATCATCACCCTTCCACTATGGTGCAAGAACCTTTAAAGGGTGGGCGGGCAAGTGCTCTCGCGCCGAACTCCTCAACCGGTCGTTGGTCTTGGTCGAAACTCTCTAACGGTTTAAAGCTGGTTTTAAAATTTCGGTTCCTCTGCTCAAATCCCTCTTAGGGATGCTTACACATATCCTCCGAGATTTCCCGCGCTACCGGTAAGGAACTACCGTACGGAGCCGTTACGATAGAATACAGGAAACCCCCAAGCAACCCAACAATCCCGTTCCGTCTATCACACATTACTATTTTAGCGTAACAAAACATGAGAGAGGTAAAAGAAAAGAATTAAGAAGAAAAAGGCAAAAAACAGTGGTGTATCATAGTACCGGGTATCATAATCGCTAATCAGTTTCTATTAGCTGTGGTAAGGATTCAACCTGCCCATCATATGCCAAGTTAGTAATTAGCCAACGGATAAAGGAGAGATAGGAGAGGGATGGATGACTAACTTTGGTCTCCCCATTGAGAATCCTGTAAACGGCCGTGAAAAGCGGAAATTCGTCCTCGAGTCCCTTGTTCTTCAAATAGACATTGACCTCCCTGGCCGTGATGGTGCCCTGCAACTTTTGCCCGTTCAACTCCTCACTCTCGACCGTCTCGATGCTCTTCCCGGTGCGCACGCTGAGCATGGCGCACTTGTGATTGCGCCCTCCATTGCACGAGGTAATCAAGTCGGCGACACCGCACGACTCCTCCGTGAAGGTGGCGCTCCTGCATGATTGGCTAAAGAACATCTTACCAAACTTGCGCATCTCGAGAAGCCCCACACGCATCACGGCAGCCTTAGCGTTATCACCCCACTCCAGGCCATCGACAAACCCGGCCGCCAGCGCGACAATGTTCTTCAAGGCTCCTCCCAGGGAGACGCCGGCGACGTCACTCACGACGCGAACGTGAAAGTACGGCCTGTGGAACAAGGTTCTGAAGAGCACGTGATCGACGGCGGGGAGCTCCTCGGGGACAGGCGTCAAGCCCTGGGGAAAGTCATGGGTGGAACCCTCGGGCGGAGCGTACGCGACGGTGGTCTCGGAGAATTTTTCTGCGGCCACCTCGGAAGCGATGTTCGCGCCGCTCAAGGCTCCGCAGTAGATCCCCAGCTTCCGGCCGATCGTATCCGAGAACAAGCTAATCCCATCCGGTGAGACATCCACGCCCTTGATGCAGGAAATGGCCCGAGCATAGGGTAGGCAGGATCCATTGATTTGCCGGCAAATGCTGGAAACGAACTGGTGCGGCACGTTGAAAATCAGAACCGAAGCCTCGGATACGGCGTCGGGGAGTGACGGCGTGGCGAACAGGTTCGTGGGGAGGGTGATCCCGGGGAGGTACTTTGGATTCTCGTGAATGCAGTTGATAATACTCGTCAGGTTCTGGGGTCCGGAGTGCTTGCTCTTGTCATAGCGAGGGTGCGAGGACGGGAGCTGGTATTGTTCTTCAAACACCCACCTATCATCATCACCACCACCACCACCACCACCAGCCAGTCGATCAGCCACGCTGCTCGAGGAAAAACGGGAAAAAGAAAAGTGGCAGGACGACAAACATTTTAACCTCCTCGTGAAAGACATCCGGATTAGCCTTCGTATTCTCCGCTACGATCTTTGCAATTGCACTCCCCCTATCCGCATCCTAATTAGCTCACGGGAATCAAAGAAGGGGGGAGGAAGAAGAAGAAAAGAGGGAGGGAGAGAGAGAGAATCCCCACCAATTCCCCGACCCGATAACGGTAACACGATGCTTCATACTTCCAATCCGAGTTCCAGTTCCTATAGTCCTGGTCAAAAGGTTCAGTCTCCGAACAGCCGTTGCTGAACTCATAATATATATAACGAGGACAGGGCAGAAAGAGTAAGTAAGGACAGACAAGCAAAAACTTTTGTTGGGACTCGAATATGCAGACTAGCCAACAAAGCCCTTCTTTTCTCCCTCTCTTCCTTTCCCTCTGCGGAGGCTTGCTCACCTTGCTTAAGTACCGTAACCTATAACTCTGCCAAGGAGGGAGAAGGGGAAAAAAAAACTCTGCCTTTTCTTCTTCCCTTTTTTCTTGTGCCCGATGGGCAGACAGAACACGTGTGAAAAGGGAGGTTTTTTCCCTTCACTCTTTCTGTGCCTCGTGCTCAGGTCTGTCCTAGGGATCGATGGAATGATGCAGTATTATAGATGCGAGTAAGAGAGGAATGCTGTCGCTTCTCGTGTAATACAGATGTCGGTACCGCAGATTTATCGTAAGGTTCGCGGTGCGAACGGGTGCGAGTGAAAATACCCTCTTTATCTCCTTCCTTCCTTCCTTCCTTCCTTCCTTCCTTCCTTATCACGCAGACGAGTCAGTCTTGGGTACCGGTACCAATACAATCTACTCGCGTGCCCAAAGCCCAGGAAAATTTCTATCGCCATTGAGGCTGGGTATGAGGCAGACGCACAGAATCACGATTCGAATAATAAAGCTCCAGTGACAAAAAAAATTTCTTTTTCTTTCCTGCGGGCTTGGCTGTTGAGAAGAAAAAAGAAATGAACCTCGGCTTGATGGGATGTCATGCTTGCGGGATCGTGCCTCCTAATGATTCCAAAATCCACTCGTGTTGAGTAGTAAGAGAGGAAGATGGAAACAAATTTATGGACTTGTTTATAAACGCTCCCACCTGTAATATCAGATTCTAGCAAAAAGACATCTGAAAATACGGCGACAGCCGTATTGCACCAACATGCGAAAAAAAAAAAACCAGATCTCATCATCAGATACGGTACGAGTACTTTATGCCAGATACTCGTACAGTGCCACCGGGAAAGCACAAGTTATTAGTCTACCGCCAGGAGATCCCAGCATGATAAACGGAAGTTCAATCAGGGAGAAAAGGAGGGGGAATTGCATAATAGTGCACCCTACCGGTATTTAGCGATTTTTGTCATAACCAATGCCTCTACTCGAGTACGGGTATCATACCCAGCTTTCTGGAAATAGCCGTAACCTAACTTACTCTTTCAGTCAGGTGCCTCTTGTTCCCATTATATACTTTTAAAAATCGCCGGGCACCTTACGGTACGGTAGCTGCCGAGCACCATAACTCTATCGTAAAGTATACCTGCGACGTGATGTAATTGTGTTTTCACCCCCGCCCCTTCCAACGACCCCCTTCTCCCCTCCATACCTTGACAGCACGGGTGCCGTGGTATCATAGCTCCGGAAGGATATGCAGCTATACACTTGAACAATACATGGGAAGCGGTATCGGAAGCGAGGAAAGAAGAGTAAAAAAATAAGGGAAGAAAAAAGAAAGAGAAAGAGAAAAAAAGAAACGAAAGGAAAAGAGCAAACAAGAAAACGGCAGCAGCAACAACAATCGGGTAAATTTTCTTTTTTTTTTAAAAAAAATCTCTATCTGACATTCCCCCGCTCTCCACAACAGATACTAGAATTTCCTCCATTGCTCCTCCCGGTTCCCCATAGTAACAATCTATCTTGGGTTTAAGGTATTTTTTGTGGGAGAGGATTTATGCCTTTGGTGGGTTGTAGACCTGGATTTTAAGTGTTAGTGGTGTAAGTGTGAAATTCGGGGGAAAGAGGCAGAGGTACCAGTTTTCTGGCCTTAATTGGAGCCCATTTGTACTTCTTGACCCAGATACTGAGAGCGGTAAGAACGGTGGTGATGATGATGACCTTCATGCCCATCTTCTTCCTTTGGTCCATTTCTGGCTCGGCAGCCCAATTTAGGAATTCGACAACATCCTTGGCCATCTGGGAGGTAGTGGCCGGGGTTCCGTCCTCGTACTCTACCAGACCATCGTACAGGACTCTTGCCATAGCAATTCCTGAATACAGCCGTGCCTGGCCTTTACCATGAGAGACAAATCGGGAGGATACGCTCCCTGATTAGCGGCACGTGCGGCCTGCTCATTAGGATACGGGTCGGGAATGTAATCCGAGAGTTTTCCCGGACGCTTCTCAATCTCTCCAACGTCGTTGGGCTCGTCATCGTATTCGCTCTCCTCAGCCATAGCCTTGACTTCGTCGACGGTGTGGGAAACGCCGACTAGGGCGCGCCACGGAACGCGGGAGAGGGAATGACAAGAAGCGCATACTTCACGGTAGACTTGGAAGCCGCGGCGGAGACTGTATATATTCGTCAACAATTATAAACCACGAGGGTTGTAGTAGAGACGAAAGCACTAACGCTTGGTGGTCAAAAGTCTTTAACCATCCTTGATGCTCCCATGGATAATGGGCCGGGTGCAACCTGATCCATCATCATCAGCCACCACTTCCCAACACCAGATGGTATACAGCGTACCCCTCTTCAGCCATGGTCATGGCATGTACCTCCGAAAACCCGAATCCATATTGCTGATAGTATAATCCAATACTTCCGACCGCCGCAACCGTAGACAGAGTGCCGGCAATGTTTAATCCTCTGTCGTTCTTGGCCGCATTGCCTGTGTTTGTCGATGTAGTTCTCTGTGGAGATGCGTTCGATCAGATACCAGCGATTGCGCGAAGGTGGGGTGGAAAAATATCGAGGAGGGGGAACGGAGAACTACCCTGGTTGACTGTCTCACCACATTCTTGAGGATCGTTCCCGAACGAAGACACGACCGAGCGAACATTGTGTGTCCGGATCACGTATGATTGGCGAGGGGAATCGGAGGGAGAAGAGGGGCGAGGTGACGATGGATTCAAGTGGTTAAAGCTTGATGGAGAGGAGGGAAAGATGAGATGTTTCAAGTATCCTTACCCCCGGATGGGGGGATACGCGGGCCTTCTGATTGGCTAGGGATTCCGGACAATACCTTTGTTTGACAAAAACTAACCCGAAACTTCGCGAATGGCAAAGCACACTTTTTTGCACTAAAGATGGTGATCTGGACGGTGACTCCCTCCACCTTTTCCTCCTCCGAATTACCGGTATGAAAGGATTCCAAATACGAAACCCGAATCTTACCGGGAGGGTTTACAGGCATCACACTTGTGAGATTGTTTATCTAATTCTCTAAACTTGATTGCAAAGAAAACCCCTACCCCTCTAAGATAACCAGTCATCTATAAAGAGTTTGAACGCATCGCAGAAGATAACACAGGGTAGAGATTTCGGGAACGAAGCTACCTGAGTTTCTGACAGGGCAGAAAACAGCTAAAGGAGATATGAGCACCCGAAGGATCAAGGTAGAAAAGATCAAATCCCCAAGTCCGCCACCGGATCCATACAGAATCAGCTGTCGGTGATATCGACGTCCGGCCCCCTGTTCCATAGCTCTCTCCGAGCCTTGACCGCGTCTGCGAGCATCTCCAAGACGCCCTCGGTATCCTCAAAATTAATACAGGCATCTGTGATGCTGACGCCGTACTTGAGGCCAGCCTTTCCTTCCGCTAGCACCTTCTGATTACCGGCGTTGATGTGGGACTCAATCATAACACCCATGATACAGTCCTCGCCGTTACGGAGCTGTTCCGCAACCGCAGCAGCAACCTTGGGCTGGTTGAGATGGTTCTTCTCGGAGTTCCCTGGAGCAAAATTAGCGTCACGCGATGAGTAGGAGCACATGGGTGCGAAATTACCATGAGAGCAATCAACCATAAGTTTGTCCTGGGTCTTCTTCGCACGAAGCCTCTCCTTGGAATCCTTGATACTTGCCGCATCATAGTTCGTCCCCTTCTTCCCGCCGCGGAGAATAACGAAACAATCCTCATTGCCGGTTGTAGCCACAATTGCGACGACGCCGGGCTTGGTGACCGACAAAAAGTGGTGAGAGCCTTTAGCACTACTCGCATACAAACATCAGATTTAGGTAATTGAGTAAAATGAGGGTAGAACCCACGCTCCAATTGCATCAATTGCGATGTCCAAGCTTCCATCGGTTCCATTCTTGAACCCAACGGGGAAACTCAAACCACTCGCCAACTCTCGATGCAACTGACTTTCGGTGGTCCTGGCACCAATAGCGCCAACGCTCAACATATCCGCAAGGAATTGCGGAGAAATGGTATCGAGCATCTCACTAGCGAGTGGCATCCCAAGTTCGGTAAGGTCAATGAACAATTGCCTACTAATCCTAAGCCCCCTGTTGATCTGGAAAGACCCATCGATATCCGGGTCATTAATGAGCCCCTTCCACCCGACGGTAGTGCGCGGCTTTTCGAGGTAGGCGCGCATCACAATAAGGAGCTCATTCTGGTACTTCTCCTTGAGAGGGAGAAGGCGACGGGCGTACTCGAGAGCCGCAATAGGGTCATGAATGGAGCATGGCCCGACAACGACGAGGAGACGATTTTGCGGATCCATGGAGTGAAGAATTGCGACGGTCTCTTCGCGAGCCTTCAGTACAGTGGCCTTTGAGTTGCTGGTTTGTTGGAGTTCATGTTGGAGTAGGTCTGGTGGGGTCAATGGATTGTACCCGCGAATACGCCAATCCTCCGAATTATTCCTATCTCCGACGTTCTTATTCTCGATATAGTAGTTCTGCTTTTTGACGATTGGGGGGGTCTCGTTAGCTCGACAGTGGCTGTAAGGTGAGGCCGGAGAATGCCCATGGGAATAATACCGCCCGGGCATCGTGATAGAGATAATCGTATGGGGTGTTAAAGCTAATGTAGGGGGAAGAGGGGTAGAGAAGCCAACTTACCGCCATTGCGCGAACTGGTAGGTTAAATAAGTTACAGTGATTGCTATTAGGTCACTATGAAGGGCTTTCTTCAGAAAGGGATTCGTAGTTGCCGTGAAGAAAATTTCAGGAAAAGTTTGGATGGGGAATGAAACAAGGAAAGAAAAAAAAAAAGAAAAAGAAAGTACAAAGTGAGAAACAGTCAGCCACCCGCAAAAAAGTGCCAAGCTTGGATACTCGCCGAGACAGGACTGTACCTGTATTTCCTCGCCAAGTATTGGCACCCAATTTGGAATAGCTACCGGTACCGCGGACTCATAAGAGGCATCCCTTGGACCGTGGAGACACGAAGTCTGTTTTGGAAGCTATGAGCCCTCCCGATTGGCTGAAAATACTTTGCCTGCCCCAGCTGCTGAGTCATTGAGCGCTTTGAAGGACTGAAGAATACCATTTCCTAACTTATGATACTACAGCCAACTGCTGCCCGATCTAGCCTTTGCTTTGCCGCTCCAGACCACTCAAGGAATAGCGCTCTAGCTGCTTCTGGCTTCTTGAAAAAGCCGCCTAGCTGAAGGTGCAGGACCCACCAGATGAGGGTGATATCATATATAGGGCAACAGCTCCTGCATCCTGAGCATCATAGCGGTGGGGGAGACAGAGTAGTGTGTAAAAGAGGGATTGAGTTGCGCACCGAGGGGGGCCTTTCTGTACAAACTTTTGTGCAGACTTTTGCAAGCTCGGCGGTTCATAGAGGCATTCACTCCGGTGCTTTACAAAAAATAATCCCCGGTGGTTCGTGATATCCGTCGGGTACGACACTTCTCCAAAAAGCAGTTTCAATACTAATGTTCACATTCTATTTTCGCGGTGGATATTCCCATGTGGTGCCTATACTTTGGGGGACGAGTAGCATGATACTCCTCCCCCCAATCGAGTAGTGGCCGAAAATACGAGTACCGGTGGCGATACTCGCGGAATTTTTGCCATGCCTTGTTTTTTTCCCTCGAATCCGTATTTTCAGATATCGTACTTCTTTGCTGGGAGTATCATACTCGAGTGCGGGTACTATCATGGTAGCGGCAGAAGGAGGGGTCAGCCAAGAGACGGGAACCCCGCAGGGTATCGTATCATAGGCTATCGCACCTCCCCGTCGAGTCTTGCGCTGGGGAAATAGGCACTTTTGGTTCATAAAGTTAGGCTGAGCACTCACAAAAGTTTTAAAGAAATATTTCACTCATGTGCGTTTGTTTAACTTGCAAGGCAGAACCTCCACAGTCTGGTGATCCTGGTAGTGGTTTTGGACAATCCGGGTATCCGGGGGGCAGGGGATAAATCTGGAGTTTGGAACAAAAAGATCTGGGACGAGTGTCATGCTCGGGTGTGGTGGCAGGGGGACGGGTCAACCAAGATATGGGAGCCCCACGGGGTGTCATAAGCCATTGCACCGTATGACACCACAGAGTCCCCCACGGGGGGAACAGTCATTTTTGGTTCAGAAAGTTGGGCTCAGCTCTCACCAATGTTCGGGAGAAATATCTCGCTCATGTGCGTCCGGTCAACCTGCGAGACAAAACCTCCACAATCCGATGGGCCCGGTGATAGTGGTTTTGGACAGTTGAGCTGTCGTAATGAGTCCGGATATCCGAAAGGTAGGGGGGAAAAGAAAAAAAAAAAAATCCAGTGTTTGGAACAAAGTTCCGGATCGCGGACCATTCCCGCAGAAATGGAAAAACGATTCCCTAAACTGCGGACTATGATCGTTACTGGGGAGTTAAATTACGCGTATGAAACTTACTAGATACGAGTGGGAAACGATCTTCCATAGGATCGAACCGTGAGAGTAGCTTGTAGGTTCTCCATTTTGTGCGTGATATAGAGGTGTGGTGCTCAACTCGTGGAGAATTGTGGCTTTGCGGTTGGTTGACTAATTGTACTATGCGGGCTTCTGGACTTTGGAATCTTTCATAATTGAACTGGGGAGGGGGAGGGAATAGGGTGCTGGCAGTTCAGATTTTGGAGAATATAGGGTTCAGGAGTCGATTTTCTAGATTTTAGGGGGAGAATATGCCAGGACCGCTTCCAAATTGCTTCCGGATTCCTGCGGTAGATCCTCCGATTGCTATGATAATATGATACTGAAAATAAAAAAATAGACATCCGAGTTCATGTGCCAGTATGTTTTTCTTAATATTTGAGTAACTTTTCCAAAATGGGGTTTCCCCTGACGTGCGTGATGACCACGCACACAGTACTGCACTCGAGTAAATTTCTTGCCTTTCGTCCGTCTCGGCCAGAGATGCTGCGGCCGACTCTATTTGTGGGGATTGCTGGTGTGCTACGGTATCATAACTTGGAACAACTGAAGTTGCGCGGTACGACTCGAGTTTTGCGACCCTAGGACTTCGAAAACCGATGACAACCGGACGTGCCCTCAAACATTCTATAGAGCAAATGTGGCGGTTGTCCCGTTGTGACAGCTGCTCCATCCGATACTTATGATTCGTAGCACGAATTCTCACTCGGGAGTTTGCTCAAGGACGTCAGACTTCCGTTGGCGCTACAAGGGTGCGATAAGGGAAGATTGCCGGGGAAATGGAAACTACCACCAACCTTGCTATCCGCCAGAAGGGGCTCGGCTTCGTTTCAGTCAAAAAAAAAGAGGGATAAAACTACTGAACACTACGGCAGTGAGAGGAAAAGTTTATTAAGGCTCAACCTTTAATAATACCCATACACGCCTGAAAAAGCCGGCACTTGCCTGCCATTTCAGAGGACCCCTTATAGTGGTTTCTACAGCATTTAACAACCTGTATTGCTTTCGCGAGACGCCCTTGCTCCCAAGGCGGAAAGCCATACACAGGTCGTTTTCTCTGGGTCCCATATCCCGCACCTAGTCTTTTCCGTTCGGATGGCCAATAGCTAGTTTCCCGTGCTTAGTAGCTGTCATTTTCAAAGGCTCTTTCAGGTTAACAGTCGCATCAGTCTTCTTAAGCTGGTAAACGTGCACCCTCCCGCTAGCAGAAAACGCATAAATCGCCAGAGCAACCCCACTCTGCACAGCGAGGTCGACTAGTCTAGGGATTGTGTCGATATAGTAACCGGCTATCCGGATAGGCTCGTGGGCCTTTGTAATATCGACACCGGTGGGGGGCTGGTTCGGGATAGAAGTTTGGTCGCTGGTGGACTCTGCCTCAAGTGGCAGGTAGAAGATATCCGGTGGAATCGAAAATAGCACAACGTGATCATTGTATCCTGCAGCAACTCTTACGCCGTGCTTAATACTGGCCCCTGAAGCGTATACACTTGGCCGGACAGTTTTTCCGATCCTTCGGCCACGGGAGGCGCTTAAATTTTCATCGGTATTGTGTTCTTCGCCCCTTTCGGTCATCATCCCTACGACGCTTCCAGGCGGGATCAACCAGATCTTTCGCAGGAGCTTCGTGGGTCCACTATTGTTGGGCAATCCCTATCAGCGTGTGTACCTCGGGAGTCGGGCCCCCTCCCGCGATCGCCACCTAGCGAGGAACAGAGTGAGTGGGAACATACCCCAGCGGCGCATCGCTACCCAGACATAATCCTCCACTTTCAGGATCAATGAATAGTATATGGGAACCATCACTTAACGGCACAGCCTGGAAATGATCGCTTTGGCCGGCTCTCGGCTCCCAGGTGTCCGAAAGGGCAAGGGAGCCTGGGCCATCATGGAAGCGCCTGGTGAGGGGACTCGCATCTTTGGGGTGGACAGCACTTGATATGAGACGCAGCTTCTTAGCAGAATCTATGCCGCGTCGGGGGGGAAGAAAATATAAAAAATCCGAAGGAGCTGTTAGTGGGAACCATCGGTTGAGATCTTGCCCTGTCAGTGCGTCTACCCCTAAGAAGAAAAACTCATCAGTCATGATCAACGGCGAACATAGCCCATTTTGTTGAACAATGCAAGCAATCCCATGACGGCGAGAAAGAGATTTGCAATCTTAGATGCAGATGCCGGCCGGTGAGCATAGTGAAGGCTAAGGAGATACGATACTCACAATGCAGCTCTATCCCGCCATGGCACCCAAAGGCAACACACCGCCTCTGTGGACAAATGGCGACACTCCTCGGTAGATCCTCTTCACTGCATATGTTCTGATAAGTACTCTTTGTTTCCTGCTCCACCACGTCGTGAACGATTCCTATACGTCCGTCCTTTTAATTGATAATTTCATCAGTAAGCATTTAGTGGGGCTAGGAAAGTGCGAGAGGATGTACGAGCAGTATAGCTATAGCAAATCTTTGACTACTTGTATCCATACTAACGGCCAGTACTCTCCGCGGGCAAACGACCGAGGTAACGTATTCCATCCACCTCCCCGGCGTAGACTTCAAGCGATAAACGTAAACAACACATCCCTCGCTCAACAAGGCGTAGGAACCGCACATGGAGACTGTGAAATTAGCAATATTAGCAGCAACCAGCTCTGACAAGTCAAGAATTGCGGTGTTGCGGAGACCACTACCCTCAGTATTATCGGGGCTCAGCGAGCACTCGCGGGATAGCCGAGTTACAAGGTAGTGAGCATTCTGGGAATCCCTCACTGAAGCTTCAGCATCGTGGAAGCCAAGCGCTTCAAGATGCTGTTTGAGAAGGAAGGGTTCTAGAGCGGAGAGGTACCATGCCCTGCATACGTGCCTGGATGCATTGAAGGAAAGGGGTGATGTAGAGCCGAGAATTTCCTGCACCAATTCAATTGGAAGTCGATAGACGGGAGGGAACCTGAGCAATTTGTGCTCTACACACACATCGTTCCATGACTTGCGTGTCAGCCTGGCAGAGAGCAGCGAGCGGTGGTCCAGGAATGAAAGTATTCGAACAAAAGTTTCATCCGGAAGCCTGAGACAGTGGCTAATAATAGGATTGGCCCGTCTTAAGGTTGAAGACCGCCTAGCCAGGCCCCCGGGAGCAGAGGTGCGATCGACCGGAGAAATCTTGTCCGAGTTGGGGGAGCCAAAGACGGAGCGGTAGGAACTCCCCCCACTTCGGGGACTGCTGCTGCTGCTCTCATAAGCATATGAGAGGCATTTCTGCTCTTTAACTTGGTCAAGGATATCACGGCAATCATTTGAAATATGAATTGGGTCGTCACTGGTTGACAGGCTCCTCCGGGATTCCGCTGTGGGAGGGTTGGAATCCACAAACAAAGGGTTGCTCGCCGACGGAACAGATGATTCCCCGCTGTAAAGATAAGGGAGAGCGGGATTCATTCTAACCTCTTGGGCCATAGTTTGGATAGGAGAGCACTTGCTCCTCGAGTGAAAAGTTCGGAGTGCAGGAGGTGTATGGGTTGTGGACGAGGACTGGATCGGTCGTGAGAGTAAAATTTCGGAGGAAGCCACTTTTGTGCAGTGGGGAGTGGGGTCCAGAGTGCTGTAGGGGTACAGTGGGATAGACCACTGAAGGGGGTAAGAATAACACTTATTTGTGAGGGTGGTTGAGCGGTGTGGGGGGAACTGGGTTGATAGGGGGAGGGGGAGAAATGTAAAGGGGAAGGGGGAGAAGAGGAGGGTGAGGGTCTACCGGTACTCGAGGACACGAGACAAGGGGAGCCGCGCAGCCTTATAGAGCGCATACAGCCAATTGAGAATTGCACTGCACCCGGTCGGGAACATAATCGGTGCGTGTCATCAGATCAGGCGGGAACGAAAGAGCACCTCCACGCTTGGGCCAGTTTCCCAGCGGATGCACTGTGCCCCGAGATCGGCGGATCGCCAAAAAGAAAGGGAGAAGAAAAGGAAAAAAACTTGCACCACTTCAGCCTCCAGTCTCAACAGTCACAGTGCTAAACTCAACTTCACATCCAGACTACAGCAGGAAGGTTGAAGATTGGACGTCAAGGGTGTTTTTACCGATACGGACATCCGAAGGGGGTCGGACCGGGGGACTTGCGAGGAGAAAGACTGGACCACCACTGTGCTGTGGTGTGCGGCACTCGCGCAGCCCTCGTCCCGGGAAAGGCGGAGGGAGGGAGGGAGGGAGATGGGTATCATACCGTACGGGTATAAGTGTAATAATTTTGCGTAGTTTAACAAGGGCAATGGCGAGGATTGGAACGAGACGTGACACAATGGAACGGCTGTGATATTATGATAGCTGCCTGCTGCAGAGCCTCTTCTTCCCCTCCCAAGTCACGGTTGTCTCACTCGAATTTACCCCTCCGGAATACATCTTCCCCTCCCCACGCATCGCACCGAACCCGCCATAACCTATGATAACCCGCCGTCCCCTGGCGGATAGGTTGGGTTGGGCGACCACAATTGGCTTGTTTGGCTCGCTCTCCCTCCCGTCCCCCGCTCCTCTCCTCTCCCTTCTCCCCTCCCCACCTGCCCCGCTCTCTCCGTCTGTGCCCACTGTACGTTATCGCGAAGAGTGCACTTCATACCGGTGGCACGGGTATAATCTGTACCGCACCTTCCTCTGCCCGATCTTCCATTGCACCTCTACTATACTCGTATCTCATCCACCCTCTATCCGTAGCTCCATCTTTCCAGCCCCTCATCCACTTCGAAACCCCCTATCCGTCCCCCCCCCCAGGCTAATTCACGCCCGCATCGTTGGCATCACGGACGATGCGAATGTAGAAACTCGATCCTCGTCATACTTCTACCTTTGGCTGTCCCCGTCCAACCGGGAGGGTGAGCCAGCTCTT
>PYWC01000120.1:132750-173383 GCA_003182015.1 Tuber magnatum
TATACTACTGCTGTCCTTCCCCTCACCCTCGCCCCCTCCTCCGTCGGTATACCCACCTTCCATCCTCTTCCCTTCAATCCACCTCCTCGCTCTCCCATATCGCCATGTCTCCTCCCCTTGTTTATATGCTCCCTCTCACCGACACCGGCGCCCCTGATATTGCCGGTGATCATATCGGTCTTCCCCCACCACGGGAGCCTTACACTTTGAGAATCGCTATCGAGGGTGCGAGCTCGATAACTCGAAATGGGAGCTTGTGGACCAATGTCCCCGCCAAGGGTGACAATTTTGGAAGAAATAAATTTAGAGAATTCAAGTTTGTTTCCCGTTCAGTTTTTTGCGTGATCCACGGTTGTTCCTTTTTCCGTATGTGGGGCAGCGGGTTATGTGCTATTTCTTTCAACCTGACGGCTTTTTGGGGCCAATTGACCCCCGGTATTGAATAGGTGAATCAACATTTTGGTTATCCGCAATGGATGCTAATGTTTATCGATAATTACAGACTCACACCTTCGTTTTCTCGGACCCTCCACATTGACGTTCCCATCGCTCTACCGGGCACCTTTTGCTATTACATCACCTACGATCCCCTCCCATCTCTGAAGGAACTATCATCGCCAACGAATCCATCCGGGGGCGCGAAAACCGGCACTCACTGGTTTACAGTGGCTGCACGCCTCTCCGTAAATGGCGAACCTCTAGCTCTCGATTCTCTATCCTGTTTCTCGGTGGTCTCAAAATGGCTCGGCCCCGTCGAAAAATGGGATGGGTACATGAGATATATCGCTGAGAAGGGGTATAATATGGTTCACTTTACTCCAATGATGCACCGTGGGGAATCGAATTCGCCGTACAGTATATATGATCAGCTTGCATTTGATCCGGAAGCATTCCCGAACGGTACCGATGATGTGGCGTTGATTGTTGATCGGATGGAGAAGCGGCATGGCCTGCTCAGTTTGACCGATGTCGTCTGGAACCACACCGCTCACAATTCCCTTTGGCTGCAGAGCCATCCGGAATCTGGTTACAATTTGGTCACCGCTCCTTGGCTCGAAGCGGCTTTTGAGCTTGACACCGCTCTTTTGGACTTTGGCAATCACCTTGAAGCGCTAGGATTTCCTACTGAGCTTGAGACACAAGAGGATCTGCTGAAGATTATGGACGGTGTAAAAACTCATGTTATCGGGGCGCTTAGGCTTTGGGAGTTCTATGTTGTCAATGTGGAGGCCGCTACGGATGCTGTTATCGAGGCATACATTTCGGGAAAGAGCGATTCAAAACTTATCGATACGGCCGAGTACAAGTCGGGATTATCCTTGCATGACATGACGCAGTTCCTCATCAAGAATGGGCTCAAGGGAGCGGATATACTTGGATCACGATACAGCCGGACAATCGACCCCGGGGTGGGTGCGGCTTTCCTCGCTTTGGAATGCGGCAAACCCGACCCCAAGAATGCAAAGGGGGTTGAGGAAGCGAAACAAGCCCTGATCAGAGTTCTTGATGAGATCAATCTTCCGTTCTACAGGGAATACGACCTTGATTGTTCCGAAATCCTGGAACAGGTCTACAATCGCATCACTTATCTCCGACTCGACTCGAACGGCCCCAAGATGGGCAAGATAACCAAGGAGAGCCCAATCATCGAAACTTACTTTACCCGACTGCCAAAGAACGAGATAACCGCTCAGCACGATCCCAAGAGTCTGGCATTGGCCAACAATGGATGGATTTGGAGCAACGTTGCGGACTTTGCTGGCCCGAAATCGCGATCTTACCTGCGAAGAGAAGTCATTGTGTGGGGCGACTGTGTGAAGTTAAGATTCGGTGATAAGCCGGAAGACAATCCATTCTTGTGGCAGTTTATGGTTGAATACACTAAACTTATGGCACGGTGTTTCCATGGTTTCCGTATCGATAACTGTCATTCTACTCCCATCCACGTCGGCCAATACCTCCTTGATATCGCGAGAGAGGTTCGGGAAGACCTATACGTTGTCGCCGAGCTTTTCACCGGGAGTGAACACCAGGATAGACGATTTGTTGAACACCTAGGGCTCGGAAGCCTTGTTCGTGAAGCAATGGTTGCATGGGGTCCAGGAGAGCTCTCGAGGCTTGTGCATAGGCATGGTGGAAAGCCAATCGGAAGCCTTAGGCAGGAGCTTGTAGTCAGGGGTAGCGCCGCTTCCGGTGCGCCATCTAGCAAGTCGAGAGTCAATGGGGCTAGTGATAGCAGAGAAGTGATTAGAGCTGTTACGGCAAGCCCGATTCATGCCCTTTTCATGGACTGCACTCACGACAATGAAACACCCACCCAGAAGAGGACTCCCCAGGACACACTCCCAAACGGTGCTTTGGTTGCAATGTGCGACTGCGGTATTGGCTCTGTGATGGGCTATGACGAGATCTATCCAAAGCTACTCAATCTAGTCACAGAGCCAAGGATATACTATCCACCACCGGAAAAAATCGACGAAACAACTCCCGGAATTGGGAAAGTCAAGGGCCTCCTCAATCGTATTCACACCGAGATGGGGAAAGACGGGTTTACGGAGATGCATGTCCACCACGAGGGGGAATACATCACGGTCCACAGAGTGCATCCCAAGAGTCACAAGGGCTATTTCCTGATTGCACACACCGCATTTGGCCCCGGAGATCACAGAGGCGACTTTAACCCAATTACCGTTACTGGAACTAAGGTTAAGGTGATTGGGAGCTGGACTTTGGTGGCAGATGGCAGTGACGAAAGGAAGGAGAAAGTCCTCAGCCAGCCCGACTATCTTACCGGGTTACCGGCCAAGCTTGTGGAGGTGGAGAGCCCAAAGATTGGGGAGAATGGAAACACGACCACAATTACCGTTCCAGAAAAATTCCCCCCTGGGAGTATCGCTCTGCTCGAAACCTGGATCCCCGGAACCGATGGAGAATCGTTGGCTCAGTTCGTCACCAGCGGCGCCGAGGAGGCGTTTGCTAACACAAGCTTGGTGGACTTGAACTTTGTGCTCTATCGCTGTGAGTCGGAGGAAAGAGATTCAAGCGATGATCGGGATGGATGCTACAACATTCCCGGGTACGGTGCTTTGGTTTACGCAGGGCTTCAGGGATGGTGGTCGGTGTTGAAGGACGTTATCCGGAACAATGATCTTGCACATCCTATTTGTCAGCATCTCAGGGACGGCCAGTGGGCACTCGATTACATCGTAGGTAGGTTGGAGAAACTTGAAGCTCGCGGCAATAAGGGTCTTGCAGAGCCCACCGAGTGGTTGAAAGAGAGATTCGATCGGATTCGATCTGTTCCGGGCTTCTTGTTGCCGAGATACTTTGCCTTAGTTATGCAAACAGCGTATACTACTGCTGTTGAGAGGGCTACAAGCTTTTTCACTGAGGATATCCGGGAGGGGACAGCATTCTTGAAGGAGCTGTCACTCGTATCGTTGCAGATGACCGGGTTCGTTCAGCCCTTCCCCTCATTGAATTTCATCATTTCTGACATTGAGGTGCAGTCTCATGGATTCTACTTCTCTCTGGCCCGGTAAGAAGGTTGCTTGCATGGCTGCCGGATTGCCACATTTTTCATACGACTACATGCGTTGCTGGGGGCGGGATGTTTTCATTTCCATCCGTGGTCTTTATCTGGCAACCGGAAGGTATGAAGACGCGAAGGAACACATTTTGGCTTTCGGCTCGGTTCTCAAACACGGAATGATTCCCAACCTCCTAGATGGTGGAAGGAAGCCCAGATACAACGCCCGCGATAGCATATGGTTCTATCTTCAGGCTGTTCAAGATTACACCGGAATTGTCCCCAACGGAATCGAGCTGTTGCGGGAGAAGGTCAAACGCCGGTTCCTCCCATTCGACGATACCTGGTTCAACTACGATGACCCGCGGGCCTACAGCCGGGAGAGCACTATCGCTGAGATCATCCACGAGGCGCTGGAGAGACACGCCTTGGGTTTCGAGTTCCTGGAGGCGAATGCCGGGCCGGGTTTGGATAATCAAATGAAATGGGAGGGTTTTACCGTTGGTGTCAAGCCGGATTGGACGACGGGAATAATCAAGGGAGGAAGCCAATTCAATTGCGGAACGTGGATGGACAAGATGGGGGAGAGCGAAAGAGCTGGCAATAAGGGAGTTCCAGGCAGGTCAGAGACTGTGGAAGTCCTGGAGTAGGTGCTAATAGTGGAAAACAGGAACCCCCCGAGACGGAGCAGCGATTGAAATCACGGGGCTATTGTATAGCACACTGAAGTGGGTAGCAGAGCTGAGAAAGAAGAAGCTATACAAATGGGACAGTGTGAAGACCAGCCAAGGAAAAGGCATTACCTTTGACATGTGGGCAGACCTGCTCAAGAAGAACTTTGAGAAGCTCTACTATGTCCCAGAAGATCCGGGGGAAGATTCCAAATATTCTATCAAGCCTGAGCTCATTGGCAGACGTGGGATATATAAGGATGTCTGGGGCGGGGGGAAAGAGTATGAGGACTATCAGTTCAGACCCAACTTTGCGATTGCAATGACGGTAGCACCAGACCTCTTTGTGCCTAAACATGCGATTAGATGTCTTGAGATAGCCGATGAGGTTCTCCGAGGGCCAACCGGGATGGCCACACTTGAGTAAGCCCCTAGCTACCTAACATTAACTTGATAGCCGACTAACAGCAGGTAGCCCCATAGACAAAGACTATCGCCCCTATTACCGTAACAGTGAGGACAGCGACGATTTCGCGACCTCAAAAGGTCGTAACTACCACCAGGGCCCCGAGTGGCTGTGGCCAACTGGTTTCTACCTTAGAGCGCTTCTCACCTTCAGCCCACCCAACATCGAGACGCTCCAGCAGATAAACCTCCGCATGGATGGATGCCGCAAAGCCATCAACGAAAGCCCTTGGGCCGGCCTGACCGAGTTAACGAATAAGAATGGTGAAATCTGTTATGACTCTTGTCCTACACAAGCCTGGAGCGCAAGCTGCCTCATTGACCTATGCTACGACGCGGCAAAGATCAAGTTGTAGCTTAGTGGGGGAGGAGGAGGAACTGGCGGGTGGATTGTTTCCGGTATTTTCTTGCTATTTTCCGTTTTCTCTTGTGTCTTTTCGCTAGCTTAGCTTAATATGAAGTCTATCGTCCCTTTTTTTCTCGAGGGAAGCCTGGCAGACGTAGTGTGCGATTGATCCGTGGTTCACTGTGCGCAAGGCATAAAAGAAATGCGAATGAAACCACCCTCAATCGAGGAACTCTTGGCTTTCGCCGCAGTTTCGTATCGGGTGGGTATTTTTACCATCTGAAGTAGGGTAAATACCGTAGACGGAAATGCGTTGTAATGATTGGGTCGGACGGTCCAGGCCCAAGGCTGGACATTACGCTACATACAGTTTCAGATATTTAAAGTGGGGTAAACTACGAGTACCGGTACTCGTCTAGTATGATACTACCGTAGTACTGTACTTGTGCCGTATCCATGCCACGGTCGGTATGATCGACGGCCACGAGAGACAATACGGGGTAGGGGAGAAGTACGGTACCCGAGAACAGGGATTCACGAAACATATGGCGAAGGGTCCGTGGTACAAGTATCATACAGTATCCGGGTGGCCAAACGAATTCACAACCCGTCCCCGGATGCGTCTTGCCCACTACTTAGCACCGTACTGTACTGTACCACGGGGAGGTTAACTCTGATTCTGGCAGATTTTCGAACGTATGGTGGCGATAACCGCGGATGGCCAAAGCGTGCTGGCTACCACCACACAACGATCATGGAAACTCGGGTGGTGGAATGAGCACCAAAGGTACAGTACCACAAGGCGATTGTGCTCGTGCAGTACTGTACTAGTACAGTACAGTGCTCGTATAATACAAGTACGAGGCTGGCCACAAAAATCCCCGGTAGAAGTCCCCCATCGCAACCACAACAATGTCACTCCCTACTAGGTGAAAATGACCACTACTCCACCACGAAATGATCCTTGGGGTGAATGGCATACCCTATGCAAGCCAGAGTCCTCACATTACTGGACACTAGATTATCTCAGTCTGAAGTTTCTCGACAGACTGGAGTCCTACAACAAACTATTAGTCATCAGAATAGATAAAGTAGTCTCGCCATCAACACGACCATCCTGGGTGCCCTCAGTGTCTTTCCAACCACAATATATGATGCCTAATCTTTCATCTCTGAAAGGGCCGGGAGGGGGGCTGACTCTGTTGGGGCAAGTTGGGACAGGAGGTAGGATTAAGTGCTTCTGTGACTATGATTAAGTGAGTATTACAGAAGGAGGGCTATTTCTGCTATAAGGCTTGCAAAAAGCCTTTTATCAATTAGAAGAATCAGCAGAAGTGTAAAACTTATGCTGATAAGCATATGTCTAAACCAATTGAGTGGTGGCCAAAGCATATGTTTTCAGATAAGTGCATTTTTGATATATCCCAGCAAGAGAGTGTTTGGATCACTCGACTTATAGCAGAGTGCTACCATGACCATTGCATGCAACACAGTTTCCATAGTGGACATGCATCCTTTATGGTATGGAGCACTATCAATTATAGTTAAAAGTCTCCTCTTATCTTCCTCCAAGATATGGGTCCAAAGGGGGTAATCACTCAAGACTATTTATATCAGATCCTTGAGCCTGTTGTTGCTCCTGCTTTCATGAACCTTCTTGAGTATGATGCTTCTCCAGAGGCCCAGTATATTGAAGACTAGGCTCCAATCCATGGAATGGGTAGGATGTTGGGAGATACCAAGAATGCTCTTGGTATCCTGCTTCATGATCGACCACCTTCATCACCTGACCTCAATCCTATTGAAAATGTATGGTGGATACTTAAGCAAAGGATAAAGGCATGGGTCAGCTTTCCTCTAAATATCCACAATTTGAGAAAGGCTGTTGAGGAAGAGTGGGATCATTTACAGCTGTCTGCATAGAACCACTATACAGACAGTATACCTACAAGGCTCATGCAAGTCAAGGAATGGAAAGGGATGCAAACAGAATTTTAATGCTTTTTATTTATTCTTATTCATCTCCTGTACTATGCCTGTTGTTTCTTTTGGAATTTTCCTAGTACTGTCGTTGAGCTATTGTTGCTTTAAAATTGTTGATCGTTCATGAGATAAGATTTGTGGTTGCTACCGGTGATTTTTGTCGCCAGCCTCGTACCAGTATGATACCGTACCTTCCCGAGCTGCAGAATCCGGGTTCCACCTTAATCCACCGCGGCAACCGTTTAACTCATCATGATATGATACGAACACACATGATCGAGAAACCGCTGTCACGACAAATTCAGAAGAATTCGCACAGATGACATTATGTGATCCCGTATAGGCTTAAATTTGGACTCAGGGGCCCATTATGATGGGCGGTTATTGAGGTTTATGGGGTTTATAGTGGGCTGGAACTCTGCGATTCGGGGGAGAGTATCATATCATGCGGTCACCCTCCCAGCCAGAGAGGGGGGAGAGGGAAGAATTTCATGGGTTTTCCGAGTTTTTTTTTGTTTGGCCTGCAAGAACAACGCCAAGACTTGCCGTTTTCATGGTTGCACTCGCCAAATTTTGGCCTGTTGAACTCGAGTTCGCCTCACTATGCTCACCCCCTGGGCACGGTGACACAGTGACTTGTCAAACTACGATACCAGTAGGGTACCGGTAGGAGAGAGCTTGATACCGCCAGTAATTTCACGGAATCTGGTTGGAATCTATTATTTGTGCGACGCCGATTACCGTACACGAGTATTATACTGGACCGGTGCTCCCGGTAGGTTCTTGTGGTGGGCCTGGTTCGCGTTAGAATTGCTCGGTTTGCCCCATTAAATGGGCCTAGTGTGGCCATGCGCGTGCCTCCCGGAGCTGTGAGAGTTCGTTAATTATTCAACTATCATAGCAAGTTAGCAGTAGTCCATCATGGAACCGTTGCTCTGTCTGAGCTATCACATCGGTATGATACCGGTACTGTGCTGTGTGATACCCTCCAGTGCGGTGCCCGTACAGCACTCATAAACCACAGTCCGATATCTCACAAGAATATCGGTGCCGGTACCATACTCCTCCCTGCAGAGAAAGTCTCACATAAGTGCCTCCTGAGCAAAAATCGCACTTTTCTGCACATTGACTTGTAACCAACCACAGACCCCTGCAGGAAGTCTTGTTCAATCAGAGGGCTAGCCCGGGAATCAAGACTCTAGGCAATCTCGGGCGGTGCGGTTAGTGAGTCAGTCGATGGAAAATCTCAGCCTCGCTCATCACTCACACCCCTCGTTATAAAATCCCCGCACTCGCCGTCTCTACATCGTTCTTCATACGGTAAAGCCACCAGGGGAGGAAAGTGAGGTGAAGAGAAGAGAAGAAGAGGGAAAAATAGTGTACGGGTTAGATATACTACTGTACTGAGCCGACGGAAGTTGGCGCATTTTTTAGTAAAGTTGCGAAGAAGAACGAGAGGACGCCTTCGATCTACAGCTACAAAGAGATGTCGCATGGGCAGCGCTTCCCGCAGTTGCCGGGCAGGGGTGAAGGGGCCAATACTCCACAAAATCCGAGGGCATTCGGGCCTGGCAGCCAATGGTGGTCGCAGTCGCAGGGTCCAGCAGCACTTGGGTCGGGGGATGCTTACAATCCACTCCTCAGCCCGCTCCCGGGCGGGAGTCCACAGCAATTTAATGGAGGTAATACCAACAACAACAGCAACAACAATTACAACAACATTAACAATTCCTCCTCCAATGCTCGGCCCGCGCACTGGGCGAATCTGCCACCTGTATTCCCGATGGGTGGGAACACTCCTAATTCGCAGCGCCCGGTGGGCCGTTGGGGGGGACAGCTTCAAGCTCCGGGGGCCACACCGCCGACCCCGCAATCACAAGCGGGATTTCGAGGATTCCATTCGCCAGCTCCAGCTCCGGCCCCAAGCTCCCCGATTTCGATCCAACCCCCAGCACCGCGGCCCGCTTCTCCCCGCCCATTCTCCCAATGCAACATTACCCTTGCTGTCGACGTCAGCGGCTCTACCGCGGGCCGAATTCTCCGGACGGAGACGGAATTTATGTCCAGCATAATCCAGCTAATCCTTCGGGAGTACCAGCGAAACGTACACATCCTGCCCTGGAATCACCAAGCCGAGGCTCCATGCGCGCTGACGGGCCTCCGCTCATTAGAGTCCCGCGGGGGCACCAATCCCGTTTCGTTGCTGCTCTCGCGACCGCACTTGGCGGCGCTACGCTCCTCGGGGATCTGGTTCCTGTTGACGGACGGGGACATTAGCGAATGGGAGGTGCGGCGGTTCTCGACCCATTTGGCGCAGGAGCGGATGCACGGTGTCCCCGTCGTCGTCGTAGTTTTCGGGGGCACGGATGGGTCAACGCCCGCACACTGTAACATTTCCGTTGGCTTGTCACCGTTCGCGGCGGTGCCGCATTCGGCTCTGCTATACCAGGATGTGCAAATCAATGGCCGCTGCTACGTGCTTGCCGCGAAGGGGTGTTTTGAAGGACTTGGCACCGTCGGCGGCGAGGCAGTGGTGCTCGGCGATAGTACCACTTGGTCGGACTTGCCCACTATTAACCCTAGCACCGCGTTCCGGGACTTGGTTGTACCCCCGCCATTGGAGTTGTCACCGGAAGAGATTGCGTTGTCGGATGGTCTCAGGGTGAATTTTAGCACCCTTTTTGATACGGACCTTAATGATGCGCAGGTCACGGAGTTATTGGGGAACCAGAACCATTTGCAGAGCATTCTTTTGAACGCGCAGGCTCAGGGACAGAGCGGGAGTGCGAGGAGTTGGTTGCAAAGGAATCAAACTCCCTTGTATGGGCCCCCACCACCCCTGGGCGGAGAGGTGGATGGGAGGGCGGCGCACTCAGTGCAACAGCTTACACAGGCGTTACGGGGGACGGATGCCGGCGAGGGCGGTGGTAGCGGTGGAACGAATGTTGATGTGCTAAGGGCGCAACTCCGGGAGGCTCATAGGAGGAACAGTTCACTGCACCAACAGCAACCGCAGCGGCAGCAACAACAATTCCGGCAACAGCAACGACAGCACTACTTCCCTCCTCTTTTTGCCACAAGGAGTGCGAGAGACGCCACAATTGACGCCGCTCTCGAATCCCTGACACGTGGCACCCGCAGTGGGTTTAGCAGCTCAACATTAACCTCCGCATCCCCGGTTCCGTCCGCAACAGGACCCTCTAATGTCCATTTTCCCGCCCCGCCACCTCCCCGCCAACCCACTCCACCAGCAGCGCTGGACACCGCCGGCGCATTCCTAGGCGAATGCAGTCTCTGCTTCGAATCAAACACTCTCCTCTCTATCCTCTTTAAACGCCCGACTACCCCAGCTCCATCCCCTCCACAACCCCTCTACTTCCCCCTCTCCCTAGGCTCCGCCCCACATAACGACGTGGTATCGAGTTGGATGTGCTGTCACGACTGCAGCATCCTTCTTGTCGCCCAGCGCGAGACCCCACTTCGAGAACCCGCCACGGCAACACTCCCACTCGTCTCCTGGACCCGCAATTCCGCGCTCTGGCGCAGCACCCTGCACTCGGCCCTCGGCACACCAAACACACAACCCTCCCTTCTCCTCCCAGTCCTATTCCTAGCGGTGCTCGAAAACTGCCTGGAAAAGACCTGGTCCGCGCAAGACGGTAGCGAGGAGAACCGTCAGCGCCGTGCAGCCCTGAATTTCGCACGGGACATCATCCTAACAGAAGTCAAAGTCGCCGGTGACGGTCACAAGGGGCCCGTAGGTGTGTGGGTGACAGATGTCCTCCTACATCCAAAAAGGGGCGAAGACAGTCTCGCTTGGAAGTACCCGATGGAGGGTTTCGTCCTCATGACGAAGCTCGCGCGCACGCACGATAAGACCCTCAGCCAGCAGGAGATTACTAAGGTTGTTTGGAAGAAGATTCTGCACACCGTCGCCTCGCGTTACGCTGCTGCGGTCAATCGTGGCGAGGGGACGGAAGAGGTGAGGAAAGGGCGGATACGGAAGTACTTGCTTGAGGGAGTAACGCTCGCAAAGGGTGGGGAGGAGGGCTGGATGGATGGACTGCGGAAGTTGGGCTTTTTGGGCTCGGGGGATTTACTCGCGCTGGCAATGCTCCCCGGGGAGGTGCGCTGGATCGAGAGTGTTGCAGGAGAAGCTATGTCCAAGTGGATTGGATGGCTTGGAGAGGTGCCGGGTGTTGTGGGCTGTGGTGCCAAGGAGTGTATTGTGGAGATCAGGAGACGCTGGGGAGGGGAGGTTGAGGAGGTTGTCGACGGGATAGATTGGGAGGGGGAGATACTCTGATTGTGGGAGTCGGAGAAGCGATTTGCCACTGTATCAGCTTTTATATACCTTTTTCTTTTCTTTTTTTCTTTTAAAAATCGAGTCTATCGTCAGCGGGGAAGCTAGGTATGTTCATGGGCCTGTTTTACAAATTTGCTTCTTTTTCCTTTCGTTTTTTCCTTTCTTATATAACATTATACTGCACCTCTACCAGATATCATACAATATCAAAAAACAACTGAACTATTTAACAAAAAAAAAACACAAGATACATACAATTTCGTGTAGCATAATCACAAGCGGTTACCCGTGACTCCGATAACTACCAATACGACGAGACAAATTTATGACGTCTTACCCAGAGCACTCATTCCAAAACCACGTCCACAATTACCATCATGCCCAGACCCCCCGCGATTCTGTAGATAGCGTAGGACCGTCTCCCAATACCGGGATTAAATCAATCTCAGCCCAAACGCTTTAGCAGACACCAGCGGTTGGGACCCCCACGCAACACAATACGAAACCCAACTCCGAAAACGGAACCATCTCACCAACCTTGGAAATCGCCCTGACCGCCATTGTATCGTAGCTCGCCGGATGTTCCGATCCGAACATGAATGTGAGATTCCCAGAGGCGGGGACGGAGACCGATCCGGGCCCGCTAGGATTCCTTCATTGTTAGAGAATACATACTTGCTGTGCTCTCTCCCGGCCACTACTCGGGCATCTTACGGCGCTTTTGTCTGCTAGGTGCAAGGAATTGCGCCTAGAGATACTATTACCCTCCTATAATCACAAAGCACGTCTTTAGCCCCTGGCGTTTCCCGGAGAGTTATGACGGTAGTTTGGAACAACGTGGGCACAGGACTACCGAATGGTAATACCAATGGGATGGGACAGGCGGTGAGGGATGTATGGATCACGAGGAATCTATCCGTGATAAACTCGTATCATACGATGTAAGCCCCTCGGGACTCCAACTCATAGGATATCACTCGGTATAGATTTTTGGAGCAGTTCGGTGAAGATAATATGGAGGTATGATAAGGGAAACCTACTTATCCCATTCCAGGTTCACCCAAGCTCCCAAGCTCACTCTTGATACTTCGTGATCCCTTTTTCTTAGCGACCGGTTAGGCTGGGAATAATCCCGTTAGGCGATTTTGGAGAATCGAGCAGTTTGGCTTGTTGTGTCTGTGACCTGACCAATTAGACCCGTCAGAAATATGCGCTGCCTTAGGGGGTTTCGGCCAGTGTTTCTTCTCTCTGAGCACCAGCCCTGTGGGGACATCATCTGCAGTGTTCACCTCTCATTGTAGGTTTGGAAGGTAGCTTACCCTGTGGGCGAGCTGGGGAAAGTAGGGCTTTGGAGGGAGTTCAGTAGGATGGTTGCTATGTCTCGGGAGCGGAAGGGTAAATCGAGTGCTAATTTTTGCCGGAAATAACATCACCTCGGAATCGCAGCGGGTTGGGACGATTCTATTTTCGCATTATCATGGCTTCGGGAATGCCTCTGTTAGGCCCTCTGCTATCGGAAAGAATAGTCTATATGGAATTTATCTATTTGCTCATTCATATATCTACCACTAGTAAGACGAAAAGGGGGGACACTAGTACATAGGGGAAGGGTAAAAAAGGAAAAAAGAATTTGTAAGAAGAGAATCTATTCAACCGGGGAACTGTAATGAAGACGAAAAGCGGAAGTTAACAAATGAAATGGCCCGCCGGCTGCTGTACGCTAGGCACCGTGAACGGAAACTCGTGAGCCTTCATTCAAAAATATTAGCAAATATCTGGAGGTCGTGGGGGGCATTTTACCCATACAAGTGAATTTTCGTCAATGGCATCGGGGAAGAGTTTTGGGGTCACCCTATACGGCCGGCGTAAAGGGCAAACAAAGGAAAGAAGGGAGATGGCACTGCCCCCAGCAGCGCATACCGGGCTCTCCAAGGTTGAGCAAGACTGACGGTGGAAAAGGAGAAAACATAGGCGCATATCAGCTGAGGATCCAGTGCTTCTACTTCGTCTTAGGTCTTTTATAGCTGGTGGGGATGCTGCGCATCTGCGCTTTCCACGGACATCCGGGCTTGGAGTAGCTTCACTACTCCTTGATGCCCCTTCATAGTAGCATGAGAGAGCGGTGTACCGCCATGTTTATCTGGCCTATCGGGGTCGACACCTTTGTGATCCAGCAGTAGCTTGACCGTTCTCTCATGTCCCGCGACAGAGGCACAACCGAGGGGCGTTCGATCATCCTCGTCTGGGCGATTGGGGTCAACATCTTCTCGCATCAGGAGCAGTTTCACCACTCATTCGTGTCCCCCGGCAGCCGCACACCCGAGTGGTGTTCGTGAAAATATTGGTAACTCTGACGCTTGTCCTTAGATATAAGGCTGGCAGTGTGAGTTGAACACAATATAGTTTAAGACTTTAAGATAGTATTTCCTGCTTGCACTATTGAACTATATGATAATGTAGGAATTTTTTTTTAAACTCATATTTCTTATTTTATTATCAGGACAAGATGTTGCATGCAGCAGCTAAGCCATGGTGAAAGAAAACCCTCAAATCATACTGCAAAAACAAAACAAAACCATCTCCTATTAACTACAATGCCCAACAAATGAAAGTATTAGAAGGAAACCACTGAAACCACACCACAAGGTGACTAACTGTGCTGAAAACTTTATCACGAAACTGGCCTTCCCATCGCAAAGAAAACCAATCATGAAACCACTAAGAAAAAACAACTCAAAAGAAACCCTTCTGTCATCTATCTCAGTCCAATGAAATACCACCATCATCAGACAACCAAGGAGAATCTAAGGGAGTAGTGGAGGGGAGTCAGGACGAAGCTACAAGGGATGAGGGGGTCAGAGAGGGAGATGGCAGTGCCAATCAAGAGTGAGTAGGAGGGTAGTCTTCCAACAACAGGGAACCAGAGACCCATAGAGGGGAGGAAGGGGAGACAGAGCAAACTAAAGGTATGTGGAGGAGGCGCAGTGAGGATGTCACAGGGCAATAGATAAGGGCAAGGGCCATGTTTTTATAGGGGCCCATGGCAGGTGGGGGATGGTTGTCCATCTGAGAGAGAGGAAGAGGAGGGAAGGGGGCTGCAGAGGGCTGAAGGTCATGGATAGTAGAAGTGTCCAAGGGATGTGGCAGATATAGTGCCCGCAGATCAACCAAGAGAGTAGAGTACGGGCACGCAGGGCCCAAGCTGAGAGTGTGACTATCAGTAATTGTGTTCGTGTCTTACTAGGTGGCCTCAAAATAAAGAGGATGGAAGGATTGACTGATCATGGCCTGTTGAGGAGTTCCTTCTTACCGCAAACTGTATTCCCAGCCATCTGAAGCAAGTGCAAGGGGCAAGACTGACCATGTGTCTAAGCCAGGACAAAGGCAGGGAGTAGAAGAGGATGATGTCCAATGCACTAAGGATGGGGAAGGGAGGGGCCACTCAAGAGGCGATCAGGTGGCAGAGAAGGAGGAGGGGAGGGGGGGGAGGGCTTACAATGAAACTTCATGGTGTTGAGATTTCAATTGCGAGTAAAGTAGTGGAGGTGGTCAATGATAACAATGTAGGGAATAAATCCGTCTAGATATATCCATAATCTAATCATGTGCACAGCCACCCAACCAAGGAAATATCTATAAGTCATACATGGTTGCATACATGAGTCACACTAGCTCATGTATGTGACCGTATGGGATAAGGAAATTGTACATTTTAACAGGTAGATTGGGGAGAGGAAAGCTTGATTGAAGGGTTGGTGGAGCGATTTGTTGGTTTGAGCTTTACATCTTTTTTTCTTTTCTCTATTGAGCTTTATGTTGGTGGGAGAGCCGAGTGCTCTCGGGAGTCTGTTTTATGGATTCGCACCCTTTGATTCTGCATTCTTCTTTTACAGTATACGTGTCTCATTTCTACCCAATGCATGCAGTGTCAGGTACTTAGTCACAAATCCCGTGGCTCTGCTCACCACACCCTTATGATGCGACAGGTTTGTCATCTTACCGGGGGTGCCGGCACTTGCCACGGTCCACACCAGCAATTGCCGCCACACCTTTACCACCCTGTTGTGCAATGGTACTTGTACAGTACTTGTACAATAAAGGGGGTGGGGCTAGATTAAAAAATGCTTGGAGTTGGAACGCGCCTTTCAAACAGGGGATGAAATAATAAAACCCCTTCCAAAAGCAAACAAACTATAATTTGAAGGTAGTAATAAGGAGTAAATAAGTGCAGGAAATGGCAACAAAACGGAGCAGAAGGTATGGAGGAAGCAAATAAACTAGGATACACAATGTTGGATTTAAATTTGCTAACCAAACAGATACGGCAGGATTATTTCTTGCTCTAAAATCTGTTGTAATCTGCCCTATTCTCTGAACAATAATATTTTCTATTATTTTTGGTTATTAAGGCATCAAAAAACCCCCATTCAAGCCCCTCCTGGTCCGGTCACTGACTCTGTGGTGTTGTGGGCAGTGCAGGAACATCCTTCAGTAGTAGACTAAGCTCAACCCAAACACTCCGGGCAGAAGCCTGTTATAGAGAAACTTCATCTCCCATCGGATACTTAACTCCGGAAACAGAACAATCACATCTACCGCATCTGGCCTCAACCCCGAATTAGTGTAATATATCAATTACTTCCGGCAGGGTAGGTGACATTCCGAACGATAAGGCTAGCGACCCACTCAAGTTCGCCACAGATTTCCAACTTTTGTCGTACTTGTAGTGCTCCCTCGGTCACCCCCTTGCCATTAACTTAATCTAGGTGGCTTATGACTCACCTAAACCCAACAGACCGTCCACCCAGAGGCCAAAAAACTGCCCTCCCCTTCCTCATTCAGCAATCTTTCCAAGCTTCGTCCGGGTTTCCTAGGTTCCTAGCTTGGTTAGGTCGGCCCAGTAGTTTTAAACCCACATAGCCCAACGAACCCGACAAATCTTTCAAGGCTTGGAGTTCTCCGCGGGAATTATTGCAATAACCCCTCTTGGGGACGGCAATCTGAGCCCGGGGCTGGAGGACAGCGCTCTCAACAGGAGGGAAATGTGACGAAAAATTGTGTGAACCACGACAATATATGCCAAACACACAACATGAAATCCCCCAAGCTTATAGTACCCCTGGGATCTCATCGCTCGTTACAAATCATTCGGCGGCATAATAAGATATAGACCTAAGTTAAACTTCTCTACCCCAACCCAAGCCCACCGAGACTGAGACACTCAACAACCACACTCTTGGTTTCCTTGATTCCTTTCGCTAATCGAACTAGCTAGCGATAGAGAGATTCGCGTTTCTTTTTATACTAGGTGGGATCGAGCCAGTCCCCCAGCTCAGTTATCGACTACACCCCCCACCTCTATGAGTTCCAGATACTGTGATCACAGCCAGGCAGTTAGTAACTGACTTGACTAGATTAGGTCAGATCGGGAAGGATAGGGGCTTTCGCGGGACACTCTGGAACTCCTTGGGGTATCGGCTTTGATCGTGTATTAGTCTGTTCTTGGGGGACACAGGTTTGCGCTAAACCACCTGAGATGCCTAACGGGCGCGGTAAACAGTAATCCCTCTTCCAGAGACGTGAGCCATGCCCCCGCTGTATCACAATATCTCACTCGGTCATTCCCAGTGCTGAGAGGCATTGTCTACTATACAATATTCAGCGTCCATTGTGGGGTATATATGCAGTGTGGTATATTAGAGTAGATTTTGGTGGCTATTTCATCTTCTATTCTCCTATATTCGATACTTTACCTGCTTCCCTTGGCCCCCGAACTCAGTTGGGCATAACAGGCGCGCGGGGCTCGTTGGGTTAGGTCAAGTCATTTCTGACTTGGGCCTAGCTAATCGGAGGGCTTGTAGTGAAGTATCATAATCTTATGATATACCCACAGAAACTCTCGAAGTAACCTTCCCACAGACCCGGAATGAATTCTGCTCACCTTAAACCTACTGTGTCATATCTCTACTTTCATTTAGTCTTATCATGCGATAACACCGAACCTGGATCCTTCTTCCCTTCTTTTTTATCATAATTTCATTATTATTCTCCATTTTTTGCATCAGGACCTTTTTGCTTCCACGAACCCATTACCCCACTGCTCCGGTTTTCACACCATATACAAACGCAATGTTCTACGAGCCGGAGCATACCTCATCTCAGAGCCCGGGCAGCCTCTGAGAACCGTGAAAAAAACGAAATAGGGCCTCATTATAATAAGCGCTAAATCACTTTTAAAGGATATTGCAAGGTCCGGCGAGTAAGCCTGAAAAAGAGATATAAGTTCATAGAGAGTAGCCAGTCTGTCTAAGATTAGCGTGTAAAACCAGTGCCCCCGAGTCCTGTAACATTGATCGATAAGTCGAAATTGTAAGTTATACAAACGGAGCGCACCGAATACCAACTCACCTTCACATCATATCCCTACATAATAGTACGATTTCCAACCAGAACTCCTAGTCTAGGAGAATTGGAGCATTTAACCTGTAGGAGTAACCTGAAGGAATCAAGGAAGGAGAAAAGGCAAGATGGCGATGGCCGGAAGGGGCTGTAGTAGGCTCAGGGGAGTTGGAAAAACCGGAGGAGAAAACAGTCGAACCAGCAATTGCGGTGGTGGGTATTACCAATATGACAGATGTGCGTGTCGAAAAATTGGATGGAGCTAGGATACCACTTTGCAGGCTTCAACCTCGGGCTGGCTATGAGTATGAGTCGGATAGATGAGCATAATGCATTTCTTAGCTTTATATGGGTGGGCTCAGCGTCAGAGATTGAGAAACCCGGTCTATTTTAGTAATACGGGATAGCAGGATTCATTCATGTATATATCTCGCATTAGTAGTATTAGTTTTTTGGACGCATTCCGACCTTCCCGGAAACACTCGCACGGCGCTGCGGATGCTCCAAGGCCACTGCGCACACTGTCGAGTAGTATCTTTACCGCCTTCCCGCTTCCTAATGCAGCAGCGCCACAGAATGCTGCCAGGCCCTTGTTATCTACCCGACTGGGCTCGACCTCTTCCCATTTCAGCTGAAGCTTCACCTCCCACCAAGCTCATTTGTTGCAGCGTATGAAGCAATGTTACGCCTTTTATGTTTTGGCTAATGGTACGGACATTCTCTCGCCCCAGAAGCAGCTTAGCCACCTCCTCACGTCTTCTGCTCCGCCTCTTGTGTCATGACTATCGGGTCAATATTTCCCCTCTCTAGGTGTAGCCTTGCTACGGTACTTGTTCATGTTCACTCCCTGCTACCGATGTAAGTGGTGTAACACTCACCCGATTCACTTAGTTGATCTCGTAACCTTTTCTGTTTTATCAGTGCAGTCCCAAGTTCAACAGTCGCGAAATATGCTCGGGGTAGCCCTGAAAGAGCGAAGGAGCACCCATATCTTCAATATAGCTGGGATCTACTCACTTCAAAAGTGACACAGCAGATATAGGGTCACCATACTGCTGCAAGAGCTCCATCTCAAGGGCCCTCGTACGGCCTGAGATTTCCCCATTTGTGTGGGTTTTCCAATAAAGATCTTGAATAATGTTGGAGGAATTTCGTGCTTGGTGATCTGCAGAGTGGAATGAGAGATCCTAGGCCTGATAAACTCGAATAGGCCCAGCTGGTTTCCGTCATTTCCGAGGGAGCCGTGACGGGCTTACCCAGATGTTGGGGAAGATACCCTTGGAAAGCGAATTAGATTAGTCTCACACTTTATGCTCCCTCGTCCACGGTGGTCAGGCCTTGACAGCACGCTAGGGAACTACCTATTGGAGGAAAATTATCACGATCGAGAACAGTGGGTACTACCGCTACTGCCAGCAGACGACAAATCTCATCTGCCCGTAATGGGCTTTTGGAATGGCAGATCCACATGAGGTTGGCCATCGAGAGTCTTACCTTTTCGCCCCCCCAAGCTGTTGTCTACTCCAGTGTCACATAGTATATATCCTTAACTCAGACGCGTCCTTCATCGGGCCGGAGTCTCTTCCCGCACAAAAGGAGGCAGTTTCTTGTAGGACCACGCGGATATAGACAGAAAGCACTAGGATGTACATCCAAATATCGACCGTTAGCCCAAGGTAGCCATGCATAGCTTTGTCCTTGGCCTCTTTCTTGTATGATATGCATTTCCGGGATTACTTGCGGAGTTCGTGCGACACAATATTTGCCTCGAATGTGCTACCCATTGTTCCCAGTTAGGGTCACTCGCAAATTTCTTCCAAAGATATCTGATGATATTGCCTACCATTGGTTGTATCAATACAAGTTCTGCTACTCCGCTAAGCTCCCTCTCAACCTCACACCTGGCACGTGGTGTTTCTGTCACAGGTATAAAGTAATTCTCAAGGGGTAGAACAGGACTCGATTGAAGGACTTGATAGAGCAGAGGATGATTTCTTTGATATGGACAAAAGTAGCCAGGGGGCTGTTGGTGAGAAGAGAGAAGGGTATAGAGCTATGTCCTAAATCAGGGATCAGATAGCAACAGATATGGTTCCTGCCATTCAAAAAGGGGACCTGAGATTTGCTGTTTTTCAAATCCTTAAGGATACACAACTACAAACATAATTGCAAAGAAAAAACCTGTTTCTGAAAGAGAAGATGAAGGAGCATAGGAAACAGGTTTTTTTTTTGGTAAATATATTCCTTCTTATGTTGCCTTAAGGATTTGAAGACCTGGAGTTTAGGTGGGAATGATCAAAAAGTATTACATTAGTGTAACAATTCCTACTGGTCAGGGCTTCTCTCACACGGGCAATGACATTTTAGTCTCAAACACTTGAGACTCGACTTCTTTTCCCGAGTCAGATAGCTAAGCACTCAAGGCTTCTATCTGATGACTTGTTGATAAGAGAGTATATGTGCAAGACAGTCACTTAGATAAAGAGTAAAATAGTAAAGTTTTAGGTAAGAAGATACAAAGATAATAGTGTGAAGAGCTCATCCTCCTGGGTTCTAGCGACCCTTTTTATACTCACTCTGCATACCAACCCTAACCCTGTGACTCATACCTATCAGTCACCTATCCTAGTTATGTGCACTAAGTGTGTCACATGTGTGAGAGCCATGACTCACTATCTGAATTATGTGCAAAAGTCATTACATGTTACGACTTGCAACTGTAAGTTGTTTAGGTGCATCAACTGATCACAACCAACCAACAACTTACAATTGTGAGTTGTGTGAGATCCCATGATTCCAACTGTGAGTTGTAGCATGAAATCCTAACCAATCTGCCTTGCCAGTAAGCTTTACCGGTTAGCCTTACTCAATTCTCCCAATATTCTGTTCTGAGTCTTCTATGATATAAGAAACCATCTACCCTGGTCACTATTTGTGATATTAGCTCCCAGCTCCCTCCAGCCTAAGTCCTATCAGGCTATACTCATTGCATTGGAGCTCTCCCCAAGGCCTTCAGTTCTCTTCCTAACAATTCTCGATGTCTTTGTTTGCGTTGTCAATTTTCTCTCAGTTCTTAGAGGACGGTATTTGCAACTTCGATTATTCTATGTTGTGTTCTTATTGTTTTGTCTTGGATGTCAATGGTTATTAGTTGGTTGATAATGACACTTGGGCCTTGTCCAGCATTTTTCACAGGTTGTCAATCTGTTGGTATAGGCTGTCTAGGTCCGATATCATCTCTGTACTTTTCTCACTCCCTTCTCCCTCCTGCCATGTCCTCACGATGGCCCTATGAGTTCTCATCCCTTTGTGGACCCTCTTCAGAGGCTTTGCACTTCCATCTTTTTGTGGGTAGTAACCCGCATCTATCTTTTCTATATTATGGGTTTTGCACCCATCTCAGTAGTATTCCTGCCACCTTTACTTTTCATGAACTTCCTTTCCATTCCCATAGGTCATGGGGGCCCGTGAGAACCAACCTTCTCCTTGCTTGTCGCTTAGGTGCACCTAGCACCCATCATCCTAGCAGCCTGACTGGAACATGGTATTGTGTTCTCCTACTTTCTTTGCCTCCCATTGCCATTTATACAACTCGGCTTCGAAAGGCCACTCATAGCCCAGGCTGGTGGGAGTGATGTCTCAAGTGAGACTAAGCATGGTGTCCTATTGGTCTTGTGGCCTCAACTGAGGTGGTTCGGTTTGTGTTATTTCAATCTTTACCCATCCTGGGTTTGTGGAGGTATTGTTGGTAGAAGTGGAGGATTACGAGTTCTTCATTTCCGAAGTTGATTGAGGGGTACCACATTTGGGTGTGTTCCGGAGAATAGCCGGTCCACTTAGCTTGGTATTGCAATTTTCTGTAGTGAAGTCTTGCGTTGATGATCTTGTCTAGTTTATATTTGTCTTCTCTGTTTATTTCAATAGGCGAAGGAGGAAGTTTTTCTTGTGAGGGAACCTTGGTGTCTGGGTAAAGTTTGAGGAGTGAGATGTGGAATGTATTGTGTACTGCCATCTTGGGTGGTAGGTTGAGCTTATAAGCATGATTCCCCACTTATGCCAAGACCTTGAATGGTCCTATTTTCTTGTAGTCCAGTTTCTTCGATGGTCCTGTGGTTCGCATGTGTTATGGTAACCACCATACTATATCTCCTGATTGCAGATTTGGATCGGGCTTTTTGTCTTGATTGTAGTTTTCCTTTTCTCTCTGCTGTGTGGTGACCATTTATATTCACAACATCTTATGAAGTGACACTATATCATCAGGTTTTGTTATCTTGCCTATAGTCAAATGACCTATAGCCTCATATTTGGGATTGTGTCGATAATTTGTGCAGAATAGCATGTCCTTTATTGTTTCCTGATTTCTGTTATTGTAGGCGAATTCTGCCATCGGCAGAAGTTTTTTCCAGTTGTCCTGCTGATACTTGACATATACTTAGAGATATTGTTCCAATATCCTATTGGTCCATTTAGTTTATCCATTCCTTTGTGGGTGGAATGCTGTACTCGGACTTCATTGAATGCCCAACTTTTTTCATTGTTTTCTTCTATATCTCCATAGTGAACAGTGATTATCTGTTGGTAATTATATCTTTTCATCAGCAAAAAAAATTCTACCTCCTGTATTACCTAATATCTTCCTGTAGTGGTTAACATGGCTTCCTCTCCCTCTACCTCACATACATGACTTAATATTATATTGCACCAGAACCCCATTGTGCTTCTGTAGGACTCATTTGCACCTTGTATTGGTCCTGTAGCCATCACAGGTTCTTCTGCCTCCGTGTTACCCTATTATGTTTTCTGTGTCTGCTGACCCCCCAATATCTTTACCTCTTTTCCACAATCACTGTTGCGATGTTGAAAGGTATCTATCCAGACTTGCACAGCTGTATAAACCTCACTACAGTTTCAGTGCCTTGCTTCTACTAGTCATTCCCTGTAATCTTGTCTTTTCATCCTGGCCCTCATCTCCTTAGGGACTCTGTCCATGCCCAGCAACCCTCTACACATTCCACTGTTCTTTGTAGTCACTCCCTGCTCTTCATTACTGTACCATTGTTCCTTACCCCACTTATTTTATGATTTTCCGTATTCTTGCACTATAATCCGTCTCCGCTGGTCCTTTCTTTACCTCACCAGCCCATTCTCGTTTAAACCTTTTTATTTCTGCGTGCCTTTCTTCCTTTGTATCCTTGTTTGGCTCATTTGCATTTTACTGCAGAGGTTTAAGCCTATTATAAAGATATATTCAGCTATAATATTTCAATACATTCTATTAAACATCTCTAAATTAAACCTATTATTTACATACCAATGGCTATTCCCAGCTCCTGCAGACTCTGGAACCAGATGCACCATTCCCATGACATGTTTAATACTTACTACAATTTGTGTTGTTGCCGATCTCTGTCCTGTCCCTAATGTGATAGTAACCAGTCCGGTAATATCGCTAATTTTCTCGAAATTCTTAACGTAAAGCCTATCTACAAGTACAACCCGGTCAACTAAGCCTGTAATAATATCGCGAACCTTCAAAACTGATACCAAATGAGGCAGACAGAGTCCCCTAAGTGCTCCATAGATGTTTACATTACCACAATCTACCGATACCCAATCATTCCTACTATATCTTGTCGATTTCCAGAGCTGTGTTCCTGTACAGCGGAGAATGTGCCATATGAGCTGCTTTGAGTACTGAAAGTCTTCTACCAGAACCCATAATACATGGCAGATTTCAATTGAGAACTTCCGAATAGAGTCTTTATCAAAAGTGTTATCTCCAGCTGATTTCCGCCGATAATAATCAACTATGAGGCCTGGTAAATCTTTTAACAATGGTTTGAACTGCGTGATTTTATCAACAATTGGTGTAAGCCCCTTTGATAGTCTAATTGCTGATCCGATATGCTGCTTGTAAGCTCTACTCCTGCGTTTGTCACATATAGGACGTGCAATATGAGCATTGACATTCATTCCGTGAATTTTGAAGCTGTCGAGTCTGGCATAAGTCCATAGTATCTGATAGACTGCATCATTCTTGTTCGACTATCTATAGCTCTCCTTGACCATGGTCTTATGGCTGCTCTCTCCTGACTTGGTTGAATACATTTGGCTGTTTCCAAATCACTGTATACGGTCTCCAAAATGACTTAATAGGTGTATCTTAATGAAGTTGAAATCGACATCCTCATCAGATATATCTCCCACTACACCCTTGAGCTCTTGACGCTGTTCGTCTACAATGTGCCATCTTTGAGCCATGGTGACACCTGAAAGTCGATGTTGATTAAGTACATAACTGTTTGCACTCCGTATTCTTGATGTTACTTCTCGTACCTTTTGGGCTGTTGGCTTATCCTTCCAATACTCTTTAAAGACAGCTTTGTGATCGTGGAAGGCTTTGAGGTACTATGCAAGGTATAAAACTGCCTCATCGGTATGACTTTTATATTGTGCCATAAGCGTGAAGTCGACAATTGAGCAAACACAAGCCAGCGCCCTGGTAAAGATTTGACGTTCAGAGGCACTGGGATGACGTAGTGCAGTGGCAAAACATGGCAAGGGAACTTTAACCAAATTCCTCATTTCTTTGCCAGTCTATTGAGAAATCCTACTGTATTCTTTATTGAGTGGTAAATATCAGGGATAGACTGGCAGACTCTTCCAAACGGTATCAAAAGTCTGCAGTCTCTTGTACTTCTTGCAAAATCCAATTACGCACTTCAGGAGATGCGTTTGGGATATTCCGAGGTTCATGACATGTAGGATATCTGGTTTTGGCAAGAAGGCTGGATCAATGTTAGAAATTCCCCAAAAGACGCTTGGAAGCAATCTAAACCTGAAACTTGTCAAATCTTCACCGGCTTCCCTGTCCCCATTATATTATCTGTTGAAAAGTGTTTGACTTCTCGTGTAATCCTGTTTAGCCGCAGAATGTCCCATATAGACTCCCAACTGATTTGGTGGAGTCTCACAAACTGGACATTGATTAGGCTAAATTCCATGCAACGTAACATTTTTCAAATGATCCGCAATCCAGGCTGCAAGACATGGAAAACATTGTTGAACCTTGCCATTGGTACATTTGATCTCAATTCTGGCTTGTGCAATAGCAGTTAATGGAGTGAAAATAGCCTCTATAAGCTGACAAAGAATATCATTGTTCACTTCTCGTTGCTGCGAATCTTTTGACACTACCCTGAGCATCTTTGGTGGGACAGGCAAAATTGCTAATAAGATGGTCATGTGCTTGGATGATATATTTCTCGTTTTTGACAAGACATTGCCGATATTCTGGTAAACTGGCCAGGCTCTTTTATTGCCTGAAAAGTTCATAAGAAACATAACATCTGAAGAACAAATGATCGGTACAAGTGTTGCTCTTTCGGGTAAACTATCCTTTTTATATTGTTAGTACAAATATGCTAGTACTTTCTTATAGTCTATTTGGACCTCAGAATGTTCAATTGTGACCTACCTGAGTCTCCCACCACCAATCAGCTGTATGCATCTCCGAATACACCCTCCCGGGAGGTATTTCACTATTCTATTCCTGTATTGGGCATAAACTATGTCATGTGCAAAGCATTTTTGACTAGGAAGGAATTTGACACAATCAATAGGATTGCGGTAAAAAAATCTCTGTCTGGACGAAGGAGCCTGCAGCCAAGATCTGTCCTCAAGGTCCTGTTACATGTTAGTTAAATACCTTATACAAATTGCTCTACTTACAAGCTCATCAAATGATGCCAAGCCCTCTTTTCAACTTTTCATTCCCAAGCCTGATTGTAGCTTATCAACTCTATGAAGGAGATGGTAGACAGGCTTAATCATGCTGTTCTCCAACCTTAAATCTTTCTTGAAAAACCTATCAATATGCTCTTTAGGTACTTTTGCTTCAATAAACCATTAGGCAAGTTCAAAGTCAATCTTGTTTTGAAATGGTTCCTACAGTTCATCTTTGGCCTTTTCGTGGTGTACCGTGTCATGGAGAACTCTCTCGGCAGTGTTGTGATTTGATGCTGTGGGCGATTCATCCAACTCAATAAAACCTCCTTCACTTTCAGAGAGGTCGAGACTCTCAACATCAGAGGCTACTTCACTCCAATCTGATTTTAGCTTGTAATCTAGCTGCGAAAGGTCAATTGAATCGAATAGTTCCTTTGCCTCCAGAAATGGATCTAGAGGTTGTGGTTCGTCTTTGATCGCTTGTCGTATAATCCTTTTAGGCTGTACAAAGGTTGGGTGCTCTGTTTCGATATGTTTTCTGTACCAGGTACTTGACTTTTATCTTTTTGTACAGTATGGACATTGTGACTCCTGTACCATTTTATAAAACTATCATACCAGATCCCCTGGTTAGCTTTCTAGAAGCGCATAAATGACGAACAAAAATCAATAGTCTTGACCATACCTCTTGCTTGCAAATTAGGTAAAGTACACTATATTTTTGAATAACAATATAGTGCCAGTTTGTACTAAAGTTCTGTACAAATGTGATGTTGTTCAGTAGTATTATTCTCAACTATCCTCTCTGCTCGCACAAGTGCTTCCCTGGTTGTCCACCCCTTTGTGCACTTGAGATGCAACCCAATTATTTAGCACTATTCCTAATTCGTACTGACCCCCGGGCCAGTCCACCATTGTGTCATACAATGTATCATGAAAAATTACACTCTTTCTGCATCTTATTCTCCGTAGATCCAAGACTTTATATAGTCAAATTGAACGTACAAGATCCATATTTAAAAGTATGTATTTCCTTATATGAGAAATTTCAAATTCCCAGTACAAATAGGTTAGGGCTATCCTTGTCGCATACCATTCATACCTCTCTAGGGCTCTTTTTCAAGTTTGTTTAACTTATACCTTCAATAGTACAGTGAGTTTGTTCAGGGTAAGAATACAAGTTCGTATGCTTGTACTAGAATGGAGCTGTATCGCCGTACACTTTCTTTTGTACATTCTGAACAGGCCTTTAGATCTTGAACGTACGACGAACACAGTACTTCTTTCAAGAGGCTTGCTGCCCGAGTTAAAACTTGGATATTCAACAAACATCTCGAATTTTCAAGCTGCTCATATCTCGTCCTATTTAGCACCACCTTCCTCTCCACCTTCCTTCCTTCCGTTCTCCCTCATCACCAAACCTCTTCACTTCTGTTGGTTCATTCATTCATCCAGGTTATTTCAGACATTTAAAGGTATGTTTTCTACTTCTAATGATTAATCGGGTTATTAACAATCACCGTTGGCATCCTATTACCTTATCCCATCACCTGGTCTTATTCTCGTGGAGTTCTATTATCTTATGGGTGTCACAAAAGGTTACAGAGCGGCTCAATTAGATTGTTCCGTAGCGCCTTTTGATCTTCCACTTAGCGGTCATAAAATACATCTTAGCTTCATAACAGCAGAACCTCATCCAGCCTTTTGAAGCCCCAATACAGTAAGTCGGGGCCCTCATCAAGTTTCTTGTTACAAGTGCTAATTCTTTAAGGTGTAACCACTCCCTCCACCTCTCTATCCAGTCACGCAAACACTCTCGATTGGTAAAAGCACCTGATAGACCTATAACGGCGCCAATAAGCTCTTGAGAAGATAGGTCACTTACTTCTCCCACTAGTGTAATTTTTTTTTTACTTGCATTGCATAAGTGAGTCTCTTGCACGTCCTTGTAGTTCCTTCCTTGGCTTTGGTCATTGTTGATCTAATTGGTTACTAGGATGTTGCGAATTTCCACTATAGAATTTAGAACTGAGCTGAATCTGAACGGAGTAGGGGGCGCCATGGTCGGGAGGAGGTACCGTGCTGTGAGGAACTTCTTCTTGCAGCAATGTAAGGAAAAGAAGATTACCTCGTGGAGGCAGTATGGGAATGCCTTGTGGGAAGAAGTGAGGACAGCTGCGATTGCACATTCTACTCTCAAAGGCTTTCCAGCAAAGTTTAACAGCCCTCGTTATGGACCTTACCAGTTGTTCCACCGCACTCTGGACTTCCTTATTGCTGACGTTCTTAAGAAAGCCACCGAGTCGTGAAAGGTGGCCCAAATGAACTCCAATGATGAACATGAGGAGAAAGTTGTTGCTGGCCCTTCTGGCACTCAAGGTGACATCGCCATTGTTCATCCCCCATCCTCTGTCTATGAGGAAAAGCCTATTAAGATCATCTACATTGAGACTACCAATGCACTCACCCGAACCGCACGCTTGCTACCCTGGGGAGTTCTCACCAGTAGAATGCCAAATAGGAATTGGTTGGCAATTCTGAGGTATTACACCCTACAAGAGCTTGGTGAAGCTGTTTCTCAGCCTCTTGAGGATGGGGAATACCCCCGAATGTTGGTGGGCATCCTTGAAGATATCCAGCCCTACAACGCCACCTCTGACGTAACCCACCAGGTTGAACTGATCGATGATGATGAGATTAACATCTGGCTTCTTCTCTCCAATACCCGACCTCTCACCATGGCTGGCTTCCTGCACCGTGCCTGGGCTCCTCCTATAGGTGGCCCTCCCAATGCTCCTCCCGTTCATCCTAATAGGCCTATTATGAGGCATGGGGACCGTGATTTGGAAGAAGATCCGCTGCGCTGGGCAAAGCACAAAAGGGGATTTCCTCGGTCCCAAACTGGATGGGAGAAAAGGGTAAAGAGCAATGACTGGTGTGTCATTAGGTTTCAATCACACCCTCGTGAACTGATCTCGCTGGTATGAGTAAAACAGAGTGCAGATTATATGCCCCTCTACGCGGATCAAGATGAACAACCTGCAGCTTTGGCTCCTGGTCATCCCCCTCTGGGTTGTAAGACTCAGGCTTAGTTTAAGATGTGGGATCTTGGAGATAGACTTTGTCTTGTTTGGGCTTTTGCTGGAGTGGGTTTCTTCACTTTTTTCTTCTTCTAGGTTTCTCTGCTTTCTTTTCTGGGCTAGGTTTCTTCGCTTTGTTTCCTTCGGTTTCTCTGTCTTTCGTCCCTTTTGGGCTTTCCTTGTGCTATGATTACACCATTTCTGTCCGTTATAACTTTGCTTCGCTATACTTACTCCTAGTGATATTTCGCATGTTAACTGTATTCTTTGTTGGTCATATAGACATAGACAGGTATTATAGGCCATTAAAGGTACTTACTCTTTAGCTAATATCAGTATTCTTCTCATAGGATACTTCTGAACGGAATTGTGCTCAAGTGGTTACAGCGGTTTTATTAATTGGGTATTGCGTTCTAGCAATATGGGTAGAGAGCCCTCTCCTAGAATAGCGCAGATTAAATTACTGCTTGGTCCCATTGTGTCGTGAGAGCGTCTCTTTTGAGACGTTGAAAGACAAAAGGGCTTAGCATTTCTGAGTGTGGGATCATGATGTACACAGACCATGAAGGTAAACCAAAACCTGACTAGCTCTCAAGTGTAAAATGGAATAGATTTATTCGTCACAAATGGGACGCCTGAGGTCTATATCTCATATAGTTTCCCTAGAACTTTGCACATTCTGTTCTATTATTCTCCTTCGTCCTTTCCAAATCGAAACCTTCACCAGTGAGTGGGAATACGAATAGAGGTACGTTCAGGCTCTAGGGGATATATGAACTACTAAGCATTAAATACAAGATTACACACAGTAACATCAACACTCTCACGGGCTTCAGTATCCTCTCAAAGGTCTTCAACTGTGACAATTAATGTTGATGCTCCACTAAGGAGAGCTCAGGTTCAAGTAGATTTATTTGTTGAAGACGATGTCACGGATATCAACGAGGACAGTGATGATGCACCCCAACATCACCACAGACTCTGAAAGCGTCCTGCTGAAGTTCTTTCGCAACAACCAAGAAGGGTCAGGAGCAGGCTGAGATTTGTGAGCTATAATTCATGATCTTAGGTACAATCTGCTAATAATAAAGCTTACTGAGGAGTCACTATCGCCGGCTCTTGATGGACTTACTCCTGCATTCTCGTCCCAGAGCCAGGATGCAAAATGGCATTCCAGCAATTTGAGAGCTAACTCGACAAACTTTCCTCGCTCAGGTTTAGTCTCAGGAACTATACTACCGGTTGGTTCTGGACGTCAACCAGCCTTGGAGGATTATGCTAAGTCTGATATTGTCAACCTGGTAACCACACTTTCTGATCATTTGAACTTTACACGAGGAGAGGAAAGGGTAGTTTTCGAAAACTTGGCAAATATGGTATGGTATCATACCTGGTTTGTAAATCCTTTTGTCAAGCCTTGTGAAAACAATTCGCTGCTGGAGCGTTACTGGGTGAAAGCAGCCATCAAGCTTGGATAGGCCAGTCTGGGCATGCAGTAGCATGCCATGATGTTTGTAAGTACAATCCCACCATCAAATGTTCTAAGGGAGCCTCTCCGATGACAATAGAATTACATAGTTGAAAGCAAGGCAGTCTAGTGCTAGGTTGCATGTTGTTTCAGAAACCAGGAACCTAGTACAGGACTACTATGCTCTTCAGCATAAATTAGGGACAGATATTCAAGCAAAGATGGGCTATTTGCTGGAGAATGATCGCTTCACCTGCCATCCAAGTAGGCAAGAGGTGAGTTCAAACTAACTATGCCCTGTATGGGACGAGGAAAGGCTAATGAATGTAGGAATATGGCTTCCGGTTTGCTGCATCAGAGATAGCAAAACTGCTGTACCACAAGTGGTTCTACAATAGAAGAATGCAAGATAGAAAGGACAAATCATTTCCGGGTTGTATCAATGATGTCCTGATATGTCTTATAACAGCTTGTATCTATCATGCATTGTAAGCATGGGCCACAGGAACCTTTATTCAACCTGCTAATTTCTCAGTCTTAACTGCCTAGAGTACGTTCGGGTTCTTTCGCAGTGAGAATGGGACATTGTAAAGCTCTTGGTGCTTTATCAATACTTATGTCAGATGTTACTTGCGGCCATGGGCAACCTGGCAGCACTTACCTTCTCAGGTTCAAAAGAAACTGGATGAAGACACAAAGAAACATATAAAGCGCCTGCTACGCGAAAATGGGGTTATTCAGGATCATGAATCTTGTACCCCTCTAGAGGGCTTGGAGGCCGAGGGCTATCTTGAATTAGAGGTTTCTGGTGATGAAGGAAGCAAGAGGGAGGACAATTCAGACCCAGAGGCTGGGGCAGAGGTTAATGGACTTGTGGAAGGTCCCAATCAGGACGATTGAGAACGCCGCAAGAGTAAGATAGTTGTAACTACTTAATAACTATTATTAGAATAAATTATTATATAAATAGTGGTGGCATAAAGGTAGCAAATCCCATGAAGAATGAAATAGGACGTGCAAGGTACCATAGGCCATGTGTAGAAAGCAATCTGCACAACCTGAGCACAAGGAATAAGCAAGACATCATGATAGCCAATGAATATCGTGACAGAGAGGGATATTCTTGACTGATTAGCGGGGCAAATGCAACAATGAGAAAAAGATCATACCAGCAAATCACGAGAAACAACAGAAGCTGCACAATGCCCAATTGAACAAGTATCTCAAGAACTCAGAGGCTACCCAAACCATATAACAGGAGGTTACCATGGAGAGGCAATAGGTAGGAAAAGAGGTATCAGGAGTAACAAAGTTTATGCATAAGGTGTCACAATGGAGGCGTGAAAGGTAGAATATTAGATGTTGCTCAAGAAGATTGGCAGATCAAAAGAGAGTTTAAGGAGAAGTGAAAGGCATTTGGCAAGATAAAGCGAAGGAGACATGGCACATCCCAATTTGGACGGGCAAGGTGACAGATCTGTTGCAATGGCAAGGCAGAAGAGAGGATCAAGGAGGATTAAGAATTGAGGACAAGGAATAAGATGAGACGACATGTAAAAGACATTGAAGAGCTTGAATGATTCATGAATAGGAGGCAAGGGTGCGGGACACGGAGGGGATTAAAGGTGAAACCAGACATTTCAGGGAGAGCGGATTAATACCTAAGTGGCCAGGGAACAGTGCGTTTGGACTGTACAACACCTTGGGTGGTTGAACGAAATCAGACAAAGAGAGGGGATGTGGACCAAGACTAAATCACTCAAGAATTAGGCACAAGGAAGAGAGACATGAATAAGGTCTACAACAAAGGGAGTTTTATATTCTAACTCCATATACCTCATATACCTCATAAGGTATAGGGAGTAAATATGTTTTTTGGCTAATGTTGGTAGACCATGGAGTCAAAAGACCTTGCATACAAAAACCAAAGGGAACTGTCACACCATTATATTGTTCCTGCAAGGAAAGAAGTGACTCATTTTGGTTAGATGATCTACTACTACAAGGATGGTGACATAATCATCTGATGGTGGTAAGTCCATGATGAAATCCATTAATATGGATTTACAGGGCTTATCCAGTACTTTGTCTGGTTTTAGCAGCCTATATGGTGCATGACGTACAACTTTTGTTCATGTACAAATATCCTAGTTTTCCATATATAATTTGATCATCTCTCGTATACCTGGCCAGTAGTATTGACAGTATAGCAAGTCCATAGTTTTCACCATTTCCACATAACCTGTTGTCAGTAGATTGTAGTTTCTTTAGATCAGCTCCCACTGGATTTCTTTATTCTCCTATATTCAGGTCTTATTGTGCTATCAGAGGTAGCCATCTTCTCATCTGTACAACCTGAGTATGACATCCTTCATTTCTTTATGTTCTTTTTCTTGTGCATTTTGTATCTGTTCTATTTTCTGGTCCTTTCTGCTCATTTCCCTGATGGTGTAGTTTATATCATCTTGGATTTCCACTGTTTTAATCCCCAGGAAATATTTTTCTATTGGTAACAGTATTCATCATCTTCAGGCTATTCTCTTGCCTTTATTGATTTTTGGTCAATCATTTGACTGTCTTATAGGGGTGTCTAGTTTTCCTGCTTTCTTCACTGGTCGGTATTCAAATCTGAAGTCATATTGACTTAGCTTCTCCAACCATCTTATTTGGTGCTCATTCAATTACGTCACTGTCATGAAGAGTACTAGGTTCTTATAGTCTGTTATGACTTTAGTGTAATGGCTAGTATTCTGAATGTAACATCTTCATTCTTTGAGAGCCTGAACTATTGCTAGCAGCTCTTTGTAGTGTATGTCATAGTTGCATTCAGCCAGGGTCATCATTTTGGACCTGTATACAACCAGTCGTCATTCTCTATTGTTGCATTTCTACAATGGGATTCCTGAACAGATAGATTTCAACATGTCTATCTTGATCATGGCTTTCTTTTCAGGGTCAAAATGCATCATAATGGGTGCTAATATTATTTTGGTTCATAACTCGTCCAAGGCATTTTCTTGTTCGTCTCTCTAGTTCTACTGCACGTTTTTTTTGAGGAGGTCATAGACCGGTTTTGCTGTTCTACTGAATACCTTAGTGAACTGATAATAGAAGTTGCAGAAGCCTATAAAGTACTAGATGTCTCCTTTGTTCTTTGGCACTTCTCACTCCCATATTACTTTCTTTTTGACTGGATCTCTCTGAACTCCCTCTTGTGTTTTTATGAAGCTGAGATATTCCACTTCTTGTTTGTAGAACTTGTATATGCTGGGTTTGACCTTCATTCCCGATTTTTGTATTGCTTCCATAATGTTGTTAACATCCCTTTTGTGTTGTTCTATACTACTAGAATATATGAGTACATTGTCTAGATAGAGAATGCAGCATGTATCCAGATATCAGCTCAACACCTAGTTGATCCCTCTTTTCAAATGCCGCTAGTGCATTCGATAGCCCGAATAGTATAACTAAACATCCGTATATGCCTTATCACGTGGTGAATGTTGTCTTCTCTTTGTTCCCTGGTTTCATCCTGATGTTGTGATATGCTTCCTTGACGTCAAGCTTAGTAAAGTGTTTGGCTGATCCTAGTGGATCTAGGGCCTCTGAAATCAAGAGTAGTGGGTACTAGTCGTTTTTCATTATCTTATTGCAGGTATGATTGTTCACACACAGTCTCAGTTTTCCATCCTTCTTCTGTACTAACAGGATTGGTAATCCTCCTTCTGTGAATGAGTCCCTGATCCATCCTCTTCACAGGTTTTGTAGGGTGTAGTTTTTAAGTTCCCGCAATTCTATTTCTCCAAGAGGGTAGATCTTTGTTGTTGGGAACCCAGTATCCTTTTTGAACTCGAGCCTAACAGCTACCCCTTTCCGATGCAGCAGGACCTCTGGTGTATCTTCTTTGTAGCACAGTTCCTAATGTCAATGGTATTTCTTTAGAATCATCTGGCTTCTGGGTTAGTCCATTTTGCTCTTTTTGTGTTGAATTACCAGTTCCATGATGATATTGAGCTTGGCCCAGATGGCTGAGTCTTAGTCTCATCTTAGTTTGAGAATCCTCATATTTTCTCTTCGTCAGTAGAACCTCCTAAATGCCATTGCCATGATTTTGCATATCTTGATCTTTTTTGTGGATTTCTATTCTTTGTTGATTGATTGATCAGAACTTCCAAATCTTTTTGTCTCCCAGGTTATAATGTCAAGAGTTTCTACTTCTGTGAGCTCTTCTTCATTGAACATTTCGATGATCAGTTGTACGATTCTATCCCCTTTTTCCTCTTGGAATTCTTTATCATTCAGCTTTACCAGGACCACTATCACTTCACCCATATGGTTGGCATCTGTGACCCCTGCATTGGTTATGATCCTGTGCTTGACTGCTAAACCACTGCATAGTGCAATTTGCCCATAGGTACCCAATAGTAGTCTGATGACTATTCTGGTAGAGATCTGTATCTGCCCTCTGGTAGGTATTCTCTGTTATTCATTGTCATACAGGTTGTGTTCTGCTGCCTTCGTAGAACCTTTGGTAGGGGCCTTTGCCTTATTGATCGGCCTTTTGACTTTGTTGCTCAGACCCACTTGGCCATTCTGGGCACTTTGCACTTTTGGGGCCTGAAGTTTGGAGAACTTTATGATTAAGTTCTCTTCTAGGGCTTCCGCTTCAGGGGTTGTGTATACTACCAGTGAACTATGGAAACACTCTGTGGCACACCATTTATTCCTCAATGTGATTTTGTTATTTTCCCACTCGATTGTCAGACTGTGTTGTCTTAACTAAGACATTCCTAGAACTGCCTCACAGTTTTGCAAAGTGGCTACCTGAAAGATAGCCACTTCCCTCTGGCTGCCGATATCCATAGTAACCCATGCTATGTAGGTGATTGGCCCATTAGCACTTTTCTTTCTGTCTGCAAGATGTTTATCTCTTGGTTTCTTTGTCTCGATAGTGGTGAGGCCATGTTTGTCATATATTCCTTTATTGACAAAACTTTCTGTTACTTCTGAGTTGATCATTGTGTCTATTATAACTGTTTTGTTTTGGCTGTGTAGTAGGGTCTCAACCAGGATATAATCTCCATTATATTCCAGTCGTGCCCTCTTCAAAGTCATATAGTAATTGGCCAGGATGATGGGTTTTGGTTGTAGCTTGCCTCTCTGACTATGTAATTCAGGGAACCCGTGTCTTTTTACTCCTCACTGTTTCCGCTATCGAAATTCATCTCACGTATTTCGGTCAGGGTGGGTGTCTGTTACCTTGGTCTAAATGGCTCTATCCTTTCCAGCTGAGTTCTAATCTTGCTGTCCCGGGGTAGTCTGTAGCTGTGTACAATAAGGCCATTCGATCTACCTACTAGACATAGTCTGCTCTTCATTCTTCTTTCATATTCTTGTTGTAACAGGTTGAGGTTCAGCCTTTGTCTTGTTGTGTCCAAGTTCATAGCATCCTCTCTGTGGGCTGTTGTTAGGGGTACAGTCATGTCTGGAAAGTTTTCATACCCTTGCATAGAAACTGCACAACCACAACCCTCAACCATGAAAAATTTCCAAAAAAGTGTAAAGAATTCAATTAAAGAAACATTATAGTATTGCTAGTAGACAATAAAAAAACATTATTACCATTTTGTATGGCCTCCATCTGCATCCAGTACAGCTTGCATTCTCTCAGGCATCCTATCTATCTATCTATCCAACTTCTCTTGGGGAATTAAATCCCACTCTTCCTTTGCTGCCTCAAACAACTCAGCTGCACTGTGAGGCCTTCTTTCCAGTCTGGAGAATCGCTTGGTAAGGGTTCTTTGGAGTAGTGCCCTTGTGTTCTCAATAGGATTGAGATCTGGTCGGTTGGGTAGCCAAGGAAGGTTTTTGTAACTACAGTCTGCTTCCAATTTTCGATTTTCCTCACTACCAGGCCAGGAAGCATTGTCTGCAGCAAGGTAGATATTGTCAGAAGGTCTATTCAGACTCTCTATGAAAGGGATAAGGTAAGGCTAGTGGATCTCAGTTGCATATTGGTGGGAGTTTAGGCCAAGTCTGTCTCTTTTGCTGGTCCTTTTCTCTTCCCTCCTCTTTCTCACAAGAATTAGCTCAGTCTTTCCTCCCTTCATCATTGCAGCATATACCTCAATGCTAGTTCTTCCAGACTTCAAGCTAGGCTTTAAGTTCTTTTCTTCCAGCTCTTCACCAGGTCTAACTCTGACCTCTCTGCCTGTTAGATTTGGATCATAAACAATAGTAGCTTTATCTACAAAAACAACCCAATTCTATGCCCCTTTCTAGTTCCTTCTTCTCCTAGCAAACTTCCTTCTCTTCTCCCTTTGTCCTTTTTCCCCAAAAGGCTTTTTCCTAGGTATCAGAAGCTTAAACCCAGCTTCTGATATAATCTTATTAATAGTGGTCTTACCAAGACCAATATTCGCTTTTTTGGTAATGTCACATAACGCTAAATAAGGCCCGGCATCAATAACTGACTCTACTATCTTTCTTTTTATGTTGGTAATCTTGGTTGGTCTTCCACCTCTTTTTACATAGTGAGTATTTCCACCTCTAGATTCAGCTCTTTTGACTATATACTGAATGGTTGACTTGGATATACCTAAAGACTTAGAAATTTTGTCCTATCCCATATCTGTATGTTTATATAGAGTATAAATTTCCTTATTCAGGTCTTCTCTTACTCTTAGGTTATGTGGAGGAGCCATAATGAGGAGGGTTGTTGTGGTGATAAGGTGTTGCGGGATTGTACCTCAGGGGTACAAAAACTTTCTGGACGCAACTGTAGTAGGCTAAATGTTCTATCTTGGTTCTGGGGGGTTGTTTTGTATCCAGCAGTTGTGTTCTCCTAGTCCGGATATACCCGATCATTGCTAATCATTGTTCTCTTTCTATTGCCCATACTGCGAAGTCAGCCGTGGTTGTGTATTTGGTTTCCCCCAGGGCCCATGCATTCTGTACCTGTGGTGTACATGCTTGAAGCAAGTAATGCTAGAGTGTCTTGTCATCATAATCAGCCTCTATGGCAAGGTGCGGGAATACGTTCCAGATGTCCATCATGTTCTTTTTTCCCTGTTACATAGTTTTCAGGTTATTCCACACTGCCAACCTCGTGTTGTTGTCCCCAAACTGCTTATGGAGAACAGCTTGAAAACTTTTCCAAGTTTTCCATTCTCGATCTTTTGATTCTTCGACATAGGGGGTTATCAATTGTTTGGCTATATTGGGCAATAGTCACTTAGCCCATGCTACCTTGGTAGTATCCTAGCCATTCCGGTAGTCCTTGGATCGAAAGTACTACTCTAGTGGTAGGGGGAACTCTGGTAACTTTGTTCTTTCTCCTTTAAAGATGTCGGGTTCTTTGGCTTTTGGTGTATTCCTTCCACTAGGCCTGCCTGTCTGCAGTGCTACTGGTAGAGCCATTAATTGTTTGAGCATCATTCCCCCCAGTTAGACAGGACAGGTTGTCATTCCTGTTGCCACTCCTGACCCCCTGGTTTTAGTTTCGTGATCTGATGATGAAGTTTTTTCTTGCTGTTGTTCTTCTAGTATAACTGGACTTGGGGGCCTGTCAATTACTCGTGAGCTTGCCAGTCTTTCTAGCTCTTGTCCTAATCCCAGGAGCTTAAGGTAATCAGTGATTTTGTTCTGATTGTAATTTATTTTGTTGCCGTTATGGGGTTACTGTTACTACCTGTTTCTCTTGTTATATCATTGGGCTTGTTCTGTTGTAAGGCTATCAAATGTAACAATTCCTATAGGTTCCTGCTTCTATGACATGGGTAATGACATTTTAGTCATGAATGATCAAGACTGGACTTCGCTTCCGGAGTCAGATAGCTGAGCACCCGAGGCTCCTATCTGATGACTCATTCACAAGAGTGTATATGCGCACAGTCGCCACTTAGGAGAAGAGAGAAATTGTAAAGTTATAGGTAAGAAGATACAAAGATGATACTATAAAGAGCTCATTCTTCTAGATCCTAATGACATCTTTTATACTTACTCCTTATGCCAACCCTAACCCCATGACTCATACCTATGAGTCATCTACCTTATTCATATGCACTGACTGTGTCACATGCATGAGAGCCATGACGTACTATCTGAGCCATCTGCAAAAGTCATTACAGCATACGACTCACAACTGCAAGTTGTTCTGGCATATCAACTGGGTACAACCAACCAACAACTCACAACCATGAGTCGTGCGAGACCCCATGACTCCAACCGTGAGTCATAGTACAAAATCGCAACCAATTTGCACTGCCGGCAAGCCTTACTGGTTAGCCTTACTCAGTCCTCCCAACATTCCGTTCTGAGTCTTCTAAGTCGTATGAAACCTTCCACCCCTACCAATATTTGTGACACTATGCTAGTGCTATATTCTATACCTGGGACAACTAGTTTTCTAACTGCTCAGCCTCAGGGTGCATGCCTTGCCAGAATACCCATGCGTTGAAAACGAGGATGCTGGCAACATGTATGTCATGTAGTCTGTTGTTCAGACACTGTCTCGTAAGATTTCTGTGCTCTCCCCAGTATCAGCAGCGGCCTCTTCTCGTTCTGTTATCTCATTGCGCATCAGTTAAGGTTTGTTGTATTGGGAAGAGGTCTATAGGATAGTAGGCAGTACTAACAGCAGTGGTGGCTACTGGAGCAGGGATGGGTGGTTGAGGTCGGGTAGCTGTAGGGTTATGCCAGAAGCAGGAGGAGGATCCTTTCATATCTACTCCATAGCCGCAATGGTTGTTGTCCAACTTCTTCAACAAGTTGACGTAGTCTGTTAGCGTCTTTGGAGGGTTGGTGATAGTGGTTGGGGTATCTTTCAGTTCCAGGCTAAGACCTTAGTCACCTGCATCTTACTTAGTGCTATTATTCCTGTTTGTATTGGCAGGCTGGTACCGGAAGTCCACTAAGTATTCCAAGAATGTTGGTATTACACATAAGACGAACTGGCATAGTGAAATGGGCAGGTCACATGACTGTTAGTAAAAGATCACATGTTCGATCCCAGGGTCTGCCAGAGTACTTGGAGAATGAGTTAATTTCTAGTAATATGACGATGGCACAAAACCCTCATTTACACCACCACTGATGGTCACTGATGGAGGGGTTTTCACTGAGTCTGCAAGGGAGGACTCTCGGCGATCCCAACAAGGTCGAAGGAATTAAATCGGTCAGTTGGTTGCAGAGATAAATGCATCCAAAGACCACACTGGATGTGGGAATGATGCCCAAGAGGTGATCGGTTACCCACACCCAGAGGCATGATAAGGTAGAGCCAGATGAAGGCGTACTGCGTGAAAGGTTAACCCGGAGCGCAATGAGGCCTAACGGCTATTGGCGCGATAAGGTAGTAACGTGCTTCCTGTGGGTTAATACAGATGGATAGGAAATCCACCTGCATTGATAAGTCTATTGTCGCAGGTGATCACTTCGTATGCAGAGATAGGGCCAGTAACCACCTGCCAGGGTGAAAGGGTTCGAGTGACCACCATTAGCACGAACGCCGTGAGCAGTGGGGTAGAACACTCTCCCCGTGGTTTGAGGAAATCAGGGTCAAGCGGGGTAAAGTTTTTCAGGGTCTACAAAGTTCACACGTAGAGGAGTGGGAGGAGTGGATAGGCTGCAAACACCCAGATGCGGAAAATAAATATCCAGGTGCCTTCCACGCTTTACAGACAGCATCAGCAACGGAGAAGAGATCTTATCAAAATATTCATTATACGATACACTTCTACATCTTACTTCCATCTTGACATTTTAAGTGAGCCTTCCTAGCAACCACTTCAGCATATATCAGGCCTTAGCATAGACTCGCTTGTCCTTATAGTCAGCTACCACGTAACACTATATTGATATCTTCTACACTACTGAGGCTCACAACCACCTTCCTCAATGAGCCTGGAGAACCACCTATCTAGCACACTCCACCATCTATCTCAAATCTACCTTCAACGAAACCCACATATATATGAGATTGAGTTTGATCTCACCATAAGCAAAGCCTTCGAAGATGAGAATGTTCCCTTCTGGTTCCTTGATTACGGGATGAAGTGGGCCCTCAAAACCCTCACACTCACGGAAAGAAAAGGCAAGAAGTCACAACCAAGGATCGAAGACAGGTCAGGGAATTCTAGCGACACCGACATGCTACACACTGAGAGACAGCGGAGGCTGATCAGTGTATGGGGACCAGGCTAAGATAGCGCCTTTCCACTACCACCACCACCCCCAGGAGGTGATATTCCACTGCTACGGCTAGGTTCCACACCTACACTATAACCGGTACGGGTTACTAGGAGTTTTATGTTTGGTTTTACAGTATCGTTTGATACTTGTATTGTTTCATGTGCTATCAGTTGATACACACATTGTTTTATGTTTGGTTTTACAGTATCGTTTGATACTTGCAGTGTTTCGTGTGCTATCGGTTGATACACACGTTGTTTTATGTTTGGTTTACAGTATCGTTTGATACTTGTAGTGTTTCGTGTGCTATCGGTTGATACACACTTTGTTTTATGTTTGGTTATACAGTATCGTTTGATACTTGTAGTGTTTCGTGTGCTATCGGTTGATACACACATTGTTTTATGTTTGGTTTTATAGTATCGTTTGATACTTGTATCGTTTCGTGTGCGATCCGTTGATAT
>PYWC01000120.1:183960-211559 GCA_003182015.1 Tuber magnatum
AGTTGGAGTAAACTGATGGGGGAGTTTCTGGCATAAGATAAAACTACCTGAAAGTCTATCCGAGAACTCTCCTACTCCAACAATCAATCCTCTCGAGACCTTAATTGAGTGAAGCGTCAGGCTTAACGATATTAAGTTTTACCGTCTACATTACTCTGACATCTGTGTGAACTTTTGGCGATAAGTTTGAAGTTGTTTGGTGTGGTTGCAACCATGGGATCCATCTTCCTAGAGGTGCCCCCGTTACGGTCTGATATGGGACCCTGTCGGATGAAGAGAAGGAGACCGCCAAAGGTCTTGCTCAAGTAAGAGAGCGACTTCTGAACGGGCAGAGGCTCGTGAGAGAGGAATTCGCACTCTGGCATAATAAGAGTAGGAAACTAGAAGGAGAAGTAGTGGCGGAGAGCATCAGATTTAAGCGGGTGATCGAAGCTGAGCTCACTTGCATGCACAAGGGATCGAAATAATAAGCAGCAGTAAGTGGACAGCTGCACCAGGACCTGGGACGCACCATCCAAGAATTGGTGAATAGAGATCAAGAGCTCTATACAGGCCTGGATAAACTCCGGAAGAAGCTAGATAAGGAATGATAATACCAGGAAACCCGGGAACTGCAGTTTGTTACAGAGCTACAGACCCTTGGTAAAAAGATAACAACAGGACTCCTGGACATGCAGCAGAACATGACCCAGAAGTTTGCCTAGTCGATGAGGGAAATGACCATGTTGGTCGGGAGAGCATTAGACTCAAGTCGAGGGTGATCGACCCATTGTGGTGAAACTAGGAGAGGAAAGTCGGGCCCATCGTAATGCGACAAAGGGAAGGGGCCAGGGGAAAGGGACACGCAGCCAGAGACCATACAGGGTAGCCAGGAAAGGACCTTGGCACCTCCCAATATGGCCGGAGGAGCAGGAGACCCAAACCCAGGGGATGATGTGTCGGGTAATGGTGGAGAAGGACCAAGCCGTCAGCCAGGTGCATTGCCTGCAGGAAGGCCAAAGAGGGTTAAGGAAGATGAGAAACACCAAATAATGTTGCAGTTGGCCAAGGAGTTGGCCTTACAAACTACTTTGCATCGGAAGAAGCCCCCCAACGCTCTATTCGCAAACGAAGCAAAGTCCTACCAGGATATAAAGGCCTGACTACACGCGTGCCAGGACCACTTTACCCGAAATCTCATACTGTGCATGGAGGATAAAGAAAGAATTATATATGCCTTTGGAAGAACAAAGGGTGCCGACGAGACACCCTTCAGCAACTGGTATAGAAAGAGCTTTGAATGGCTCGAAGGATATGCTGCTTGTCCTGAATTGCAGACGTGGGAACGGTTTCGGCCACTCTTCAGGGAACGGCATGGAGAAAGATAGTCAAGAAGTAACTACCGGAGGTAGTACTGAGAGGCCTGTCTCACAAGAGATATGACACCAATACCGTATAGCTGAAGTACCTTCGAGTGGTCGGCAACAAGGAGGAGGCTTTTCTCGATAGTGAAAGGCAACGATGAGACAATCTGGGTAGCTCGTCGGGTTTATCCAGATTATTGAAACAGTGACAGGAGGATAAAGAAAAGGAGCCGAAGTGAGGAAAGGAAGAAGGATGACCTAGCAAGTTTCAGAGAAAGACAACACCCAGGACTTGCAAGTCAGCAAGGTTTGGCCAGAGCAGCAAATCGACCAAGGTTCCAGGGGTTGACCATACCAATTGGGAAAAGGCTCACGAGGGAATACCCCAAAACCTGTTTGACCAACGCCGGGAAAATAAAACCTGCACCCAGTACAGACTCACCAACCACAAGTGGGGAGCTTGTAGGAAGAGAGCCATTGTTGCAACAATAGGACCGCGGAAAGCAGCGCAGTTTAGGTCCTGAAAGATAGAGGTTTGGAATGCCACCCTGAGGCCAGTGGTGAACCAAACCTATGTGCCACCAGCACCTAGACTTTGGGAGTTGTCGGATCAAGAAGGGGGATAGATCAGACAACAGGGAGCCCTGTATAAAAACCATGACCTAGGTTCTGATCTAGGGCAATAGCTTATTCAAGAATGTTGGAGAATCGCACTGACTGGATTCTGAGCGTGGGCAGGGACAGAAGTGTGAAAGGCATGAAAAAGCAGGTATAATGGAGAAAGTTAACCCATCTCAGGGGGACGAAATCCAGAATAACCCCCGACCTGAACATGGGATGGCAAGACTTTATATTGCTCCCGCGGTAGAGAAGGTTCAAACCTGGCACGCATGAAAAGGGGACTGTTGTAGGGGGCAACTCAATGCACTCCAATTCCTTCCTCTAAAGGTCATGCATGGGAAGGAAGTAGGGATAGCACGGGACTACCTAAAGGCGCTCCCCGAGTCTCGGGATGGGACAACCTGCGACGGTGCGTGGGTAGGCTGCAGGTTCCTAGTCGAGACAAAGGACAGTGTGCATGCCTTAAATCATGTGCAACGGCAGGGGTCAAACACCTAAGACCAGGTTAGAAAGGTCGCTCCCTCATCTATGCACTGGTGGCATAGACCAGTATGATTCAATATCATCACTGAGGGGAAAGAAGGAAAAAAAAAGAACTAGCACACACAAGGGACTGAGTTTGTCTGAGACGGCCTGAATGGCTGAAATTGTGCGGTCACAATAACAAACACCCAAGATTATTGAATGCCCCAAACAAAAATGTCCACTAAGCGAAGACAGGGTAAACCTGGGGGGAAACCAAAGCGACAGAAAACTCAAGTTCCAATACCTACACATTACAAGTGCCCACAGGGCACAGCCTACATAAGAATACCGGGAGGACGAGTACTGATTCATGTGTTATTAGACTTGGGCTCATAAGTCTTTGTTATATGAGAAGCACTAGTCCAGAAGCTGGGACTAGAAATTATACAGCGAAAGACCCTAGTCAGTATAACAAAGTTTGACAGCGCACAATCCCAAAATGCGGCAAGGTGCTATACGACCCCTATCATGCTTGAAATTAGGGCTAACCGATATTGTTCGGAAATTACCAGTAAAGTCATGACCCAGAGGATCCACGACTTGATGGTACCATTCGGTTGGTGGTATCGCCAACACCCCTTGTTATTCATCGAGGATGCAAGCAGATGGATGTTCCAGACAAAGCAGTGTAAGCAACATCTGGAATGGGAAGATGAAGGAATCTGCATTGGGTGGGACGAGACAGTGGCCTCAGACCCCATGCCGAGATACACGGGTTGAATAGCAGGCCCAGAGGACCCTGAGGCAGGAGTCATGGAAACTCTGCCAAGACCATACTGGGAGTATGCTGATCTATTCCTGCCCCAGGTGGCGGAATAGCGCCCAAATTACCACACCTTTGATCATGAGATCAAGGTTGTCAAAGGTGCGAATCCACCATGGGCACCAATATACCCATTGTTTGAGAACGAGCTGCAGGCGTTGCGAGAGTACCTGGACAAAATGCTACGCAATGGAAAGATAACGCCAAGCCAGTTACCCACAGGTGTACCAATACCCTTTGTGCCAAAATCTGACAGTCGGCTGAGACTTTGTGTGGATTACTGTAGGTTGAACAAGGTTACAATTGCCAACAAGTACCTACTACCGCATATGAGCAAACTCAGAGATCGAGTAGTCGGGTCGCGTATCTTCACCAAGTTGAACCTAAAAGATAGGTACCACCTGAGACGTATCAAGGAGGGGGACAAGTGGAAACCGGCCTTCCCCACTCAATATAGGTATTACGAATGTTGGGTAATGCCATTTAGGCTAGTAAATATGGCTCTTACCTTTCAAGACATGACGCACGTGGTTCCGAGGAGATTCTTAGACTTTGGAGTGGTCATATATATAGACGACATCCTAATCTACTGCAAGACTGAGGAAGACCACGTCCAACTAGTCAAAGAGGTATTAACCAAGTTGCGCAAGTACTGGTTGGCAGGGTCGATTACTAAATCAGTATTCCACACCAAGACGGCAGAATATCTGGGATACATAGTGAAGACCGACGGGATCATGATGAGTGATCGAAAGGTCAAAGCTATAAGGAAATGGAAGAGACCTCAGTCTATAAAGGACATTCAAATTTTTATTGCATTTGTGAGTTTCTACCAGAGATTCATGAAGAAATTCTCGAGAACTTGTAAACCCATAACAGAGTTATTGAAATATGATCCCCAGGGATTCGCCTGGGGAAAGGAGCAGGAGGAGGCTTGCGAGTTCCTGAAGAAGCAGTTCATAACGACACCTGTTCTGGCACATTTGCACTCAGACAGAAATATGATGGTAGAAACAGATGCAAGTGACTTCGCGCTTGGGTACCTGCTGTCACAGTATATTGAAAAAAGGCTACACCTGATAGCATTTCACTCCTGGAAGCTCAACTCAGCGGAGTACAAGCGTGGTGTCCACGATGAAGAGTTGCTCGCCATAGTTGAAGCATTGAGGGAATGGCGTCACTACCTTGCAGGAAGAAGAGAACCTATCAAGGTATTTATGGATCATCAGAATCTACAATACTTCCTCACGACCAAGGCCTGGAGTGCCAGGCAGATAAGGTCGTCACAAAAGTTAGCAGACTTGAACTTCAAAATCGCGTACCAACCAGGGTTGAGTGGCGGAAAAATGGATGCATTAAGCAGACAGCCAGAGTACCATCCCGAGAGGGGAGCTGTGCAAAGCGAGAAGCTCTCCATTTTAAACTGCGCACATTTTAATAAGGTTATGGTTATAGTGGTAGGAAGAGAAGAGGAACCTGGTCTAGGTCAGAAAACACCAGAGCCAGAATATACCTGAGGTTTGGGATTACACCTAGAAGCTCGGATTCTAATAAGGGGTGCAAGCGAAGTGGCCGGACATGACATCTATGCGCCGGAAGAAGCAATAGTGCCAGCGCGCGGACCAGTGACAGTAGCCAACGGAATAGCCTTAGGGTTACCAGCAGGAACCTACAGCCGAGTAGCTCCAAGAAGTGGCCTTACCATCAGAAATGGGATCATGGTCGGGACAGGAGTCATTGACAGGGACTAGCGGGGAGAGGTGAAGGTGCTACTATTGAATATGAAGGACCCAGACTATCCGGGTGGGAAAGGGGGAATGGGTTGTGCAACTCGTAGTAGAAAGGATTCATGATAAGAAGCTCTAGAAAGAAATAGAGCTGGACGATCCCGCGAGGGGCCATGGAGGATTTGGAAGCACAGGAACCAGTGTGGTCGAAACCCAACCTAAGGCCAGTCAGTTACGGGAAGAAAGTGGGCTAAATCAATACTTCGATGAGTTTGACCAGGGATGGCACAAGGTCCTGAGAACCGAAGAAACCTTATTGACTAATACAGTGGTTATAAAAGCAAGGGCGCGGAAATTTGATGCCCAATTCCTAAGACAGGTAGAGAAAAAGGGAGGGACCGACCAGGACTGGAAGATGAGGAGAGAGGAGCCAAAAAGGCTCTTGGATGAGGGAAAGGAAATCCTGACACATTGGACTTTAGTGGATGGCCTCTTTTGCTATCAGGGACAGCTATTCATCCCAAAGGATGAAGCCCTACAAACACTGATCGCTCAAAGCGGCTGCAACCCCAAGGTCGCAGGACATTTCGGCCAGAAAAAGACTGTAGAAATTAGAACTGGAGACTTTTAATAGTAAGGGCTCACCAAATAGGTGAACGTGTAACGTGTTCGGGCTGGGCCCTAGTCACGTAGCGGTACGATAGGAGCAGATGGCTTCAAAGTCAAAACGAAGCGAGCGCTGCTTGCTAAAGGAGGCTTCGAACGGGGCGTAATAGGAGATCAAAGAAGTAACCGTTCAACCAAGTATATTTAAGAATACTATCTGTCGAAGTCTGCTGTTTCCATCGCGGGAATCAGCGGTCTTTAAATACAGCATATCGCTTATTTCCAGTATGAGCGATATTGCAAAACAATGTGTGTATCAACTGATAGCACACGAAACAATACAAGTATCAAACGATACTGTGAAACCAAACATAAAACAATGTGTGTATCAACCGATAGCACACGAAACAATACAAGTATCAAGCGATACTGTGAACCCAAAAATAAAAAACCTAGTAACCCGTACCGGTTACAGAACGACTACGTACGGTCCTGTGATGAGCGTCAACACAACCAAGCGCTGCGACATGGAATGTATGGGTTCCTACAGCCATTGGAAATACCCTATGTGGCATGGACCTATATCTTCACTGACTTCATGATGCAACTACCGAAGTCGGAAGAGAACGCTCAGGTCATGGTGGTAGTCGACTGCTTCACCAAGATGGCCCATTTTATAGGGCTCCAGGAAAAGGCAATGGCAAAGGATGTAGCCCAGACATTCCTCCAGGAAGTGTGGAAATTGTATGCGCTACCCACAGAAATCATCTTGGACATGGATGCAAAGTTGGCGGCGGAATTTTGGGAATCCCTCTGCACACTCTTAGGCATTAAGCGAAAAATGTGAATGGCTTACCATCTTCAAACAGACAGGCAAATGGGGAGAACCAACCAAGTGCTGGAAGGCTACCTCTGAAGCTTCATCAACTATGATCAGGATGATTGGCACCAACTACTCCTATTAGCGGAACATACCTATAACAACTCCCTTACGAGTGCGCACAGACTAACCCGTTTCTATGCAAACTATGGAAACCATCTACAAATAGAGTAGGTGAGGGGCGGGAAGCTCATAACCCAGGAGCCGCCACGTATGCTCACTGGATGAAGGAAATACAAGGACAGGCGATGGCTACACTAAAGGCAACCGGAGAAGCAATGGGGTGGTACCATGACAAGAAAGCAAGGCCATAGCCAAACTTTCAGACAGGTGACTTGGTCATGCTTAATACCAAGAATATTTGTACCAAACAAGCCTCCAAAAAGCTTTGCCCAAAACTATATGGGTCCTTCAGAATCCTGGAACCACGTGGCAACCAAGCATTTATGCTGGAAATCTCAGAACGCTGGAAGATTCATCCCATCTTCTATATATCATTGTTGGAGCCATACCAAACATCAGTTCGACCGGCTCAGAAACAGCGTCCCAGGATGCCAGAGGAGATAGATAGTGACTTAGAATAGGAGGTTGAAAAGATAATGAAAAGTAAGGTCATTTTGTACACTCGCAGGGTTCACGGGCACACTAGGAGGATCCATGAACAGAGGTGTCTTGTGAAGTGGCAGGGGTGCTCGGAGGATGAGAACACCTGGGAGCCACCGGAACATTTGGGGTATATGATGGAATTGGCGGAACGGTTTCACAGAGAGAACACGGAGATACGGCGGATATAGAGCAATGATGACAAGGAAAGGTTTTCTAAGGCGTGGCCAAGTAAACACGCAAAGGTTCTTCACCCTATCTTGCCGAGTCCTTAAAGGAGTTTAATTTGTACACTATTACAGAAATAGATTTTCGAGATTTGGGCCAAACTCTTAGAGAGGGGAGCTTGTGTTACACATAAGACAAACTGGCATAGTGAAATGGGCAGGTTATGTGACTGTTGGCAAAAGGTCAGGTGTTCGATCCTAGGGTGCACTGGAGTACTTGGAGAATGAGTTAATTTCTACCAATACGACTATGGCACAAAACTCTCATTTATACCACCACCGGGGTTCACCGACCAAGGGGTTTTCACTGAGTTTTCAAGAAAGGACTCTCCGCTATCCCAACAAGATTGAACGAATTAAATCGGTCAGTTGCTTACAGTGATAAATGGATGGAAAGCCCACACCTGATGAGGGAATAATGCCTCAAAGACAATTGTTTGCCCACACCCACAGGCGTGATAAGGTAGAGGCAGATGAAGTTCTACCGCATGAAAGGTTAACCAGGAGCACAATGAGGCCTAACGGCTATTGACACGATAAGGCAGGAATGTGCTTCATGCAGGTTGACGTGGATGGATAGGAAATCCACCTGCATTGAGAAGTTTGTCATTGGAGCTGATCACTTCATATACAGGTATGAGGCTAGTAACCACCTGCCATGGTGAAAGGGTTCGAGTGACTACGATTAGCACGAATGCCACAACGAGAGGGGTGGGACACCCACTCCGCAGTTCAAGGAAATCAGAGTCAAGTGGGGTAAAGGTTTTCAGGGTCTACAAAGTTTGCACATAGAGGAGTGGGAGGAGTGGATAGGCCATGAACACCCTGACACAGAATATAAATATCGAGTTGCCTCCCCCGCTTTACAGATAACATCAGTGACGGAGAAGAGATCTTATCAATATATTCATTATACGATACACTTCTACATCTTACTTCAATCTTGACATTTTAAGTGCTCCTTCCTGGCAACCACTTTGTTACATATCAGGCCTTAGCATAGACTTGCTTGTCCTCAGAGTCATCTACTGCCAAACAGTTTGGTGCTTTTGGACAAGGTTCTTTAGTCCCCTTTCTCTCCTGGTTACACTCTTTGGATCCTGAACTGCTTGCTCTGGTTCTATTAGTAGGCCCTGCATATCCATATACTTAATACAGTCTGTAGTGATATTAGGCTGTACTTGTAAGAAGGCAGATCTGGTTAGAAGACCAATAGCATACGGCAAACAATGTATTTCATTATCATACTGAGAGGGGTCTCTGCGGAGTTTCATATGAAGTTGGGTGGCAAATAGATGATAATTGACCATGGTGCTGTTGAACCTCTTTGGGGTCAGGATGAATGCTTTCTTGCTGTCCCAGGTCCTACAGCAAGACCTGTGGGAGTGTTAGTGAGAGTGTTGTTGAGTCAGGTGATGGTGGCATTGGTACAAGAAAAGTATCATTCAGTGGCAGTTGGGCAGGCCTCAAGGCCTTGGCTTTTGAGTTAGATAGTCTGGAGTTCCTCAGTCAGGATATACGGTTGCTATTGTAACTGTTAGATGGTGGGAGGTACAGTCAGAGCTGGGAGATTCACAGTTAGGAGGAGGAGGTCTCAGAGGCAGGTAAGATGATTCTATCTTTTTCCATCAGTCAAGCCACTCAACTGTTTATTGGACAACCTAGCTGCCTGATTCAGGTGGGTGAAAACCTCACCAGTAATGTCAAGAGTGCAGAAGATAGTATGAAGTGTGTTTGATCCTTGTAGACACAACCTGGTATAATAGGCAGGGTCTGAGCAGTGTCAAGATCAAATAGTCTAAGGCACACAAGGGTAGACAGGTCAAGCGAAAGGCATGGTTATACAAATGAGATATGTTTGTATTGAAGCTTAAGCAGGTGAGAGACAGGGTTTTAGGATTCTGGATAAGGGTTCACAGGTTCAGATAATGCGATGAAGAGAGAAGGATGTAATTCCTAAGCATAGTACCACGGTTGGTAGGAAATTACCAGGTTGTATAAAAAAAGTGAACCACTAATGGGCACACCTATTTATGTAATAAAAGAAAATACCCTAACAAATCTGAAGTCCCCAAACCCCTTTCTCATGCACAACCACAATCTTTCACAAGTTTCCATCTGGTTCTGTTATATGGAACCTAGGCCAAATAACCCATCCAACCCCTAGACAACTGTCCAATACTCACTGCAGTATATGCAACCAAAAACTCAATGTTATCCCACCCTAGTTAGGTGGCTGTAACAAGTGACTGCTTTTAGGACCCAGTGGACATGCTTTATATGTTCTTCCTATCTCACCATATATTAGGACATCATTACGGTAGGCTATGCAGAAGTGGTCCAATCCCAGGTATAAGATTTTATTGATGTAAGTCATAAAGTTTCCTGGAGCTTTGGTAATGGCAAAGGGTAAGGTGTTAGCTTTGTACAGTCAGTAATGGGTGCGGAAGATAGTTTTCTACTCTGCCCTGTCCTTCATGCATATTAGGTTGTAGGCTCTACAGATGTCTGACCTGGTAAATATCTTGGCTTTTACTATCTGTATAAAGGTCTTGGTTGGGAGTGGTAAGAGGTATTAATCCTTGACGGCTCTCTTATTTAATCCTCTATAAGCAATGCATAAATATAGTAGGGCATCTTTCTTTTTGATGAAGACAATACGGGAAGTCACCAGTGGGTTGGAAGGGCAGATAAAGTCCTTCTCCGCATTTTTGTCAAGCCAACCTCTCTGGGCTTCTAGTTCTGGGGGTGATACATTATAGAAGAGTCTAAAGGGGAGAGTAAAGCCAGGTTTAAGAGGTATGTTGTGGTTAGAAGATCAGTACAGTAGTAGTTGGTTATGTTATTTTTCCAGGAAGATGGGTATAAAGTTGTAGTATTTGGGCTAAACTTATCTCTCACCTCTTGTTCCTCTAGTATCTAGTAGCCTAGGACTCGTTGAATTGCATAGGCTTTAAGGGAATAGGAGGTATCTTCCTCCACTCTATAGATACTGATCATGTCCAGAGTAAAGTTCTGAAGGCAATAATCTGATCCAAAGGTGATGGTATTGTTAGTGAACCTGACTGTAATGTTGTGTGGTTTCCACCAGGGAATACCAAGGGTCAGTGGGTGGATACCTGGTTTGGTGATAAACATAGGCAGAGCTTCTAGGTGGTTATTGATCTTGAATTCTATCAGGGTCAATTGGGTAATGGTACTAGAGCTGATCAGTTTTCCATCAATTACTGTGCATTGGATGGTCTCCATTGATGGTACTATAATCCCTGCAGCAGAGTATTGTGGTGTTGTGATGTCAGAGGTGGTGGAGCACTAGAGCACAGATGTGTGCAGAGACATATACTCATGCCAAGGTTGTGGCTGGCCGCCACAACCTTAGGGCATTCACAAGCTCAGGACTGGGGGCACTCTAAAGAGTGCCTGACAGCTCAACAGTACTTTATGGCTCAACAGTACTTTGTGGCTCACCACAGTAACTTTGTGGCCCAACAGCACTTTGTGGCTCAACCATACCCTGAAGCTCTGTACAAATATGTATGTTAAGACAATCTTTCAAGTTTAAAGAATACAAATCATTTGAATTATTTATAAACTATTTATATGCTGCAAACTGATCTTAATTTACAAACTTATACAGAGCTACAAGGTATGCTTGAGCCACAAAGTTACTGTGGTGAGCCACAAAGTGCTGTTGAGCCGCAAAGTGCTGCTGAGCTGTTAGGCACTCTTTAGAGTGCCCCCAGTCCTGAGCTTGCGAATGCCCAGGGGCTGTGGTAGCCAGCCACAACCTTGGCATGAGTACAGATCATGTATCGATGGATGTATACATGTATGTGGTACTTGTAGGTGCAGATGGGTGTGTGGGTTTACCCTCTTGAGGTATCTGCCATCCATGTATTAGATATGATAGCTCGCCATCTTTCGTAGACTAGAAAAAGACACTTGTCTATATCTCTGATCCAATCATGAACTGTGCATATCGATCACATCCATCACGTCATGAGCTATTGAGGACCAGAGTTATCAAAGTTTTATCCAACTGAATCCTTTTTCCTATTTCCTTACGATTTACTTTCAATTTTATTTTCTGGAGGTGAAGAATTATCAAAAATGACCAAACAAAGTGGTCCATTATTGCATGTTAGAGGAACTGTCATGGAAACGTTAGAACGAATGAATCAGAGAATTTGGTCCCTGCAGATAAATGATTGCCTCTTAGGAGAAGGTTTTTGGAATGTGATAACTAGTTTGGAGGAACTGTTGAGCAAACCCAGTACTGATGAAGACCACTAGAATGGACTACAGGAGTAGTACCTACTGCAGGGATGACATATCCAGAAAGCTTTTTAGATGTTACGTCTTAGGATAACAGACACAATAGCTATCAGCCATTATGGATCTGGCTGGAAACTACTGGTACATGTTTGGGGTGATATTCGACTCAACTATGAAACCTTGATGACTTATAATGCCAATCATCTCTAGATAGAATTGGATGAGTGTCAATTAGAGGACTGTGGAACTGTACTTGCCTTATTCAACAAGCTCCAGGAGATTTGCACTAAGCTAGTTATTTGTTGAAAAACCCCAATCAAGGTACAGATGATTTGTCATGTCATTCATGCTTTGCCCAAGACTGCTAAGTGGAAACGATTGACCATTGACACCAAGTCAGCTCTTCTATCTATAATAGCAAAAGCTGGTTATATCGAACTTAAATTACTTCTTACGGCCTCTAAAGCAGAGCTCTAATGAGAACAATTGGTTGAAGCTGATCAAGGACTCTTTGCCACAGCCAAGATGTGGCGAAAGTGCGTCAAAGGCAGTATTGCAGATAAAACTGGGGGGAGAGTTGGAGACGCATCCTCTATCAAGCATTTTACTAGCAACCATCACAATTGTAGCAAGAAAGACCATTGCAGGAAGGATTGCTGGTCTAAAAGGTCGGGTATAACTGAGAAGGAACAGCAGCGAGAGGGAAGAGTAGAGCCCAGGCGAGGTGAAAGTGGAGGAATTATGAAAGAGCAAATGTGAATTGCTGAAGATAGATCTCGCTGTGTTGAAGAAGAGAGGGCTAAGAAGTAGGATAAATTGAGAGTTGAAAAACAAGTGAAACAGGGGGAAAAGGATGCATGGAGTGTTCCGGAGATGAATGAAGACTCACAATAGGTTTTACACTCTGGATACACCAATCACATCTCCTGCCACTGTCACCTGTTTCTTTCTGTAAAATTCGCGGGTTTATCAGAGAATAAGTGACCGATTCGTACTGTGACCAGGTAGCTTGGACCAGCCTTGAGTATTGGCAACATACAGATTTCAATATGGATTTCAGAGAAAGGGAAAGGCATTGTTCAGCTGTCTGATGTGTTGTTTCTTCCAGATGCAGGAGAAACCAATCTCATCTCTGTAAGTCAGCTTACTACAAAAGGAATAAATGTCAACTTCCACAAAGAAAGAGAATAAGTATTTCTAAATCATGTATTTCCTGCAGCGGCAATCAAGAGAGATTGGATGTATGTGTTAGCAAGAAAGGAATTCTGAACTGAGATGGTATTTCAGATCACCTGTGAAAATGAAACTTCCCTCCTCAGTCTTTAGCACATGTGGTTTAGGCGTCACTACTTAAATGCAATCCTAAAGATAAGCAACAAACAATTTGTTTTAGAAATATCTGTTCTTCAATCAACAACCAATAAGGACCAATGTCCATCTTGTCTTGAAGGAAAGATATCACGCCTATCCTTCAAGAATGTGGAGCAGAAAACAACCACACCACTACTGTTGATACATTCTGACCTCTGTGGGCTGATGAAAGAAAAGTTGATTAATGGAAGTTCTTACTTTATGCTATTGATTGATGACTTCTCAAAATTCGCAGCTGTTTTTTTTTCTAAAAAAGAAGAGTGAGGCAGCAAAATGTTTTCAGACTTATAAAGCCTACATTGAGAAGGTTCATGCCAGTAAGGAAAATCACTTCATCATCAAGACTGTATGTAGAGATAGGGGAGGGGAGTTTACTAGAGCTTCCTTTATCAAGGAATTGGAAAGTAGTGGTATTGAGGCATCTGTCACTATACTATATACATGGCAGGAGGATGGAATTGCAGAGAATGGAAATTGTGTTCTGGTTGGACAAGCAAACTCCATGCTCCACCAGGCTGTGGCACCTAGATTCTATTTGGCTGAGGCAATACAAACTGCACTATATCTGAAAAATATGACAGTTACAAAGAGGACTTATGGGAAGGAAGTGACAGCTTTTGAACTTAGGTTTGGAAGAAAATCTGAAGTCCCATATCTATGAGTATGGGGATGTTTGGCATATTACTATATCCATCCAGCAAACCAAGTAGACAAAAGGTGGAGTGTAAGAGTAGAACATCTTATATTTGTTGGTTATACTATGACACCAAAGCAGTATCGGCTGTATAACCCAAAGCCCAAATCAGTTATCAAATCTCATGACATTGTCTTCTATAAAGAGACCATATTTTTTCAACAATTGGTTGAGTTGATATTTTTTCTCTTTGCTCAAGATCCATATTCAAGTATTGATACCACCAAAAATGAAGTTCAGTCTGCAGCATGAAAAGCAAGTGATGAATCAGCCACTATTCCCTGTGAGTAAGTACAAAGATCCAGCCATAGATGTTAACTGGTTTTACATGCACCCCAGAATCGCATTACAGATTCACAGTTGTCATCTGAAAATGTCCAAAACCAAGACCCCTGAAGTTCTCAGGAGTGACCAGTAAGACCAGCGCCACAGCATTTCCATACTGTCAAATCCTTATGATCTGATCTTGTGGGATATTGGCAAAGGTCAGGACAAAGAAAGTATTAACTTCATTGGATGAGGGAGTAGCAAGAATGAGAAGATTCAGGAACCAGAGAGACCTCTGATACTTTCAGGAGAGTAGTATAAGATATTCAAGTTCAATCTATGGATCAAGATGGAGATCATAGGTCTATACTTCAAACTGACTTGGTCTATCTAGTGAATGAAGAACCAAGTAGTGCGGAGGCTGCCTTGAGAAGTAGTGATCGAGAGAATTCAATTAAGACAATTGGTAGTAAATTGAGGTCACTAGAAAGTTATCAAACCTCGAGTCTTGTGGATTGCGATAAATTGCCTGCAGAAGCTGAGCCTATTACTTCAGGCATGGTACTATAAGAGAAAGTCAGTGAGAATAGTCGAATTGGATGGTACAAAGCGAGACTTGTTGCCCATGGTTTTCGACAAAGACCTGGAACTGACTTTAGTACCACCTATTCCCCCATGATCTTCTATGGTACAATCCAACTTATTCTTTCTAAAGCTGCTACACAGAACTGAGAGATTATTCAGTTGAATGCTGTGATGGCATCTTCAGAAAGTGAAATTGAGGAAGAGATCTACCCTAAGTTACTCAAGGAGTTTGAGGTATCAAAGGAGAGTTGAGTGCCTTTAAAGAATAGCAAGTCTGGTGGACTTGAGGAAGCAAAATGTGGAGAAAGAACCCAGGTAGTTGTGAAGTTGAGGAGAAGCCTTTATGGATTAAGGCAAGAAGGGCATAATTGGTATCACACATTGGAGTCATACTTAATAGGAGAGATGGGGATGACACCTTTACGCTATGAAGCTGGAATTTGTATTGCCAATAATAGAGCTATTATTATAGTTTGGGTTGATGATCTGCTGCTAATCGGGTTGTAGGAGAAAGTCCACCAGATGAAGTCAAGGATTAGTTGCTATTTTCAAGGTAAGGATTGGGAAAATGTCAAATTCTTCTTAAGTATGCTAGTTAAGAATAACCAGAAACAACAAACCCTATCTTTCAGCTAACTGGTATACCTATCGAAAATTCACGAATATTTTCCTATGGAGAATTGTAAGTGATGTACTACTCCTCTGGATCCTAAGGCACAGTGGAATGAGAGGATTGTAGAGGAAGAGAGCACAAATATCTAGCGTTACCAAGAAGTGATTGGCAGTTTGGCTTATACAGCTGTGACTACATGACTAAACATAGTATATACGACTGAACTTGTTAGTTGATATGCAGCTAAGCCATCTCACCTCTATTGGCAGGTAGTTAAGAGAATTCTCCCTTACGTTCAAACAACAAAAAGCTATCGACATACCCTAGGGGACTGTGATTTGAGAAGCAATCAAGTCTAAAGACCAAGGAGGATCTAATCTTAAAGGTCTTCACAGATGCCAATTTCACAGTGGATATTGATGAAATGAAATCGGCAACTCGATTTGTTATAGTTGATCTGTTTCAAGCTGTTGGGAATTGGAAATCCCTCAAGCAGCAGACTGTTACAAAGTTTACTATAGATGCTGAGTTCAATGCTACTGCACTTGTAGTAGAAGAGGGAATTGGGCTTCAGAAAGTCCAGTCGGAGCTCCATTGAGGATCAGATACCATCCGACAACCTTTTATTACTCTCTATAATGATAACCAGGCCTATATCGCAAGTTTGGCAAGTGGCAGATTTCGGCCATCTAGGCAACATGTTGGAGTACAATTTTTCTGGTTGAAGTAAGCTATTGGATCCAGAGAAATTGATATGGAGTATTTGAAAACTAGCAGTATAGTTGTGAATCGTCTGACAAAGGCCTTGGAGAGAGTGAAACATGCAAGATTTGTGGCAATATTGGGAATGGATTGATTTAAAAAAGTTTTATTTTATTTTGTTATTGGTTAATAAAAAGTTTTTTATTGCTTTATTTGTCTTTTTTTTTTGCTGTGATTTTTGTTTGTTTCTTGTTTTTTCCTTTTTTCCGTTATGTGGTTACTACATGAATGCTGCTAGAGATTAGGGTGCGAAATGGTACTACAATCCCTGTAGCAGAGTATTGTGGTATTGTGATGGCAGGGGTGGTTGAGCACTAAAGTACAGGTGTATGCAGAGATATGTACAGCTCATGTATCAATGAGGGTATATATGTATGTGGTGCTTGTAGGCGCAGATGGGTATGAGAGTGTATCCTCTTATTGTATCTTCTATACATGTATTAGATAGCTTACTACTTTTCGTAGACTAGGAAAAGACACTTCTCTATATCCCGGACCTAATCACGAACTATGTACGTCTACTACATCCATAATCAGTTAGTTTATACCAGGGGAGGTGGTGGGAGTTAGGAAAGGCTTTTTTTATGAATGCATCATCAGGTACTTCCATGTCAATAAGAGCTTGAGAACAGCTTATATTTTGGTTGTCTATGATGTCACAGGCGATTACCAAGTGGTTACCTTGAATTCCAATTTCTATTTAATTTGAAGAGAAACTAGATATAAATAAATAAGGAAAAGACTTAGGACACCCCATATTAGTACTATGTTCTACACATGGGACAACTAGGTTTCCAACTACCTATGTTCAGGGGGGAGGCCTTCTAGCATAATGAGTAGTTCCACAGGAGAAGTACTGACACTATCTATACAATAGGGTCTCTTGTAACGACATCCCCTAGCTCGGTGTCTATACCTTGTACAGTGGAAGCACAGGCCTCTCTGTAGTTGTTCATTCTGTTAGTCATTGGTCAGAGTTCACCACCTGGCAGAGAGGTCCATGTAGCCAGACATAGTACTAGTAGTAGTCAGAGTGGGAGCAGGAGTAGATTGCCAGGATTGGGTAACCATAGGGGTATGCCAAGTGGAGGAGGAGAAACCTTCCTTGTCAGCTACATGGGCCCCAATATGGTTCTCCCACCTCTCTAGCAAGTAGACATACATAGTCAGGGTCATGAAAGAGTCAGCAATAGTGGTCAGGGTATCTTAGAGTTCAGACCTGAGGTCTGGGTGAAGTACACTACAATGAGTAATGCCATTCTAGTCAGTATCTGCAGCCAGGTACTGGGAGTCCACTAGGTATTCCATGAATATCTTATTCTTCTAGTTCAGGTACCTTATTCCCCTTTTTGCCATTAATATACAGATTGGGTCCCCAAATGCTTGCTCCAATTTTCTCCATAAGGCTTCAGTATTCACATAGTCAATGTCTTCTACAGTGACATTTAGTTGTACTTGTACCAATATGGAACTGATTAGTAGGCTGTAACGGGGGCACCCCTAGGAAGATGGATCTCAAGGTTGCGACCGCACCAAACAACTTCAAACTTGTCGCCAAAAGTTCACACAATTGTAAGAGTAAAGTAAACGGTAAAACTTAATATCGTTAAGCCTGACGCTTCACTCAATTAAGGTTTCGAGAGGATTGATTGTTGGAGTAGGAGAGTTCTCGCATAGACTTTCAGGTAGTTTTATCTTATGCCAGAAACTCCCCCATCAGTTTACTCCAACTATTCGAGCACACCCTTCTCCGCTAAGGGCGGTCCGACACGTCTCCTGACACCCCCTTCGGGCATGTATGTGTCGACCCGCTCTAGTCGGCGTTCACCATATGTGCATATCGTTTCTGCGGCGCATTTCCATTCTGCCCGCCGGAGTGAAAACCTCTGCGCATCGGGGACTTGCCAGTGGCTAACTGTCAAGACCCCTTGCTGAACTAGACTATCTATGACACCCTTCCCATGCGCGTTGATTTCTTCTTGACGCCGGAAGCTACCGTGAGCGGTTTATCTATCTACTATTTACGAGTCTCGGGCTTCCGGTGTCTTCCGCAGGGTACGGTGGTCCAGGAGTGATCCAATGGGCGCTACCCACGACCACTACCTCGGATACACCTTACCTGCGGTAGGAATCATGCTTTTAGTGTCTCTGCACTTCCCTCTCAGAGCCTATGGCGTTGGGGACATCCTTGGGCGTGGTAGGTGCAAAACGTTCCCAGTCGTCCCGGCACCACCCGGGACTACCTTCGGGACCCCCACGGTTAACTCCCGTTAACTCCGTCAGTTTTGGTCCGTTTTACTCCGAACAACTTGGAGGAGGTACTCCACCTTCCACCCTATGCCCCCTTATATATCCTGCGAACAGCTTACGGTCGACCGGACGGCAGCAACGTATACGGTGTTGCAAGCGGGTCTCCAAAGATCCTCCTTTGCTAGACTGCACACAACTACGCAACCGTTTGCCCATGACGTCCGGGCCTCAAGGCGGGGCCGGAGGGGCATGATAGGAATAATGTCTTCAATTTACAGCTTCTTCGTAGCTGCGTAGCTCGCCCAATAGCATCTCCCGGAACCCCAGATTCCAGTATTATGCATGGCTTCGTGTGACAAACATTCCAGTCATTTTTCCCAAACTCCCCGAGGGACTTCGTATTGGCAGGTAGGGTAACTCAGGTCCTTGAACAGGGTAATCCAAGCCTCAAGGCAGGGTAACCCTGTTCTGTGGGTAGGGTAATCTTGTCCGGTGGACAAGTGGATTTTCTCCTGTTACCCTATCTATCCCTCTTCCGGGGATAGACACACTCGGCCTTTCTCTAGTTACCCAGCCTAGCTGTGTATTGGCCCTTCATAGGTCCCTAAGTACGCTGACACCAACCTTGGGCGTAGCCATGTACCTAAATACTTGTGTCCACTAAGTCTGCTCATCTCGGAGCCCGGGCCATCGGGTCTCCGTAGGTCAAGTACTCACTTGCCTGCCGGTTCCTACCAGTTCGCCTCCGGGCTACCTGTATGGGTGTAGGTTCCGGCTGCCATAGCTCACGTATGCTGGCTCGTTACATAGGCTAATGTTATACCCCCAGTGGTATTGTGCCTTGTTGAATCAATGTTAGTCCTCATGGTATTTCATATATGGCTGGATGGCAAAAGGGCCGTACTTTTCCATAGTACTATCAATTTTCTCAGGATTCAAGAGAAATTCTTTCCTACTACCACCAGATCCTACTGCTAGACTTGCAGAAACATTGGTAAGAGCATTGTTGAGAGAGTTGACTGTAGTCTTGGTACCAGTAGGCTCTTATTTGGTAGTTGTCAGGTATGCCTTGAGGCCTTGTCCTTTCAGACAGATGGTCTGGAGTTCTTCATTGAGGGTCTGCAGGTTATATAACCTGATGTCTCTTAAACTCACTCTCTATATTGTCAAATCCCATTGGTGTATATATATTCAACAGAATTTGGCATCTCCCATAAGATTAGTTAATAGCAGTATGAGTATTGAATGATATAGAGTGAATTAGGTATGGGATGAATTAGGTGACATGGTTTACTAACCCAAGAAATCTCTGTAATTCTTTTTTATTCTTAAGTGTATTACGACTAGCAATAGACTAAATTTTCTACAGAAAAGTGAGGATTCCTTTTTTTGTCCACTATGTGTCTGAGAACTTTGAGCTTGTCTGCAGGTGATACTGATTCCGTCTTGCTAGCATAAACCATTGGAGATCATAGCAGGTCATACAGCTTTTGACTATAATCCTTATATTCTTTCTTTGTATCTAAAAATATCAGGGTATTATCCATATATACCTATACGAAGTGATATTGCAACTCACTTAATAGGTCTTCCCCAACCCATATGGAGGCTGCAAGTGCAATCATATCCCCTTGTAACATTACTTTGGTAATGAAACCACTAATGGGTATTTTAAAGGAATTAAAACATACACTTTCTTGGTCCACCCTGGTTTGGAAGTACATATTACTTAGGTTGATCTTGTTACTAAATTTTGCCTTTTCAAGATAGTTTATGATCTGCTATTGGTTCAGAATGGCTGGGCTATCCATAGCCATATTCTTATCGTGGATTTTTAGACTAACCAGGGGGCCAATTCTTCTATCTACCTTACATTGTACAAATATTAGTACTACTCCTGGGATCCCTTGTTGTATGATTGTTCCTGCATATAATGTCTCATTTCCCCAGTCTATTAGTTTCTCTTTGTATCCTTTTGGGATGTAGTATATTGGTTGGTTCTTTTAGATCTGTTGGATCTTTTAGTCATATATGATTATAAATCATGTACATAGATGACAATATCACAGGTATCTTGTCACAAAACATATCCTTGGATTCTGCGAACTGGATTATCTTAGCAGCATCCAACATTGCAGGTCGGAGTTTTCTGCTCATTAATTTGTATAACATGGGTAGTTTATAGTCTGGGAATTTCACTGCTGTTTCCCCATGGTTGATACTTGTATTATGTCTTTCCAGAAATAGCATACCAATAAGGGCATCCTGTTTGCTAAGGCTCTCTACTAATATTCCCTTTTTATACTATTTCTGTTTTCCAATTCCTACTCTTGGAGCATGTCTTTTGTGTCTTGAAACCTCAGAGACTTGTATAGCTATATTGACAGATATTACTCAGAGTAGAGAGTTTGTTAATATTCTGTATATTGCGATAAGCATGTTACTAACAATGTCACATTCTATAGTTTCTATATCAAACAGGACCTTCACTAACTGCCCATTTATGTAAACTTTACCTTCAAGTACATCTTTGTGGACAATCATCAATATTGGTTGTGGTCACAAGCATCTGACTTCTACCAACTTAATCTCAATTGTCTTGTACTAGTTGACTCCCACCTAGTTTGAGGCAACTTCCTTTTTTACCCCTTTGCTCTTTACTTTCTTTGTGTAATATTACTTTCCATGGTAACCCCTCTACCAATATTTGAAACATGTCCCTATATGTTATGGACAGTAGCTAAGTGAGACTATATCATATAGTTGGTGTAATGGGAGCACCCCTAGGAAGTGGGATCCCAAGGTTGCGACCACACTGAACAACTTCAAACTTATTACCAAAAGTTCCCACAGATGTAAAAGTAAAGTAAACCATAAAACTTAATATTGTTAAGCCTGACGCTTCACTCAATTAAGGTCTTGAGAGGATTGATTGTTGGGGTAGAAGGGTTCTCACATAGACTTGCAGGTAGTTTTATCTTATGCCAGAAACTCCCCTATCAGTTTACTCCAACTATTCGAGTACACCCTTCTCCGCTAAGGGTGGTCCGACATGTCTCCTGGCACACCCTTCAGGCATGCAGGTGTTGACACACTCTAGTCGGCGTTTACCTTGTGTGGTTATCGTTTCTGCACTGCATTTCCATTTTGCCTGCCGGAGTGAAACCTTCTTCACATCGGTGTCTTGCCAGTGGCTAACAGTCAAGACACCTGATAAACTGGACTATCTATGACACCCTTCCCATATGCATTGATCTCTACTCGACTCCAGAAGCTACCGTGGGCAGTTTATCTATCTACTAATTACGGTTCTTGGGCTTCCCGTGTCTTCTGCAAAATACAGTAGTCCGGGAGGGGTCCAATGGGTGCTACCCATGACCACTACCTCGGATCCACTTTACCTGTGGTAGGAATCATGCTTTTAGTGTCTCTGCACTTCTCTTTCAGAGCCTATGGCATTGGGGACACTTTCAGCCTTGGTAGGTGTAAAACTCTTGCGGTCGCCCCGGCACCACCCAGGACTACCTTTGGGACCCCCATGGTTAACACATGTTAACTCCATCAGTTTTGGTCTGTTTTACTCCAAGCAACTTGGAGGAGGTACTCCACCTTCCACCCTATGGCTCCTTGCATATCCTGTGAACAGCTTACAGTCGACCAGACGGCAGCGGCATATATGGTGTTGGGAGCAGGTCTCCAAAGATCCTTCTTCACTAGACTGCACACAGCTACGCAACCATTTGCCCATGACGTCTGGGCCTCAAGGCGGGGCCGGAGGGGTATGATAGGAATATTGTCTCCAATTTACTACCTCTTCTGAACTGCGTAGCTGGCCCAATGGCATCCCTCGGAACCCCAGATTCCAGCATTATGCATGGCTTCACGTGACAAACATTGCGGTTATTTTGCCCGAACTCCGCGAGGGGCAGCGTGTTAAAAGGTAGGCTAACTCAGGACTTTGGGCAGGGTAACCCGAGCCCCATGGCAGGGTAACCTGGTCCTGAGGGTAGGGTAACCTGGTCCTGAGGACAAGATAACTTTTTCCTGTTACCCTGTCTATCCCCTTGCCAGAGATAGGCACTTCTGACCTTTCTCCAGCTACCCAGCCTAGCTGAGTAACTGCCCCTTCAGAGGTCCCTAAGTGTGATGATACCGCTCCCGGGTATACCCAGGCACCTAAGTACCTGGCCAGCTAATTCTGTTCATTCTTGGAGCCTGGGCCATCGGGTTTCCATAGGTCAAGTGCTTGCTTGCCTGCTGGTCCCTACAAGTTCTCCTCCTAGCCAGCTGTATGGGTGTAGGTTCCGACTACCATAGCTCATGTATGCTGGGTCGTTACAGTCGGAATTGGGTGAGGTAGTATGTAGTAGGAATTAGTCCAAGTGTTGAAAGGTTTTAGTTAGGCTTAACAGTAAGGCGGATTAGTTAGACTTTCATACCATGACTCCCATTGCTGTTATCGGATCTCACATGACTCATAGTTGTCAGTTGTTGATATGTTTTAATTGGTTGGTATCTTTAAGTAACTCAAAATTCTGAGTCCTATGATATTATAACTTTCACATATGACATGAATAGTAAGTCATAGGTTTCATGCATGTGATGCAGTTGACACATATGACTATTATGATTGACTAGCAGTTATGAGTTGCAGGATCAGGGTTGACATCAGGGCAAGTATAAAGGGGTCACTAGGACCCAGGAGGAGGAGTGCTTCTAGCTATTATCTTTCTATCTTCTTACCTATAACTTAACTTCTTACCTCTCCACCTAAGTGGCTACATTGTACATACACTCTCTTAAGTTAGTAGTCTGACAGGACCCTTGACTGCTTAGCTATACAATAATGAGAAGAAGACTAAGTGTCTTGAACATATGAGACTAAGGTATTATACCTTGTATTAGAGAATGCTCACAGGTAGGAAACATTATATTTAATAGGTTCAAGTGAAACATGCCTAATAACATGAAACAACAAGAGAGCAGGAGGCCTCTAACCAAAAAGGAAAATAGATAGTTACAACAGAGATGAGATTGACGACCACCTTGAGCTACTAGGACTAGGGAAAGCACTTAACTGAGTAGGATCCTCACAAGGAAAAAGTTGACCCACAAGCTTGGTTATCTCAGAAAAACAATAACAAGAAATAACCTCATTGTTGGACAAAGAAGTAGAAACCAGAATGTCAGGAACAGCAATGGGAACAGCAGCCCCACTAGTCCAACCAGTGGGAATGACATGAAAGTGGCTTATAGCACTACTAGTTGCCTTACAAACTGGCTGACCGAGTAGAAACAGTACTCTGAAAGCAAAAAAACCTGCTGTTTTTATAGGGAAAAACACTAAAGTGCAAGAATTCCTCTCACGGTTGGAACAATACTTTTGTATCCATGATTACGGAGAAGATCACAACTTTATCAAGGTTATATATGCAGAGCCACTGCTTCATAATATAGTCAGTAAATGGAAAACCCCCTCCATAGCAGAATGTAAGGAAAAAGAATTGCAGACATGAAATATACTCAAGAGAGTACCCAACGAACAGTTCATCGATATTAAGGGCAAGGAAGGAGCATCAAACAAACTAGAGACCATGCAAGGAGACAAGACAAATATAACAGATATCAGGAATGAGTTCCAGTACCTAGTGGTAGAAGGAGAATATGATACCAGTTGGTAGTATTTCCTTCTGAAAGCATGTAATACTTACTTCTCAGATGCATTGGGCAAGACAGAAACCAAATACAGAACTACAGCAGATTTCACAGTATGGGCTCTTGAAAGGAAATAATGACTTGACATGGTCAAACACATCTAGGAGGGAAGAGCAACAACTACATACAGCCCTTAGACAAAAGTCTTGGTAATGCTGAGTAAGCACTAACTCCGTAATAATATGAAAAAGATACCGTGTCCACCTCTTCTATATTGCAAAACATGTAAGAAAGAGTAACACAAACAAAAATGCTACCAAAAAGGAAGTTAGCCCTAGCCCAATATAAGCCAAGAATGGATAGGTGTGAAATAACAGATGTCGAAAAAGGAATGATAATTGCATTCTTTGATGTCTTTCAGAAGATTTCAGTTGTTACCATCCTTGTTGGGCATCCTGGGTCCATGGTTCAAAACTTTCTCTCTTGTGTACACGAACATGGTCATACAGACAATGCTCCTCCAGCTAGATGACCAGCTATCCTAATGCAGTGGGAGCACTGAGCCATTATTTGTAGTGTTCAGAAAGACTACTCAATGACAAGAGTAGTACTTTGCAATCAGTATACTACACACCGTTCTATTGGAACAATTGCTGATGTGCTCCACAAGATGAACATTAAAAAATGGCTGGCCCAGACAAGGCTGTAGCTTGCTGCTATCTATGCAAGAAAGCAGCTTGCTTCGGCAATAGTAAGAAAGGATTGGTCGGCTCAGGATTTCAAAGGGATGCTTTATAGTGTTGAGTGCACAGTCCAGAAATCTATCAACTTGCAGCAGTAGTGGATATTTCAAACCCCATTGGAGAAGTGGGTTACTGATTGTATTAAGCCTTGTAGAAAAGACAATAAGGTAGGGCTGATGGTTTGGGGTTGTTTCTGGAGTGGGCAATGGGGACTATTAGTGCCTCTTTTCAACACTATTGTTAATCGCTTTGTGGACATCGATCTTTCAGCAGAGACTCTTACCCTGGTACTCCAGCCCACTACTGTTGTAACATGTTCGGGCTAAGCCCTAGTCACGTAGCGGTATGATAGGAGCAGATGGCTTCTTGATCAACAAGAAGCGAGCACTGCTAACTAAAGGAGGCTTCGAACGGGGTGTAATAGGAGATCAAAGAAGTAACCGTTCAACCAAGTATATTAAGAATACTGTCTGTCCAAGTCTGCCCTTTCCACTGCGGGAATCAGCAGTCTTTAAATACAGTATCTCGCTTATCTCCAGTATGAGTGATATTCCAACCAATGTGTGTATCAACTGATAGCACACGAAACAATACATGTGTCACGTGATACTGTGAAACCAAACATAAAACAATTTGTGTATCAACTGATAGCACACAAAACAATACAAGTATCAACCGATACTGTGAAACCAAACATAAAACAATGTGTATATCAACTGATAGCACATGAAACAATACAAGTATCAAACAATACTATGGAACCAAACGTAAAACAATATGTGTATCAACCGATACCATACAAAACAATACAAGTATCAAACAATACTGTGAAACCAAACATAAAACATAAAACAACCTAGTACCCATACCGGTTACAGCTGTTGATGGAGGGGAACCGGTCTTTATGCAAGACAATTTGAGTGTCTATACTGCTCATAACACACTCAACTGGCTTGACAAGCATGATATTAATCTTGAAGATCATCCTCCCCTCTCCCTGGACCTCAATCCCATCCAATATGGCTGGGTTGAGCTCAAGCAGTGCCTTTACAAATGGTATCCCAATATTTTAGATACTCCTGGCGCCCCCCCTAGGGTTCGTATATGCCTGGTTGAGGTTCTCCCCTTGGTATGGAGAATGATACCTGATAGCTTTTTTAGGAAGCTTTGGAAGTCTATACCTTTACATGTAGCAGTAGTCATTGATACTAAGGGCTGATATACTCACTACTAGCTTCATAGATAGTTATTTGCTCTCATATTTTTAATTTTTCATATTTATTTTCTAATTTATAGTTAAATTTCATCTGATCTTTCCTGATGGGTAGGGCATGGACACTGTGTCCGATCGTGTCATCACCAAGACTTTTGTCTAGTAGCTGTACAAACCCACACTATAAAATCAAGACAGCATATTCAGACCCACACTACTAATAACTACCTAGTGGGTGATATAATAAACTGGGATGCAATACAAAGGAGACCAAATCTCATCCTGGGTAGATGGTAATACTAGAGAAGAATGGCAGGCAGACCAAGTCTTGGATGTGAAAAGTGTGGCCATACACTACACAACTGCAGGCTACCCAGAGAAAGATACAATAAAACCTAACTAGAGAGAACAGGGCCAATAAGACAATAACAACCTGCCCCAACTACAACCAAACTATGCAAGATAAATCTTGATGCAGAGAACAATAAAGGAGAAAAAGATAGCAGTCCCAAGCTATAGACGGTCTGAGGAACAGGATATGACAGAAACTCATTATACTGGAAAACTAGTATGTAACACTGTAAATAGAACTATGAGAATATGAAGAACATCATATCAGGGTTAAGACACTACTGTAAGGCAAAAATGAAATGATTCTGACGCACAGAATAACCAGCACAATAGCAACAGAAAGCTTTATTGATAAAGAAATATGTGATGAATATGGCCTCACCACCAGTCAGGCCAAGAACTGGAGAGAAATGTACCTTATAAATAGAAAGAAATATTCTACAGGATTCATTACCAACATGGCATAAGTTTCCATAAACACCAGTAGCTATAGGGAAGTTGTAACCGGTACGGGTACTAGGTTGTTTTATGTTGGGTTTCACAGTATCGTTTGATACTTGTATTGTTTCGTGTGCTATCATTTGTTACACACATTGTTTTATGTTAGGTCTCACAGTATCGTTTGATATTGGTATTGTTTCCTGTGCTATCGTTTGATACACACATTGTTTTATGTTGGGTTTCACAGTATCATTTGATACTGGTATTGTTTCGTGTGCTATCGTTTGATACACAGATTGTTTTATGTTTGGTTTTATAGTATCGTTTGATAGTTGTATTGTTTCGTATGCTATCGGTTGATACACACATTGTTTTGCAATATCGCTCATACTGGAGATAAGCGATATGCTGTATTTAAAGACCGCTGATTCCCGTGATGGAAACAGCAGACTTCAACAGACAGTATTCTTAAAATATACTTGGTTGAATGGTTACTTCTTTGATCTCCTATTGCACCCTGTTCAGAGCCTCCTTTAGCAAGTAGCGCTCGCTTTGTGTTGACCACAAAGCCATCTACTCCTATTGTACCACTACGTGACTAGGGCCTGGCCCGAACACATTACATTTTTTTAACCTCAGCAAGTGGTTAAGAAACCTGCAGGGACCTGGTCTGATCAACCTACGAAAGGTCCAGTAGCAAAGCTAGCATCAGGGAGCGGCAGAACCACGAAGGGTTCGGCTTCACCAACAAGACACCATTGAGTCACTAGAGAATCGAAGTGGGAAGCAGGTCCCACGAGAAGACCTTACTAAGAAAAGGCAATCCAATAAACCGAAAGGGCCAAAGAGCGGATTCTCGATTGACGAAGCTGAACGACAGCGAGCGCGAGACTTGGCCAAGCAGACCTGTAGTGAATCGACCGACGATTTAGCTAAGGCAGCAGCTAGCCTTCCTGGGCTATTTCTCCTCAGCCCCAGCAAAGGAAAGGCTCTAGCGCAACCACCGAAGAAAGATAGGAAACCGGTCAGGACCTCTAAGAAGGAAGAAGACAACTAAGAAGCACCAGATCACTCGGTAGTAAGG
>PYWC01000120.1:224804-292954 GCA_003182015.1 Tuber magnatum
TTTCACATTACTGGGAGTCTGGTTGCTTTGTGTGTGGAGCGCCATGCGGGGAGTGCTTGGAGAGATGGTTGGAAGGTGCGGAATACATGTTGCAGGATGACTTGAGATTGCTGCATGATAGCGATGACAATGAGCATGGATCCTATCTGGAGAATAGCGGGACTACTGGCCGTTAGGAGCGCATTGGGATTTCCTTAGTTTGTTTCGTTTTGATGAAATTGTTATTTTATTTTGGGAGTGTAACCGGTACGGGTTACTAGAATTTTATGTCTGGTTTCACAGTATCGTTTGATACTTGTAGTGTTTCATGTGCTATCGCTTGATACACACATTGTTTTATCTTTGGTTTCATAGTATTGTTTGATACTTGTATTGTTTCGTGTGCTATCAGTTGATACACACAATGTTTTATGTTTGGTTTCACAGTATCTTTTGATACTTGTATCGTTTCGTGTGCTATCAGTTGATACACACAATGTTTTGCAATATCGCTCATACTGGAGATAAGCGATATGCTGTATTTAAAGACTGCTGATTCCCGCGATGGAAACAGCAGACTTCAACAGACAGTATTCTTAAATATACTTGGTTGAACGGTTACTTCTTTGATCTCCTATTACACCCTGTTCGAAGCCTCCTTTAGCAAGTAGTGCTCGCTTGGTGTTGATCACCAAGCCATCTGCTCCTATCGTACTGCTACGTGACTAGAGCCAGGCCCGAACACGTTACATCATATGTCAACCATCAGCAGGATAACTAGTATGAACTACTACCAATGGCAGAGTTCGCCTACAACAATAGAAAACAAGGGATGATCAAAAACACACCATTCTACACAAACTAAAGACAAACCTCCCAATACAAGGCCATAGGTCTTTTGACTAAAGGCAATATAACAAGTCCAGAGGACATGTCACCCCTTTACAAAGTGTTGTGTAATGAAATAGTGACAGCACAACTCCAGGAGAAAAAAAAATTACAATCAATACTGAATGTCTAATCCAAATCTACAACCAGGAGACATTGTATGGTTATTACCACAAAACATATGAACCACGAGACCGTCAAAGAAGCTGGTCTTTAGGAAAATCAAACCATTCAAGATATTGGGAAAACTAAGGAGTAGTGCTTACAAGCTCGACCTATTGCTTCAGATGGCTATATGCAACACATTCCACGTTGTACTCCGTGAACCTTAACGTAAATCACCGGTTTCCGGGACAACACCGCGGACTGGAACAGTGTGAGACTGAATAGGAATAGAAGACAGATTCAATTGTAACGATACAAGAAAAAATCATAAAAGTAATCCAAAACCTGAATATGAAAAGGAAACGCAGGATGAATAGGGGGACGGTAGGGTGAAAAAGTGACAGCAAAACTGGATTTTTAAATAAGTTAGCTATGCTTCAAGTAATAATGATAAGAAGTGGATAAAGCAAATCAAAAAAAAAAAGGTAAAGTAACTGAAGGACTACTGCTTAGACAGAAGCTTCATGTGAAGAGGGCAGTCAGGCATATGGTAGTGGGTGATGGTGGGTGCTAAGAAAGTAGCTGCAGAGCAACGGCGGATGCGACCTGGTCAGCTATTTTGAGGAGAATTCCACAACATATCTGAGGTTGTGGCAACCTCATCACCGGCTTCTGAGGACTCAGAGAATTCAATAACTTCTGAAAGAGAAGCAATTTAGACATGCCAAGAGGGATTATTAGTGGTATGGGAAGGTGGTAGAGTAGATGCTTCGAGTTCTGGGTGAGGAGTAGTGGGGAGTGAAATGGGAGTGGTGGTTGGTTTTTTCGGTCGTTGTGGCTTTCTAGGCTGCCTGTCAAGCTCTTCATGAGCCTTTCGTAAAGCTATAAGCTCTTTCCCAGTAAGTAAACGACCTTTGAAGAGATGCTTTCAGTCCGGGCGAGTAGTGTAGAATTCTTTCTTCCTTAAACCCTCACATACTTTTTCTCTTATCTCTTTCTCTGCCATAGAAAAGAATACCGCATGACTGATGGTCTTCAGGATTCCCTTAACTTTTTTTAACCGAAGCCCCTTTGTCAATTAGGTTATTGGCAGCATGTAGCTGGCTGCGTATATCTCAGGTAGTTTTTGATGTGCAAAATGTTTGAAAAGATGAGGAGGTAGGAGGAAGAGGATTGAGGTTATCATTTTGGAGTTTTAACTTTGTGTAAACTCGGCATGGATTCAGGGGCACAATACCAGTAGTTGCAAAAGCTTGTTCAATGTTGTGCTTTGTAATAGCATCCAATCTGGCTTTGTGGAGAAGTGGGATAAAGACAGACTTCTTAATACTCTTTTCTGTATCGCGACTGTAGTCATCCACTTGGCAGCCATAAAAATTCTGCAAGGGGCTAAATATTCCCACATCCAAAGGCTGAAGAAGATGGGTGGAGTGAGATGGAAGGCAGAAGAGAATAATATTTCTCTGTTTGCAGAATCTTGGAAACTCCCAGGTAATATGAGAGCCATGGCCATCAAGGATTAGGAGCTGTGAAAGTGGACCAACAGAAGCTGCCATGCAAGGATCAAACAATTCAGTAACCCATTTCAGAGCTACAGCATCGTCAGTCCAGCCATTAGGAGAAAATAAAAAGCAGTAATTGGCCATAGTAGCAGTTAAATTGGTGTACCAGCCCTTGTACTATGCACTACCTTTATTAATAACCATGGGTGGAAGAGCAAAACTGGCGGCACAAATTGTTTCGACAACTGTGACTATTTCTCTTGTTCCTTCATGGGTAACACGAGGGTTTTTACACCCTCGATGACAAAGAACCTTTGCTCTTGAGGCAATTCCCATTAGAAACCCCTTTTCGTCCATGTTGAAGATCTGAAATGGCTTCAGATTATGCTGACGTATAATAGAGAAGAGTTTAGAAAAGTAATTCTTTAATAGATGGGGACAACTAGCATGAGCGCGCTGATGGTCTAATTTTGTTCTGAACTTGGTAGCCAAGTCAGGATGATGATCGAGGAATCTGGTAATCCAATTTTTTCCCACTCTTATTATTTTATTTCTGGTTCTCTTTTCATAAAGATAAAGAGCCATGTCTTTTACGATATCTAACCTAGGAGGAAATCCCCAATCATCCTGCTTCTTGCACCAGGCCACTATAGCCTTCTCCTCCATTACGGTAATGAGCTAATTGTCAACCTGCACTAGCTGATAACTGGTTCTCTTCCCGGTGCATCAGTAGTATAAGGTAGACTTTGGTATGTCAAATACCTCTGCTGCAGCTCGAATACTTTCTTGTTTCCCTTCGTTCAGGGATTTAATTGCAGCTGAAATCCCAATTTCCCAGCCAGTATCATTGCGCTTCTTCACCCTCGGCATGGCGGTTGCGATGGTTTGGTGTGTTGGTTGTTGCTATGTGGTTTTCAAGTGGGGTAATTACCTTAGCGCATTGTCTCACTTTACTAAAATTGCGCCATTCCTTATCCCGGTGATGTCCCGGATCCACGTGATTTACGTTACTCAGACGACAAATTCCCCTCACAAAAAAAAATAGGTGGACCGCCTCCGCCTATCGCCTCCACCTATCGAGATAGACGGAGAAGACGAATACGAACTCGAAATAGAGCAGGGGACAACCACCACAGGAAAAACCCTAACCCTAATCCGTTGAAGATATAAGAATAAGGATATTATGATATGATACACAGTATTATATGGTGGATGGCAACTCAAACCCAAGAATAAGATGAGAGGATAGCCCAACAACAAACAACCCCGTTTTGTGCTAGCTACAGCATGAGAGATACTGCACGGTATATTTCCCATCAAATTGGGCCCACAGTTACAACGCACGCCAAGGCCGATGCGAAGGGACGACCCATAAATCCGCGCATAAATTCCTCCCACTACAGTTCTGGGATTTCATTTGTCATCTTAGTTCCTCTATTGCGACCCCCCAAAGGTACATAAGCCGATATATTGTGCAAGAAGCGCTGGGGGGGGGGGGGTAAATGCGCACCCCACATTTTACAAATTAGCGGAAATGCTAATTGTTTTCTGGTTCCGACAGTCTAGATCGTTGCCTGTCCTGCGCCACGCCTTCCAATGGTCCAGGGCTTCATTAGGGTAACGTGGGGTGGGGTTGCGTTCGTCACATGTAATGGGAGATCGCTCTTCCTTTGGCTCGGTGGGATGCGCGGGGTCGAACCGGTGCCGTCCAACGGACCCGGAAAAAATCTTTCCAGCTTAGCAGTGTCCTGCGGGGGAATGATCGCTATCGCTACCGGAACAATAGCCCGAGCTCACGGGACGAGAAACCATATCTACGACGGGGAAGGGATTACGAGTAATGTGTGCTTAACGATAATTTATCCGAGACTCAACTAGTTTGCTCATAAACGACACCAGCCTTGGGGTGCCACATGCGGTATTATATCATTCCCAGCAACTCCATTCTCCACTTGCCATAATTCTTCTTCATGCGGATGGACATGGGTCTTTCGAAATCCCGCTGTCTCCGATCCGGCCCCCGCCACAACCCCACACGTGGCACTTGATTTGACACAGAGCATTCAGTTCCTGGAGGCGCACCCGATTGCCCAAAACCATTCAAAACCGCGGGAAAAAAAAAACATGGCAAACCCTTCACCCAGCCACTTGAGTACGATTCTGCGGACTTCCCGCTTCACAATCTCTCACTCGATGTTCGACCGTCCGAGTTAAAATCCGATGAGAACCCTTGCAGCATCTCATATCCATACCCTGGGAGAGCGAGAGCAATAGAAATCAACATGTACAAGTCGCCTGGGCCGGCGCGGGCCTTATAACTTTCCAGATTCCCGCATCCCATGCCGGTTCCCACAACCACGCAATGATGACAGTGTTCTGGGCGTGTTGGCTGGTGCCCTAATCCTTTAGAAATCGCAACCGCCCCATTCTTCGTTGCTCCGCGGGTTCTGTACCGGTATCTTGTAACTTGGGCTGCAAATGTGCATGTTCGCACCGCATCCGTCGCATAATTTTGGCGTTTGAACTGCTTCAATAGCGTAGCACAACAAACACTTATGCCCCGTTCCGCATTTGAAACTGGAGCTTTTATAAGCTAGCTGGAATTAAGTTTTATTTGATAGAAATCGAGGCTGTTCCTTATGGTGGAGTAACAAGTAGAAGGGATTTTTTTTTTTTCTCACCTAAATTTACATGACGACCGAATATGCCCGCAGAAAAAAGTTTTTCGGAACACGGCAAGCTGAACGGTATCCTCGCCAAGCCATAACTCGTCACTCCTGCTGCTGTGTCGTAAAATTTCCCCCCGGGATCGGGGTGGATGAACAGCTGCTCGATGGATTCTTTTTCCGGGAAAGTAGTTGTGATACCGTAACAAGGTCGGTTCCCGAATTTCAAGTTTCACGGTGAATAGGGTTTTCTACTTTGAAAGGGAACGATGGCAAAAGTGCCAAGTTAGAATGTGATATAAGTTAAGTCAATAAGACTTTTCACTGACCAATCTTCTATGAGCTTTTGAATGCTTCATAGGATTCAAGGATATGGTGTCCCACTTTCCTTTAATTTTTAAACTTTGTTTTCACGGGATTAGAGGGGTTAGGAAGGAATTCACACCTTCAGTAGTGAGGATTGCGTTACCGTTTATGGGGAGCTCGTGTTACATGGGCCGAGGCTGTCTTGGCGTGGGGTATCTCATAGGGCCCCAGCGCGCTGTCTTATTGGCTGGTGTGTGGGGGCCGGCTGCTTCGATTGATTCCCGAGAAACGGACAGACTAACCTGTGGTGCCCTGAGGACTTTTCCCAGTCGCACGCGTCAGAAGCATGCGCTGCCGCGGACGGGGTGGGCTGGTGTTTCTACTTCCGGACTCCACGTTACGGGACCTTGTATAACGTTGACTTCTCATTGTGGTTTGCTAAATTGGTGTTTCTTCATTGGGTTTGTTTCCCCGGTTATTTGACCTTCTTCCTATCCGGTTTCCCAATTACCTTGCTTTCTTCCCTTAGCCGGACTCAACGGACCTGAGGGTTGACTCGGGTCGGGTTCCCTCATCTGCGGCCGGGGTTGGAGCATTAGAATCCGGAAATGAAAGCACCAAAGTGGGAGGTTAGACACCTCCCATCCATGGCTTGTGGCATTATAATATGCGATACAATATCCTACATGGTAGGACCGTGCAGCAGGTTATCGCCAAATTCATCAGAGCCGCATTGGCTAGTCCAGCAGCAGTACAGAGGTCAATGGTCACTTGGAAACGAGTCTGGTAGGAGGGAAATTGGTGGGCGAGTACGGGAATTCGATACTGGTAAGAGACATGAGAGTACAGTGAACTAATCATTCGCAGCGCAGCGCGGTATCCGTTGTACGGCTATCGTATTGTCGGTGGTGCGAATGGACTCGTGGTAGACAGTGCGGAAATTGATCATCATATCTTGTCGTTTCTTCGCCATGAGCTCCTTGACTTTCTAGAGCAAATGCTTCTATCTAGAGAGGTTGGAGAACCCTCCGAGGAAAGGGGATGAGGAAGAAAAGAACAAAGGCCAGAGGCAGAGCATTGAGCGCAGAATTTTCTTTACTCCTTTACTTGAAGACTTTGTTTTTCCATTCAGCACTTTCTCCCTATCCCATCAACCAACCACAATTTCCACTAAATCTGCTCTTTTCGAGCCTCTTACCGGGACCCTCCATGATATTCTAGAGGTTCCCAGTGAGGAGGCGGATGGAACCAGTGATTTACAAGCCTCTTTTCATACTACCTGAACCCATTGATGATCACCAGATACCCCATCGCCAAGAACTCACAAAAGAATGCCAAATCCCCGAAGACCCAAAACAGTATCCCAACATGGCGCTAGGCCCGCATCGCGCGAGTCGTTCTAACTATTGGTGCTGGGAATGGGCGACTGCTAGGGTGGTGCAGTGGCAACCTCACAATCCCCCTCACACTGGTATCATAGTTTTTCTGCTTCTGGCAATAGCAAACCGCTATAGCCAACGCCTGCGGGATACTCATGAATTTGTTTTTCCTGAAGTTCCTCTGAAACCACCTGTGGCGAGACAGCATATCATAGATTATCACGGCACTCTATGAATTTGGCCAACCCAACTTTCCGGCCCATCTGTAGCGGTAGGTTTGAGGGGCTGGTGTGTAATTATAGGTCTTCTTCCGGCCACTGACTTGGTCATAATTTGATGGTTCCAGTTGGGCACTGCGCGCTGGGGAGATAGCTTAAAATTGCATCACGGGTAAAGTGGCGAAAGTAGGAATCCGGAAGGAGTTCAACAGAATGGCTAGTATTTTTCGAGTGCGGGAGAGTAAAGCAAGGGCGAGCCGATGGCGGGAATAATACCATCTCGGAATTAAAACCATTAGGGTTGATTTTTGTTCTCACGGTAGCTTGGGGAATGCCTACTCCGTGTCTGATGTTACCGGAAAGAAGAGTCTATTGGTAGTCTATCAATCTGTCCATATACCACTGGTAGGAGAAAACAAAGAAGAAATGAATGCATAAAGAGAGGAAGAGAAAAAAGGGAGATTTTGTAACCAGGGATCTATTCGATCGGGAATGGTGATGGAGATAAACGGTGTGAGTTAACAAATAAAATAGTCCGCTGACTGCTGTATGCTAAATTCAATTCATAGAAACACGTGGATCTTCATTAGTCAAGGTTAGCAATTATCCACGAGCTTTAGAGGGAGCATGTGTACATACAAGGAGGGACTTCGGCCACTGGCGGCAGGGAGGATTTCAAGGTCGTGTGATATGACTGACGTAAAGAGTAAACAAAGATAAGAGGGGAGATGGCGATGCCCGAAATAGGGTATTCTGGGACCTCCGGGGTTGCGCAGGGCTGGTGATGGGGAAAGAGTAAATCTAGTCGATGCGAGCGCAATCGATTGGGTGACCCGAGCTGCTATAATACTTCATCTTAGTTGCCCCACTGCTAGTGGGCTGCTGGGTCTCTCGGCGGGCTTCCGGGTTTGGAGTAGCTTAACCATTCCTTTATGCCGCTTCCTATGAGTACAGGAGAGCGGTGGGCTACCGGGTTTTTGTCTGGCATATCGGGGTCGACAACTTCTCGTTCCGGGGATGGATTAGCCACTCCTTCATGTGCCGCGATAGCAGCACGCAGCAGTATTGTGTTCGATCATTCGGATGCGGGTGAGTGGGCTTCACATTTTCCCGCTCCAGCACTAGCTCGACAACTCCTCCGAGAGATGCACGGCTGAGTGGCGTTCGATTATTTTAATTTGGGCGATTGGGTTGATATTTCCGGTTCTGGAAGCGGCTCGGTCACTCCTTGATGCTCCCTGACAGCAGCACACCTGGGTGGTCCTAGGTCATTCTTATCCGGACGATTTGAGTCGACATCCCCGTGCCCAGCAATAGTCCGACCACTCCTTGTGGCCGTTCACAGCAGCACACCAGAGTGGTGTTTGGTCATACTTATTTGGCCCATCGGGGTGGACAACATCTCCTCTTCCAAGGAGCAGCTTCACTACACCACCATGTCCCCTAACACTAGAGTGGTGATCAATAGTTCTCATCAGGACGGTTAGGGTTGACATCACCGCGTCCCAGCAGAAGCTTGACCACCCCTTCATGCCTATTCCTAGCAGCAGACTGGAGCGGTGTTCGACCATTCGCATTTGAGCGATTGGGGTCGACGTCCCCGCGTTTCAGCAGTATCCTGACAACTCCTTCCTGTCCTTGAGCAGCAGCACACCAGAGTGGGCTTTGGTCGTGCTTATCCGGATGGTTAGGGTCGACATTTTCCCGCTCTAGCAGTAGCTTGACCACCCCTTCATGTCCACCCTTAACAGCACACCAGAGCGGTGTTCGTTTATGCTCATCCGCGTGATTGGGGTCGACATCCCCGCGTTGCAGCAGTAGTTTGACGAATCGTTCGTTTCCATCCGCAGCAGCACACCAGAGTGGAGTTTGATCATACTTATCTGGGCAATTGGGGTCGACACTTTCCTGCTCTAGCAGCAGCTTGACCGCTATTTCATGTCTATTACTAGCCGCAGACCAGAGCGGTGTTCGGGTATTATCATTTGGGCGATTAGGGTCGACGTCCCCGCGTTACAGCAGTATCTTGACAACTCCTTCCTGTCCTTGCGCAGCAGCACACCAGAGTGGGCTTTGGTCATAATTATCCGGACGATTAGGGTCGACATTTTCCAGATCTAGCAGTAGCTTGACCACCCCTTCATGTCCACCCTTAACAGCACACCAGAGCGGTGTTCGGTTATGCTCATCCGCGTGATTGGGGTCGACATCCCCGCGTTGCAGCAGTAGTTTGACGACCCGTTCGTTTCCGTCCGCAGCAGCACACCAGAGTGGAGTTTGATCATACTTATCTGGGCAATTGGGGTCGACACCTTCCTGCTCTAGCAGTAGCTTCAACACCCCTTCATGTCTATTCCTAGCCGCAGACCAGAGTGGTGTTCGGTTATTCTCATTTGGGCGATTGGGGTCGACATCCCCACGTTTCAGCAGTAGTTTGACGACTCCTCCGTGCCCGTTCACAGCAGCACACCAGAGTGGAGTTTGACCATACTTATTTGGTCTATCGGGGCCGACATCTACCCGCCCAAGGAGCAGCTTCACTACACCTTCGTGTCCTTCGAAAGCTGCACACCACAGCGCCGATCGGCCATGCTTATCCGGAAGATTAGCATCGACATCTTCTCGCTCCAGTAGCGCCTTTGCTGCTTCTTCATGCCCCTTCTCCGCCGCCCAGAGGAGTGGCGTCCTGCCTTCGGAATCTTGTTGATTGATATCACAACCCTTCACATTTATCAACACGGTCACAAGTTCTACAATCCCGAAGTATGATGCGTAGTGTAGCCCTGAGAAGAGTGGAGTGCCGATGTCTCCGATGCAACGGGCGGACAGTACTTGCTTTAAAAGTGACGTAGCAGATACGTGGCCTTCGTACTTGTGCAAGAGCTCTAATGCTAGGGTCATCCCGTTTTCTGAAAGTTCCTTGTTTGCATGGGTTCCCCAATAACTAGAAGAGTATTTGAGAAATGGCATGCCCTGGTGGTCTGGAAGGGGGCGGGACGAGAGATTCTTGACCTGCCGGGAGTTCAGGTAGGTCAAACAGGTTTCGGCGATTATCGAGTGAGGTTTATTGAAGAGGTCCGGACAGGCACGAAGATACTCCTGGGCAGTAAAGTGGATTAACCGCACAGTTGAAGCTTCCCTATCGACCGTGATCAAACCTTGGCAGTAGCCTAGTAATGTACCTATCGAAGGAACATTTTCGGTATTGAATTCCTTTGCTCCTATTTCCACCGCGAGCGCATGGCATAGCTCATCCACCTGTAACGGCCGTTCCGCATGACAAATCCATGTGAGAGTAGCGATCGCAAGTCTTGTCTTTTCCACATCTTGAGCCTTTATCCGCTCCAGCGTCACACCATATGCATCCCCTAACCCTGTCCAGTCCCCCACTGACTTGAGCCTTTTTTCTCGGCGAGCGATCGTGGTTTCTCGCAGGATTGCCCCGATATGGAGAGATGCTAGGAGGAACCTAGATCCAAGTATGTTAGCTATTAGCTTGAGGCAGCCTTGCGCTCGTCCCTACATACGTTTCCGAACTTGTTTCCGGAATGCTCTTCATAATATCCGCTTCCAATGTGCCGCTCATCATCTCTGGGGCGGTATCATTCCTGAGTCTTTCGTGCAGATACCTCTTGAGACCATCTTCCGTAGCCCGTATTGATATAAAAGTTGCTACCGCACCCAACTTCCTCTCAACATCACTCCAAACAGGCGGTCTTCCGGTCATAAATATACGGGTATTCGGTGACTCTTGCAGAATCTGTCCTAGCGATTCAAGAACTACCATTCGGTGCTCTGGTACACATTCGTCAAGAGCATCAACACATATAAACGTGCGCTTTGTGGATGCGATGGTCTGGAACATGTTCAAAATTTCTGAAACTTGTAGCCTTCTGCCTCCAATGACCCTTTGATGTTTCCGAAAACTCTGGACCACTCCTTCAGGAATTTTTTCCGGTCCGCCAACAAGCTGTCTCAGCAGGGAGCCGAGCATATTTACCGGTGACTGCTCAGTCCTGGCAGCAAAATCGAAGTAAAAACAGGTAACGGCAGTGTTTTCCTCCTCAGCCTCGTCGCATAGTTTGTCTATAACTAGGGAGCTATCATTGCAACTTGTCAGCAATACCATCCTTCGGCCTTCCGCAATATTCGCTCTCTCTTACGTGATGTAGCTCTTTCCCACTCCCGGATTGCCATCGCAGAATAAAGTCGCGTGAGCAGATTCACCCTCCTTACTGCTATTATGCCAGCATCTGAACTCCTTGGTTTCCAGCAACCAGCCTCCTATACAGTCTACCCGTTGTGATCCTATATCTCGTTGCCGTACCCATGGCTCTAATGGAGATAGCCACGCCAGTATTTTGGACTCATCATCGGCAACTATATGGTTAAAGCTATTTGCGATGTTGAAACAGTTCTCGTTATTGCTGAAAGCTTCTGACATTTTTTTTTTTCGTCGCTTTAAAACTTCTTGGGAGTAAGGTGTTCGTGGTTGACTTGGAGTCCGAAAATGCGATTACTCGAGATTGGGGAAAAGAGGGGTTGATCTTGCAGCCTTGTGGAAAGTAGGCAGCAATGCAATCCGATCACATGATCGGAAATTTGTTACACAGGGGCTGGAAGACCGTCTGCGCCCAAAACTCGAGCAGGTTCGCATATACGGTACCGTAGCAAATATGTTGAGCCATGCCCGTGCTGTACCGGGGGTTGTGGGTAAGTCTGTCGAACTCTCTGGGATTGGCAGAAAAGGTTTCGTCCAATACCGAATAAGCTGCTGCCACTTATAGCCCTTACTAAGGGTGTCATGAGGGTGAATCTTGTATATGGATTCTTACTTACATTGTCCTCTAGTAACTGAATTTTACTATGGCAATCGACTATATACAATCTTTTTTCCCTCTCACAACCTCAATAAATCTTTGTGTCCCTCTGCTACTACATACCAAGTTTATTACAAAACTGAGCAGCAAAATGAAGGTGAAAGGGTGCCGAGAAGATTATGTTCCCCAGGGAATAAGTGTGAAGGGCCAGGAAACAACCTGAGATGAGCGTTTGCAAATTATTACCTGGCAGCAGAAAGCCAATATGACTTGGAACGTAAGTGTACATCAGCGAAAAAACATTTCACACCCGGCGCTCCCTGTCTCTCCATGTCGTTGAGTTTTATGTTTTGTTGAATCGCAATTGACCCTGATTAATCCTGATAGTTCCTGTTGTTATACTTAAAGATAAGATATTAATCTTAATTTCTGCCAAATATGAGCTATTTTTATTAATAACTTACAGACTTTATACATTACAAAGTTGAATATTATTACTCAATATTTCTCAACTTTAGTATGTAAAAACTACAGTGAGTTGTTAACGAAAATAGCTCATATTTTGTAGAAATTAGGATTAATATTATACTTTTAAGCTAAATGTACGCGATTTTTAATATTGGAATTATTTTACTCATGATTGGACAGAATATAAAACTCAACGACATGACGTACAGGGGACATCCTGTTTTTTTGCTGATGTAGCTAAATACTAGTATCAGATAGGTACAAAAAAAGTGGAAAATATAATCTTTGTCTTCATAGAGATTTGTATAGGATCAGCAGAAATAGTTTTCTAATTTTTGGGTCCCTCCCTGAGAATGACGAGTGATTGACCAGCTGTAGGATAAAGGAGTGAGAATGAATCTCAATTTTCAGACATGCCAGAAAATATATAGCCATGCCATACTTAATGCTAGTTTATCCTCTAATAGTCCTCATGCCAGATGACCAGTGATTTTTGATCAACTGGAAAAAGAAAGGTTGTATGCCTTTATTATATAAGATAGGAGAACATAGCATCTACAGTGGGAGGAGGTTATCATGGAAATGGGATACAATTGTTCCATCCTGACATTACACGAAGTGATAGTATCTATGAAATACCATAAATGTCTTCCGAGAAAGAAGTATTTTTTATCACTCCTGCTCTTGCATGCTTTATGGCTTAGTTTACTAATTACTTGATCATACTAGTTGGGGTATCCGGAGTGTTAATAAGCTAAAGCGGATATAGTGGTGCCAGGAAAGGTTGAATTAAACTGAGGAAGAGTGGAAGCAAACCCTCTGGACTGATAAGTCTACCTTCAGTACTGCTGGGTTTGCTCATAGGCCTTGGGTAACATGCTGGACAGATGAAGAGTCTCATCCAGACTATATAGATAAAGTCTGGAAGTCTGGCAGGAAAGGCATCATGGTCTGGGATGCCTTCTGTAGGGAAATAAAGTCAGATCTTTATATAGTACCTCCTAGTACTACTCTGAACTTTAAGAAGTATAGGAATAATGTCATACTTCCTTACCTAATACTGTTCTGGCATCAGACATGTGAGGAATATGGATAAGTGAAGGTAGTTGAGGATAATGCTCCTGGGCACCTGGGTTATGCAAAAAGTTGTCACCTACTGAATAGGGTAGATAATATCCCTGGGTGATCCCAATCCTCTGATTTAAATTCAATAGAAGCATTATAGGGATACATAGAGACAGAATTGGGACAAATTCATGAGTGGGCATCAGATAAGGAGACATTAATTGCAATGGTAAGGAGGGCATGGGAGAGTATTCCTCCAGAGAGGCTCACACAGCTTATTGCAAGTATGCAAAGGTGGCTTGAGGCTGTTATAGCTGCTGGTGGCAATGCTACACCATACTAAAATCTTTATTCAATTTTCCTTAATTTCGTTAAATGTTTTTTTTTTTTTGATAGATAATATAATGCCAAGAGTTCGACACAGACTTTTTTCCTTCACCAAATTATGACCCATTCTACCAATCATGCATGCAGGTAACCTGCATCCTCATAGTAAACTCAGCCTACGAACGGGCAGTTCGACAGACTTTTGCATACACCCTAGTACACTACTGAGTTTACTCTACTTTTGGTTCTGTACGTTTCGAAACGAAGAAACCCGATAATAGCCGTATCGTTCAAAACTTTTTTTCGATATCTACCCAAGATGAATATTATCCAAAATCATGGTAACCCGTGTGCGACTCTAGCATCTCATCCTAGGTTAACTCGTGAAACCGGAAACGGTCGCAGAACAGTCAAATAAATTGTTACCCAACGGGCAGGCGAGACTTGTAAACAAGTTGCACGATGGTGTTACGTTATTATAGCTTTTGACCACTATTTACCGTGGGACCTTGTTCCAAATACCAAAGGTCTTACTTTCTCGAGGCAAAGAGTCCCCGCGGGGCTTGACGCCCACTCGCCTTCTGTTGCATCGTGATGTTGCTTGAGTAGGCGCCAGGGTAGGCTGTCCAGCATGATAGGGAAAGCTAAAGCACGGGCGCACTTGTTTGATAAGGACGCTGGAGATGCGCAGGTCGCAGAATTACTGGATATTTGCCGAGTAAGTCGTGTCGGGGGCACAGTACCGTACAGCAGGTCGCCGGGGTGTGTGTTGGGAATACGGATACGTGCAAGAGTCTTCGAAATACACAGCCCTTTGCTAAGCTTAATTTGAGCATAACATGGAACGAGCCTTAGTAAGACGCAGCATATATTTATTTCGTGACCTGAGCTGCATATCTGACTTACCCGACATCTCCACCGAAACGACATACAGTACCTTATCATACCTCCCGATCCGACTTTATGAGCCCGAAGACAAGAAAGACCAACATCCCAGTGTTTCCATGCAAAATGCACAAGTCTAGCCAACCGCTGCAAAGGGCGCACCAAATTTTCCTCTCCGGATGGCAATAATATGGAAGAGAATCGTAGGGAATTTGACGTAAAATTACAAATTCTTCTTCTTCCACTTAACACTGGTAGTGAGGAAATGATAGCCGGCATTGTTGTGGTGCGGGGATCTCATAGTCTACAGATCGCCTGCCTCGCGCAGCGATTTGATTATGGGATTGCCACTAGAACTCTGGGGCTCTAAACCTTTAGAATGGTTTCTGTGACATGGCCTTTAGTTGTGTGAATCTCTATGTCAAACATCACCAACCAAGAAACCACCAGACTCCCCCGAGGCTACGGTGGCGACTGGGCGCAGGTTGAGAATGAGCATTCTGTGTGGAAAACTCGGTGTTGTGGTGGGTTCCTGTTCTTTTCCTCTTCCTCCACCTTCCCTAGGACCTGAGGTTCCTATTACTTCAAACGATGTTGGGCTCCCTTTGGAGAAGGCGACACTCCATGGAAGCCCCTAACAATAACACAAGAATTCAGAGCAGGATTTATCACATATGGTGAGAAATGTTTACAATAAACCACCAATATTATTACCTGAAAGCCTCCAAAACCCCTGGCTCCTATTCCTGCACGTTGCCATCGTATACTGGCATTTGTATACTTCGTTCCACTACTTTTCGCCGGTTTTTTTTTTCCGGCTCTCTTCTGTGGGCTACTCAACCTTGTTAGTCAAGTTCCTAGGGATGGAAATCTTGGCACGATTGGACTCGGAGTGCACTAGGCTAGTCACGGGTGGCAGAGCCGCACTTTCGCCAGGGTCCGTGGCCCGCACAACCTTATTTCGTCTTCAATCGTCTACCGTCAACCTCACTCTGGGTTTCCCTGTGCTCGTGGAACAGCCTAAACCATTTCCCCCTTTAAAAGTGACCTGAAACCCAATCCGCCTTAATTTGGTCTTCACCCTTGGTCGGCGCTCTGTTGGCTCGAATGCCCCATTACCGTTTACCACATATGGGTTAAGGGCATTATCTAGGGTGAGAGCCCTGCCTCTAAAGCATAATCCTTGTCAGGAGAAGGCTATCGGCGTTATCGCACAAGCCGTGCACGCGACAGGGCCAACCAGGGCGGGAATGGGATAAGAAGTAATATGCGAATCTGGCGCAAATGAAGAGGTAGTTGGGGATAATGAGCAGGGGGGACGGTCGCTTAGACCGCAGGGATGAAGTTGGGAATTTTCAACCGCAGTTGCAATGGGAAAAATGAGGAGGAGGGAGGAAAAGAAGTAGTGATCAGGTTTGAGAAAGTATAGAGGAATAGGGAATAGATGGGAAGGACATAAATGAGTCAATAGCGGAGGTAGAAGGCACGAGCGACAAGGATGGTGCCATTGGGATAGCCAGAAGACGAAGAATCCGGCCGTCTACCACGCTACCAGCACCGGTTGACAGTTTTGTACCATTAGGAGCCAGGTCATCGTCTAGACCGGAATTCCAGAAGGATATTTCCTATCAACAGTAAGTTGTCTTTGGTAAGGCAGAGCTAGATTTCAGGGGTAGAGAGCAACCGAACAGTTCAGGAAGACTGGAGCCAGCCGCAATTGGTGGATGGGTATTTTGTTCATTGGGCTGGAGAATTATGTGCATTGACCATATATATCGCCCAAGCAGAGTTTGACCGTTTGCCGAAAGGCAAGTTAACCACCGCGCACGTTCTTGGGGTTTCTTGGGCTTTGCGAAAGGGGGCACTTTTCTTCCGGTTTACTATACACTCTAAAGGTCCCTCAATCAAGCCCTTGGTTAAACGGAACTGGTTAAGGGAATACAGAGCATCTCTAACACTTTGGCTAATCTTCTTTTCTCATTCCCGTTCGTGAATAGGGGGTGGGCGGGTGCGGTTCGGTACCGGATGGTAGGGTACGGTAGGGCTGGAGACAGCCCCAATCCAGAGAAACCCTAACCCAGCTTTGAAGATATATCATATCATAGGCAGGACGATATAGAGAACCCAAAAATAAGACCAGAGGATAGTCAAGCCAAACAACAAACATGCCGCATATCGCGCTGGCTACGGTATGAACTGTACGGCATGCATCCCATCAAACCGTGCCCACAACCACAACGCTGGCCAAAGCTGATGCGAGCGGACAACACATAAACCTGCAGGTAGATCCCGGCCACTACAGTGCCCGAAGTTTATTCAACATCTTAGATGAGTATTGCGGTCCTCCAATGGCACGTAAGCTGAAATATGTGCCAGAAGAGATAAGGGGGAATGTGTAACCCTATCTCGACAGATTTGTTCATGCGCAAATACTGAATCCATCGCACTTATAGGCTTCAAGACATCAGTTGACCGTCGTGCACAAACGGAAAATATATGATACCTCCTAGGCCCAGGGCTTCTCTAAATTAACCCGGGTACTGCTTTGGGTTGGGACGGGTAGGGTTCGTCATATTGGGTGGGAGACGGATCCTATTTTGCTTGTCGGATACGCAGGGTTAAATACGTGTTATCCAATGAACCCGGCAAAAATTTCGTGCCTAGTGGTGCCCTGCGACGGAAGGATTGCTATCGCCACGGGAGAAATACTCTCAGCTCACGGAACCAAGAAACCATATCTACTAGGAGGGTAAGGATTACGAATAGCTTACCCGTGATGCCGAAGTGTTTTTAATATGAACTGCTATTGCATGCCATAAAAATTTGGCCCTTTTCCGTGGTTATGGGTGGAATGAAACAGCATCTCTTTTTTTTAAAAAAAAAGTTTCGATAAAATGGTAATGTGTACTTAGAGATGATTTATGCAAGACGCTACCTGTAGGCTCTCAAGCGTCTAGTGGTCTCGGGACGGCACCTCTAATGAGTGCTTCAACTGTTCGGTATATGAATCTAAGATAGACACCCTCACCCCAAGCCCAAGTACCCAACAGCTCCATTCTCCGTTTGTCGTGATTCCTCCTCACACCAAACAACCAGCTACACAGGCACGAGTTTTTCTTCTAAACCCAGGGTCTCCGCTCCAATCCTCCACCCCGAAACCACTTGCGGCCAGGCCACCAACACATCAGCCATTTCCTGGAGGCACACCCGGTTGCCCAAAGCATCCGAACGCACGTGAAGGACAAGATGGATTATCCTTCCGGCTACTGAAGGATTATCGTTAGCTTCACAGCCTCTCACTCGACATCAACCTTGCCAGAGACGTTGAAAATTGCGGCCGATTCAATGGAGATGTCAACACTTGTGGAGGTTTTTACGGAACCGAAAGGAGCGAATGAGGAAAGAGAGAATAGAGTTTTTCTGGTATACAGAGAGTCGAGCGAAGAGAGGGAAAGAAAGCGGAGATGAAGATTGATGGTAAGAGAAGAAGAAAGCAGACAAGAAGGAACAGGAGGGAATTAATCGTGTTGACTTGTTCAGGTAAGGAAGGCAAGAAAAAGCAGGAGAAAAGAAAGCAAACTTAAGACAGAAACATGTGACCAAGGCACCAGGGGTATGTAAGCACTTATGTAAACCCATGTGTGTCCATCTCTCCTATCCCTAATAATTCTCATATGTTCAACAAGAGAACCCGTGTAGCATCTACTATTGGTATGCCGATAGAGCGACAACAGAAACCAATATATACAAGTTTCCTGGCCTGGCGTAGTCTACAATTTCAAGACAACAAGATTCTCTTACCGGCTCCCGGCCCCGTAATCCCCACTATCCGTACATTCGCGAAATTCCAGTGCCAAGAATAATTCATACGGCATCAACAGTAGTGCTAATCATCGTGATGACAGTATATCCTGGATAATTTATGTATTCTTAAACCCCACAGCTCTTCCGCCCATCCCTTCCCTGCGAGTACCGGTATTCTGGTATTGTATAGATCGAGATGGTCTTAGCATGGATTATCTCGCAGCACGGCATGATACAAGCTATAAGAGATATCGCTAGGATGGGCCCTTGAGCAATCGCATCAATCGATTCCTAAGAAACAGACAGTCTGACTTGAGTACCATGCCTTAATGACACGCCCAATCCAGCAAATCAAAACCACGCACCGCTGTAAGCGGGTTGGACTGGTATCTCTTATTCTAGACTCTATCCTGTTGGGATATCATGTATGGCTACAATGTTCACTTCACATTGCAGGCATCATAGATAAATTAGTATGGTATCCTAAAGAGTGTGTTTCCCTTATCATTTGACCTTCCTATCTTTTTTCAGAATTTTCTTCCGTTCTTCCGCCGGCCAGACACACCGCACTTGGGGCCAATCCGAGTCTGGTTCGCCCACTTTCGACCGGGGTTAGCCCGTTTGAAAGCTTGAATCGGGAGAGTCAGAGTGGGGGAATTACACACCACCGCCCACCCATAGCCCCCGGGATCGCAGTGCGCTGTATAATACAGAGCGCAAGAGGACCCGGGAATGGGCCATTGCTAACGCCATTCGAGCCCGTTGGACTGGCTAGTAGTGGTACAGGAGTAGGTAGTCATTTGTTAGAGATTCTAGGGAAGGGGGTTGAGGGGGGGGGATTAGTAGATAGATATGGGTAATTTGGTGCCGGTATGAGATATGCGGTATAGGGTGGCGGCATCAGGGGTCGTCCCGGCCACACGTGCCGCTGAAGGGAGGTACTGTGGCAACCCCACTTATTCATTCCCTACTTCTATCAACAACCACGGTCTATATTGGGGACTTATGGGTTGCTTACGGATCTGGTTCTTTTAGGATTTCCCTGGGGGCGCCGCGGCAATGTATAGTACTGGATCCTAGATAATCGCTGCATTAGGTGAGCATGGACACCCACAGCATCCTATAGAACCCAAAATTCTTGGGCAACAGAAATGCTGTTTGAGAGGTTGGCGTGCAACTTCAGGTCTCCTTCCGGCCGTCCGCTTTCGTCATAATTTAAGGGGTCCGGTTGGGCGTAACATGCCCGGGAGATAACCTACATGGTGTGTAGAGTGCGGAAGGTAGGGATTTGGAAGAGTGGTAGGTATTCTATTGGGAGTGGGTAAGCAAAGCAAGAACTATTTTATGCTGGAGATCGTATCATCTGGGATTCAAAACGCTGGGGGCGGCTATTCCCTTTCACAGTAGCTGCGAGAACGCCTATTCTAGGCGACCTGGTATCCGAAGGAAAAGTCTATGTGCAATATATCCAGCTGTCCATCTATCTACCTATACATCTATCCACCAATACATCTATTCATCTATCGCTAGCAGGAGGAAACAAAGAGGAAATGAATACGGGAGGAAAGATTAAAAAAGGTGATTTTATAACAAGGAATCTACCCGACCGGGAATGGTAAGGGGATAAATGGTGTGGGTTAACAAACGATATAGTCCGCCGGCTGCTGTATGCTAAACACAATGGATAAAAACTAGGGAACTTTCATAAAAAGACGTTAGCATATATCTAGGGGTCTCAGGGGCTGAATGTCCGCTTACAAGTAGGATTTCGGCCAGTGGTGGCCGGGAAGAATTTTAAGGACATGCTGTAGGACTGGCGTAAAGAGCAGACAAGGAAAAAAACGGATATGGCGGAGCCCGAAACAGCGAGTCGGGGGTCCCCGGAGTAGTGCAAGGTGGGAAGGTCGTAAGCCGGGCGATGTGAGCCTGATTAGTTGAGCGACCAGAGCTGCTATGATACTTCATCATAGTTCCTTCACCACTGGTGGGGCAAGTGCGCTTTTGCACTTTCAGCGGGCCGCCAGGCTTGGAGTAGTTTTACTATTGGCTCATGTCTCTCCCAATCAGCACAGCAGAGTGGAGTACGGGGGTACTGCGATGTAATCGGGCATGTCGGGGTCGACGACTTCCTGTTCTAGGGATCGATTCGCCACCCCTTCATATCCTGCTAAAGCAGCACACAGCAGCATTGTGTTCGGTCATTCACGTGCGGGGGAGTGGGGTCCGCATTTTCACACCCCGGAACGGGCTCGACAACTCCTCCCCCGACAAACTCACAGCTAGCTGGTGTTTGATCATTCTCATTTGCGCAGCTGGGGTCGGCATTCCCATGTTCCGACAGCTGTTCAACCGGTCCTTGGTGCCCCCCAAGAGGCGCACACCCGAGTGTTGTTTGGTGATTCTTATCTCCGCAATCTGTGTTGGCGGTTTCCTGTTCCGGCAGTAGCTTGGGCACTCCCTCGTGTTCGTCGACAGCAGCACACACGAGCGGTGTTTGATCATTAACGTCTGGGCGATTGGTGTGGACGTTTTCTCGTTCCAGCACTGGCTCGGCTGTTCCTTCATAGCCCCGTATGGCGGCAGACCCGGGAGGTATGTCATCACACACATCTGGGCGATTGAGGTGGGCATTTTCCAGCCCAGCAGCATCTTGACCACTCCTTGGTGTCCCTTCATAAACGCATAGCAGAGTGGTATTCGATTATTCCTATCCGGGTGATGGGGTTAACGTCATTCCGGTCGAGGAGTAGCTTCACTATCCCTTCATGCCCGTTATTAGCGGCCCACGAGAGTGGTGTACTGTCTTGGTTGTCCAGCCTATCGGGATCGACATCTTCTCGCCCAAGGAGTAGTTTCACCACTCCTTCATGTTCCCTGACAACAGCACACCCGAGTGGCGTTTGATCATTTTCATCCGAGCGATTGGGGTCAACGTCTTTGCAGTCTCACAGTAGCTTGGCCACTCCCTCATGTCCTTTGACAGCCGCCCACCCGAGTGGTGTTGCACCGAACCAATCCGGGCGATTGGGGTTGACACCTTTCCGGTCCAGCAATAGCTTTACCACTGCTTCATGTCCCTCGAGCGCAGCGCATCCGAGTGGTGTTCGGTTTTTCTCATCTGGACGATTGGGGTCGACATTTTCTTGTTCCAACAGCAACTTGACCACCCCTACGTGACCCTCGACAGCAGCACACGCGTGTGGGGTTCGATCATGCCCGCCTGGGCGATTGGGGTCAACATCTGTCCGGCCCACTAGTAGCTTCACAATCCTTTCATGTCCGTTATTAGCTGCCCATAAGAGTGGTGTACTGTCCTGGTTATCTGCCTTGTTGGGATCGACATCTTCTCGCCCAAGGAGCAGTTTCACCACTCCTTCATGCCCCCCACCAGCAGCGCACGCGAGTGGTATTCGGTCATACTCGCATGGGTGATTGGGGTTAACGTCTTTCTGGTCGAGTAGTAGCTTCACAATCCCTTCATGTCCGTTATTCGCGGCCCAAAGGAGTGGTGTATTGGCTCGGATATCTGGCCTGTCGGGGCTCACATCATCCCGGTCGACTAGTAGCTTCACAACCCCCTCATGTCCGTTATTGGCGGCCCAAAAGAGTGGTGTACGGTCTTGGTTATCCGGCCTATCGGGGCTCACATCTTTCCGGTCGAGTAGCAGCTTCACAATCCCTTCATGACCGTGATAAGCGGCCAACAAGAGTGGTGTACTGTCTTTGTTGTCTGGCCTATTGGGGTCAGCATCGTCTCGTCCGAGGAGCAGTTTCGCCACTCCTTCGTGCCCCATGACAGCAGCACACCCGAATGGTGATCGGCCACGCTTATCTGGCATATTAGGGTCGACATCTTCTCGCCCCAGCAGGATCTTTACCACTACCTCATGCCCATTCTCTGCCGCCCAGAAGAGTGGTGTCCTATCCGCACAATCTTGTTGGTTGATCGCCCCACCCTTCGCGTTAATCAATTCAGTCACGAGTTCAACAATCCCGAAGTACGATGCGCAGTGAAGTCCAGAGAAGCGTGGGTTTCCGATGCCTCCGACACAACAGCCTGGTAGTGTTTGCTCCAGAAGTGATACAGCCGATACATGGTTTTTATTCTGGCGCAAGAGTTCCAACGCAAGGGCCATCGTATGATCCGAGTGTTCCTTGCTCGCATGGGTTCCCCAATATCTGGAAGAATATTTGAGGAATGGCAGGTTTCGGTGGTCTGGGAGAGGATGGGCAGGGAGGTTCTTGACCTGCTGTGAGTTCAAATAAGTTAAGCAGGCTTTTGCAATTACCAAGTGAGGTTTATCGAAAAGGTCTGGTTGAGCGCAAAGATACTCCTGGACCGTAAAGTGGATTAACCGCACGGCCGAAGCCTCCTTATCGACCGTGATCAAGCCTTGGCAGCAGCTGAGCACTGTGCCTATCGAAGGGACATTTTTAGGGTCGAAAGTCTCTGCTCCTATCTCCACTGCCAACGCATGGCATAGCTCATCCACCTGTAACGGCCGTTCCGCATGACAAATCCATGTGAGTGTGGCAATCGCAAGTTTTCTCTTTTCCTCATGCTGAGCTTTTATCCTCTCCACGGTCGCACCATATGCATCCCCTAACCCCGTCCCGTCCCTCACTGACTTGAGCCTTTTCTCTCGGCGAGCGATCGTGGTTTCTCGCAGGATTGCCTCGATATGAAGAGATGCAAGGAGGAACCTAGATTCAAATATATCAGCCATTAATATAAGGTAGCTTTTTCCTTTGTCCTTGTTCCTACTTACGTTTCCGAACTTATTTCGGGAATGCTCTTCAAAATATCCGCCTCCAACGTGCCGCTCATTGCCTCTGGGGCGGTGTCATTCCTGAGTCTCTCGCGCAGATATCTGTGGAGACCATCTTCCGTAGGCCGTATTGGTAGAAAGGTTACTGCCACATTTAACTTTCTCTCAACATCCCTCCGAACGTGCGGCCTTCCGGTCATAAACACGCGAGTACCCGGCGAGCCCTGCAGAATCTGTCCCAGCGATTCGAGAACTATCATTCGATGCTCTGGTACACATTCGTCAAGAGCATCAACACATATAAACGTGCGCTTCGTGGATGTGAAGGTCTGGAACATCTTCAAAATATCCGAAACCTGTAGCCCTCTACCCCCCAATGACCTTTTTTTGCTTCTGAAAACTCCGGATCACGACTTCAGGGATTTCTTCAAATCCGCTAACGAGCTGCCTCAGCAGAGAGCCGAGCATATCTGCCGGTGACTGTTCGTTCCGGGCAACAAAGTCGAAGTAAAAACAGGCAACGGCTGTATTTTCCTCTTCGGCCTCATCGCATAGCTTGTCTATAACTAGGGAACTGTCCTCGCAACCTGTCAGCAATACCACCCTTTTATCTCCCGCAAGACTCGCTTACATGACATAGCTCTTTCCCGCCCCCGGGTTGCCATCGCAGAATAGGGCCGCATGATTAGATTTGTCTTCCCCGCTGCCTTTCTGCCAACGTCTGAATTCTTGAGTTTCTAGCACCCAGCACCCAGCACCCAGCCCCCTATACCCTCCACCCACTGGGCTACAATGTCTCGATGCCGCACCCTCGGCTCTAATGGAGACAGCCAGCTCAGTATTTTAGACTCGTCATCGGGAAGAGTGTAGTTAAATATATTCGCGACGTTGATAGAGTTATGGTTATTGCTGAAAGCTTGCGACATTTTTCGCTTCTCGGCACTTGAGATGTTGTCCAAAGCAACTTGTTGATTAAGCTGGCGTCTTTTGAGGTGATTCCTAGAGATTGAGGAAAAGCGGGGTTGATCTTAAAGCCTTGTGTCATATGTATAAGAGTCCAATCACTAGATCCGAAACTTGTTACAACAGCGCTGGAGGCCCGCTGACGACTAAAAACAGCTGGTTCGCGTGCGGCAATCTCATGTTGAACCATATTTACCCGTGGCTTTTGTTTCGTATATTCCAAAGCGGGAGAAATTTAAAACGGATATCGGTATAATAGTATCGTTCCGAACACTTTTCAATATTTGGTCGCTGTAGATTATTCCTCCAAGTTATGGCCAATTATGTGCGACTCTAGAATGCCATACCGTATTAACTGATTAATCCTCAGGCGATGCTAAAGCGGTCGAATAAGGTGCTGCCCCAGAGGCAGTCGAGATTTTCGACCAGAGTCCACGCTACAAGTAAAGTTACGCCATCGTAGCTTTGACGACTATTTGCTGTTGGAATTTATTTCCACCAAAGTTTTTACTCTATCCGGGAAAGAGTTTCCTACGGTGGTTTGCGCTTACTCGCCTCCTACACTACCCGTGCCGGATCTCGTAACTGCCCTTTGGGCGGGCGCCGAGCCAAGCTGCCCAGTGCCGACCGTACTAGTACAGTCGCGTATGATATACGGGGGAAAACTAAAAACACGAGCGCATTTTTTTGATATGATATGGGCCTTAGAGGCGTGCTGGTCGCAGGATTATAGGGCAGCCAGAGAAACTTGAGGGGTGGGGTCGTGTCGGGCTACATCGCTGGGGGGGGAATTCCGGGAGCATGTATACGCACAAGAGTCCTCGTCCCACACGCCTCTTAGCCAGGCTTTGCGTCCTGAGCTATCACACTCTGAAGCTTCTACTTCTGGGTCTGTCAGATAGCTCGATTATGTAAACAGGCTTTCGTTACCGCCTTCTAAACTCCTACGGAGCAGTCGCACGCTTTGCAGATGAATGAACCATCCATTACTCGTATGATAAGTTCGATGAGTATTTTCCCGCTCGATCGTCCCTTTACAGATACGGATACCGGAAGCGCACTCTCGAGGGAATTGTACGCGTTAAGGCCTTATGTCTCGGTCAGGGTGTGAGAGTGCATACTGAGCAGTATTTCCCTATCGATGCACTGTGAATGGGTGCCAGCAGCGAGTAGCACACAGGTACCGTACTTGACTCTTGTATCGTGCGAAATTCGGGCAGGTATCGGTGGTATCCCGGTAATAACGATAGCCTGAACTTTATTCAATGGGATTTCATTGAGCGTAGCTAAGCACCAATACTAATACCGGTATCGTACTCACCTAAGCACTTTCACTTCAGCGCCGGGTTGGGCACAGCTAAGCTCATGTTTTAGTTCCGGGGTCTGCTAGACAGGGCAATTATGTAAGCAGCGGGGCAGCCACTTTTGTTGGCAACTCCTGCAGCTTCAAAACAGTGGTCACGTGCCCGCAATTGTATAGAAAGCGTGTTATCTACCGGTATACCGATTTACACTCAAGGCCCAACCTCCACGCCTTCCCTAGAGTGCTCCAATAGCAATGTACAGTACAGTACTGGTAAACCCGGGCTTGAAGTCCCGATGTCTTTCACCCCTACTCCTCACCTTCCCACCTCCCATATGCATCGAGAGGCGACATTCCCCCCACTCTAAAGACCACTCCCACAGCGTCCAAGGGCAAATTGGCGGAGAGGGAGATGACACAGGATTACTCCTGGCGTATGGGGTGGCACCATACACAATATGGGTCCTCTCCCGCGGTGCTTCTCCTTGAAAACCTTGCTTCGGGAAATGCCGTATTGTAGAGAATCACGGGGAATTTTACATATAAAATTGCGATTTTTTTGCCCCGCTTGACACTGATAGTGATAGTGAGGAGAAATTTAGCTGCCACTTCTGTAATGTGGAGATAAACCATACAAATTGCCTCTCTTGGTAGTGTCCTCGGGGTCGGATCCAAAATTCTAGAGTTCAAAACCTTTAAAATGTTTTCCCTAGTAATACGGCCTGCAATTATGTGAATCCTCATGTCAATTTGCACTATCTCAAAAACCACTAAATCTTTCTGAGGTCATGGGGTAGTTTGAGGGTGAGCATTTTATGTGGAAAACCGGGTGTGGTAGCGAATTCGTGTTTTTCCTGTGACAAATTCCGCGGCAAGACGGCCTACCCGCAGGTAGGGGAGCCGGAGTTCCCATCGCTTCGGTCAACCCGGGGATACCCTTGAAGGTGGCACTTCCCCGGAGTCCCTAAGAATAACACAAGTATTAGTTTAGTACGGGATTTATTGCTTGTGCTGTGAAATATTTAGAATAAAATACCAATTTGAAGTTTCCGAAGCCCCTGATCTTTATTACAGTATTCTACCACCATATCCTGGCATTTTTATATTTCGTTCTATGATACCACCCTTCGCCAAAAAAATAATTTTCAGCTCCCTTCTGTGGGCTATTCAGTCCTGGATGAGCCTTGTTATGATATCATAACAAAGTTCGTAGGGGTTGAAACCTTGGCCCGCTGAGCTCGGAGTGCGCTAGGCTGGTCACGGGCGGCGGAGCCGCACTATGGCAACGGGCCGTGGCCCACACAACCTTATTTCGTCTTCAAGCGCCTGTAGCCGGAGTAGGCGGACATTCATTATGGCTTAGTAATACTATAGTAATATGTCAATAATTGGCCTGAATTTAGGTTAATTACTTGGCAAAGTCTGTTAACTCGCTCTCCAATGGAAATTAACAGCAATTAACAGGCTCCGGACATTCCCCCCCTCTGGCCAAAAATTTATGATACCTAATTTTAAACCATGAAAATTGGAGACATTTTTATTTTCTCTCTATTAGTGTGCAGCGAATCACCTACTCTATTAGAGCCATAATTCTCACGAGAGAGAGTAGTTGTTGAAAATCCTTCGGGGCTTGAAGTTGAGAAATATTTTTTTGGCAAAGTACTCCGGCTACAGAAGTCCCTCACTATACCGTCAACATTTCCCCCTGGTTTCCCTGTGCTCACTAAACAGCCTCAATCATTTCCATCATTAAAAGTGTCCTGACATATAATCTGCCTCAATTTATTCATCCTTGGTTGGCGCTCCTGTAACTCGGAAACCCCATTACGGTTTTCCCACATATGGGTGTGGGAACCTTGGCGCTAACCACCGCATAATCCTCGCTATGAGCGGGCTATCGTGCAAGATGTGCACGACATAGGGCTAGCTAGGGTGGGCGAGGGGGATAAGAAGAAATAAGTGGATCCGGCGAAAAAGAAGAGGGAGTTCGGGAAGATGAGGGGGGGTGGGGTGGTCCTTCAGACCGCAGGGATGAAGTTGGGAATTTCAACCGCAGTTGCAACAGGAAACATGAGGAGGGGAGAGGAAAAGAATTAGTTATCATGTTTGAGGAGGGCTAGAGTAATAGGGAATGGGTGGAAAGGATATAAATGGATCAATAGAGGAGGTAGGAGACACGAGCAACAAGGATGGTGCAATTGGGTTAGCCAGAGGAAGAAGAATCCTGCCATCTGCGGCGCCGCGGGCGCCTGTTGATGGTTTTGCATCGTTGGGGGCTGGGTGATCGTTTGGTGCATCCGGGATCCCGGAAGGATACTTTCAAACAATGGTAAGCGGGAATTAGATGTTAAAGGTAGCGAACTACCCAACAGTTCAGGAAGGCTGGAGCCAGCTGCAATTGTTGAGCGGGTATTTTGTTCATTGGGCTGGAGAAGTATGTTCATTGACCATATCAATGGCCCAAGCAGAGTTTGACCGTTTGCCGAAGGGCGAGTTATCCACCACGTACACTTTTGAAGTTGGGCTTCGCAAAAGGTGGCGTTTTTTTCCTCTAGTTTACTGTCCACACTAAAGGGCCCTCAATCAAGTTATTGGTTAATTAAACGAAGCTGGTTAAGTGAATACAGAGCATATCTAACACTTTGGCTAATCTTTTTTCATTCCCGTTCGTGAATGAGGGGTGGACGAGTGCGGTACGGTAAAGTAGTAGCGGGTTACGGTCCCAATGGAGAGAATCCCTAACCCCCAACCTTTGAAGCTATAAGGAAGAAGATATAATTAGACGACCCAAAAATAGGATCAGAGGATAGTCAAACAAAAACAAAAAACTTACCGCATACGGCACTGGCTACGGCATGAACTGTACGGTATACTTCCCACCCAATCGGACCCAAAACCACAACCTAGGAGCTGATCCGAGCAGACAATGAATAAATCTGTGCATAAATTCCGGCCGCTACAGTACTGGAAGTTTATTTAACATCTCAGTTCCTCTATTGCGGTCCCCCAATGGTTCATAAGCTGAAATATCGTCCCAGAAGAGAAAAGGGGAAGTGTGAACCCTGTTTCTGCTGATTCATTTATGCGCAAATACCGAATTTACCGCACTGACAAGCTCCAAGACATCTAGTTGTCTGCTGTGCACAAACGGAAAACATGACTTCCAAGCCCAGGGCTTTAAGTTGGCCCGGGGTTTACTTTGGGTTAGGACGGGTAGGGTTCGTCATATGAGGTGGGAGACGGGCCCGCATTTTCTCGAGTCGGATACCCGCTGTTAAATCCGTGTTATCTAATAAACCCTGAAACTGTTTCGGGCCTAGTCGTGCTCTAAGGCGGAACGATTGCTCTCACCACAGGAGTAGTACTCTCAGCTCACGGAACTGAGAAACCATATTAAAAAAGCTTCCACAAAACGGCAATGTGTACTTAGCGATGATTTATGCTAGGCGTTACTTGCAAGCCCCAAAGCGTATAGTCATCTTCGGATAACACTTGTTCTAAGTCCTCTTCAGCAGTTCGGTATATGAACCTAAAAAAAATAGACACCGGCACCCCAAGTCCAAGTATCCAACGACTCAATTCTCCATTTTCCGTGATTCTTCTTCATACCGAACTAGCTAGACATGAGTTTCCCTTCAAAAAGAACCCTGGGTCTCCGCTCCAGTCCTTCATCCCTAAACCACCTGCAGTACCCCCACCGGCACATCATCCACCGTCCGAAGTTACACCCACTTGCCCGAGGGCACCCAAACGCACGTGAAGAGAAAGATGGACCCTCCTTCCGGCCCTTGAAAGATCAATATTCGCTTCACAATATCTCACTCGACATCAACCTTGTGTGTTGGAACCCTGTTAGCACCCGTGTAGCATCTCGTATTGGTATGGTACCCCGATAGAGTGACAACAATAGCAATTAATGTATGCAAGTTTCCTAGCCTAACGCAGCCCCTCAGAATTTCAATATTCCAAGATTCCCTTACCGGCTGCCAGCCCTGTAATTTCTGCCATCCATACATTCCGGAGATCCCGGTGCCAAAAATGATTCCGATAAAATTAACATTAGTGTTAACCATCGCAATGACAACGCGTTCCGGATAATGTATGTATCAGCCGATGCCCTGCTTTCTTAAATCTCACAACTCTTCGGTTCTTCCCTTCCCTGCGAGTACAGGTATTCTGGGAGTACATGGATCGAGATAGTCTTAACATGGATTATCTGGGAGAGCGACATTATACCCTGTCTCACCAGCTATAAGAGGTACCGGTAGAATGGGCCATTGGGCGATCACATCAATCGATTCCCAAGAAATAGACGGTCCTCCTGGTATTTCTTATTCCAGACTCTATGCTGCTGGGATATCTTTTACGAGCATATACAATGTTCACTTCACGTTGCAGGTAGATAAATTAGTATGGTATCCTAGGGTGTGTTTCTTGATTATCCGGCCCCCCCATCTACTTTCCAAATTTTCTTCCACCCTTCCCTGGTATAGGACCCGCCGCACTTTCGATCGGGGTTAAATTTAGACCGTTCGAATGCTTGAATCGGGGGAGCTAGAGTGGGGGAATCACACACTACCCATTCACACCTTCTGGGATTGTAGTGGTCCGTATATCCTACGGCGCGCAGTAGAACCGCGCGGCGGGTTGTCACCGATGGCGTTAGCGCTCGTTGGACTGACTAGCAAGTTAGTGGAGCAGGAGTCAATAGTCATTTGCAAGATTTGCAAGGATACTTTCTAGCAAGGGGAAAATTAGGGGATAAATATGGGTATTTGGTGCCGGTACGAGATATTGCGGTACCGTGGGTTGGGGAGCCATAGCGTAGCATAACAGCATCCATGGTTTACCGCTATCTCGGCAGGGCAAGATAGCCGTGGCATGGGGTCGTCCCGGCTATTGCAAGCGAGAACGTAAGACTGAAAGAGATACCTTGGCAACTCGACTTGCATGAGTACATTGTATACTTTGGCTAACAGCCAGGGAGTATATTGGAATATTGTGGCTTGCTTCTAGATCTGGTTCTTTCGGTATTTCCCTGGGGGTATGATACTAGGGTATTGGAATTGCCTTTCTTGGTCCGGTGTTTTTATTATTTGTCCTGAAAACCACATTTTTTGGTACAGTCGTGTCCGTTAAATAATTACACCCCTGCCCGGCAACGGTGCAACAACACCTCTCCCCCACCTCATCACCCACCATGGCACCACCACATACCCGAAGAGAAAAAGAAGACAGGAATCAGCAAATCTATGCCCTGCATAAGCATACCAATATGGGTTATAATAAAATAGCTAAGGCTATTGGGGTCTGCAAGGAGACTGTTGCCAAGGTTGTCCAAAGAGCCAATTCAAGAGGGGGAAACACCCATTATGCTTCCAAGAAAGGCCGACCCACCAAGATTACGGACACCAAAAGAAGAGCGGTAGAGGCAATTATTGATGCTGAGCCTCATTTAGCATTACGCGACATTACCCAAAAAGCGAATATTGGCCTTGGCAGAACCACTATAGATAAGATCATATCTGAAGCTGGTTTCAGGCTTCTGATACCTAGGAAAAAGCCTTTTTGGAGGAAAGGACAAAAGGAGAAGAGAAAGGAGTTTGCTAGGAGAAGGAAGAACTGGAAAGGGGCATGGAATTGGGTTGTCTTTGTTGATGAAGCCACTATTATTTATGATCCAAATCCGGCTAGGAGGAGGGTCAGAGTAAGAGCTGGTGAAGAGTTGGAAGAAAAAAACTTAAAGCCTAGCTTTAAGTCTGGGAGGACTAGTATTGGGGTGTATGCTGCAATCATGAAGGGTGGCAGGACTGAGTTAATTCTTGTGAGAAAGAGGGGGGAGGAGGAAAGGACCAGCAAAAGAGACAGACTTGGCCTCAATTCCCACCAATATGCAACTGAAATCCACCAGCCATACCTCATCCCTTTTATAGAAGGTCTGGATAGACCTTCTGACAACATCTACCTAGCTGCAGACAATGCCTCCTGGCATGGTGGTGAGGAAAATCGAAAATTGGAGGCAGACTGTGGTTACAAAAAACTTCCTTGGCCACCCAACTCACCAGATCTCAATCCTATTGAGAACACCTGGGCTCTACTCAAAAGAGCCCTTACCAAGCGATTCTCCAGACTGGAGAGAAGGCCTCATAGTGCTGCTGAATTATTTCAGGCAGCAAAGGAGGAGTGGGATTTAATTCCCCAAGGGACATTGGATGCTTGGATAGAGAGGATGCCTGAGAGAATTCAGGCTGTTTTGGATGCAGATGGGGGTCACACAAAATGGTAGCAGGATTTCTTTGGAGCTTATGATATTTACTTTCATCTATTTCTTAATTGAATTTGTATCTTTTTTTTTTTTGAGGTTGAATTGGTTGATTGTGGTTCTCATGGTTGTTGCCCGGGGGTGTAATTATTTAACGGACACGACTGTACATACAGTGCTTCATCCCTCTTCCAGAGGAGGTAATTTCCGACCGCATAGAACAGGGTCCATATATTTTACTTTATACGGTACCTGAGACATGGAAGAAGGTAACGTTATATGGGTGGACTCGAATCCAAAAATGTGACAATGTGACCCTCCAACTAAATGATAATAAAATCCTCCCGCAAGGTGCCGGCTACGGCTGATGCGCCTAGGCGACCAACAAGTCCGTGCATAAACTCCTGCCGCGGTAGGGCTGGTAATTTATTCGTCGTCTTTCTCCCTTTGTTGTGGCCCTCCATCTGTATGGGAGTTGAAATTTTGCGCAGGAAGTAGTAGGGGGAGGTGTGTAGCCCCCACCCCCCTGCCACAGATTGGCCTATGCGCAAACCCTGGATCTATCGTTGTTTTAAACTTTAAAACATTCTAGTTACCGCTGTGGGATTGTGGAAAGAGTGCCTCCTGATCGGCCAGAACTTCGTTGGTTGACCAGTGTTCTTCTCTGGATCCAGGCGGGTCGGGTTCCTTAGGTTGGGTGGGAAATTGGTCTTCATTTGGGTGTATCGGGTCTACGGGGCTAAGCTAGGATTGTTCAACAAAACCGTAAAATATCTCAACCTAGCAACGCTCTGTGCAGGAGGGATTGATGTATCGTAGACATGGGAGCGATGGCCCGGGCCCCAGGGGCCGGGAACGGCGCCCCCCGGGAAACAGAAACTGAGGGCAAAATGTGTAAATCCCCATAGGGTATGCGAGATGTTATGGACAAGCTCCCAAGCAATCGCAGTCTTACGGTATCACCCGTTATGAGCCTCTCAGCGGTTCGATGTATGGACTTGAAATAAAAATTCACACCCCAAGTCCGTGTATCAGACAGCTTGTTCTCCCATTGCTATGGCTCCCCCCAGACTGAACTAGCTACGGACACGAGTTTTCCGTCTAAACCCCAGACGCCTCACTCTAGCCCCCCATCCGCCCTACGAACTCCGAGCACCAGCTAGGAGCCTTCACCTTGATTAGTTCCACTAGGAGGAGACTGATGAACTGTGAAGAAAGACAAGAATAAATAAGGAAGCAAAGTGCGATAGTGATAGGCTCAAAAAGCAGACTCTGGTGTAGGGGGGTGGATGTGTGAGAAAGCATCTGTCTCTCCTCCAACTAATGACAGACCTGGAGAGATATATCTCCGAAAACATAACAACACCCGAAACCAAAAGAAACACCACGAACACTAAAGAAACTACACCATACTGACAAACCATGATCCTCCATGCTCGACAACAATCTAGAACCCTAATGAACCTCTAACAAAGAACCATATGCCCCAATGGCATAGGGTGTGAAAGGAACAAAAAGAACTCTCCATACCCGATACCTCCCAGCTATGGATAATGAACCCAACCAATGAACCTAAAACTTATGCCCTATAAGCATATACCACCTATCCGCAAATCTCCTAACCGCATGCCCGATAGGCAGTCCAACAGAGACCATACGATGATATTCTTAATTAATCGCTTTCGATCCGACATGGCAGGGCCATGCCAGGCAGGGTTAGGAGAGAGCCCCCTCGCCACATGCTGGAAAGCCACACGACACCTTTTTCGCCACGGCCCGTCGTGCAAACTCACCCCCGAAACAAAAAAAAAATGTTCAACCCTTATTTCACAACTAAATCCTAATCTTTCCCCTCACAATATCTCACTCGGCGTGTGGCCCTGCTTATGTAAGCACAGCCCCAACCTTCTCCAAACCCAGAACTCTTCCACAGATAGGGACCCTTTGTTACGAGTGCCGGCATACCGGTGTTGCGTAAGCTGGGGCGGCCTTCTCATTTGTCGGTAGGCGGTGCGGTAGAATAGAGCTTGTTTCCATCATTGAGTGAGGTTCCTCCTATGGTTCTAGCTCTCCAAAACGTGTACCAGGCTGAAAAACAAGTGTTACAGGTGACTGTGCAATTTTAAATGCCAAGGCTTGATTCTTGGCATAAAATATAAAAAAGTTAGGGTTTATGATAAGGGGTTTTCCTTATAGGAAACACCATTATGTAAGAAAATGAAAGTAATGATACAAGATAGAGTAAATAGAGATGTATAATACAAGATGCTATATTTCCTATTACTCTAGCACTTGTATATCAGAAACACAGTGATAACTTTTATATTTATATTTAAGAGATGCTCAAAATTCATGAGTTCCATATGATATTCTTGATCAATAAAAATGCAAAATTTGCTCTGCTCTCTGAGCATATTTTCAGATTAGTTGATCTGAAACACAATATAAAGTCTGAGGAATCATGGATTGTAAAATTCTTGATTCAATATGGGCAGTTGTTTCAAGCATGGTATTTGACAGCACCTCACACATACTCAATAAAGTTAATTGCACAATGAAACTTTAGATAGGGGGGTACCTGGTAGCTAGCTTCCACAACTGCTTTCTGTAAATTGCATTTCGGACTTTGGAAGGCTGTCTGCTTTGCAATAACTATGCATGCAAAGTATTTTGCACTAAGTAGAGTTTCTTATAGGTACTTTGGGGCTCTAAAAAACATGGGCCCCTGGTCCTGTTCTCCACTCCATGCCACTCACCGGACCAGGGTGGGGTATTTTTGTAGACTTTCCCCATCCTGTCAATCCTTAGAGGCCCGACCCTGCCCATACTCTGAACAGACTCCTATCAAATTTTGGTGGCAAGAAACATGGTCCCATCTAGGGAAAGACTAGGGTCAGGGTAGGAAGGACATACAAAATATACCCCTTAGACCTGTGTAATGGTGGGGCCACTATGGGTAAAACTCACCCTACCCCATCCTGTAAGAAATACTACTACTAAGTAAGCATGTCTTGAGCAGTTTGTCTATTCCAGGCTTTCTGCATTATAGACACAATTTTCTTCTCCATAGACCCTGCCCTCCTAAGACTCTCTTTAAACCTTTTGCTTGACCAGAACCATCCACTATTTGTTCAATTTCTCAAGTGGCAGAATTGAATCCAGGAGAGTGCTTACTTTGTGCACCTCTATGTTATAGGCTTATACTTTTACCTTGGAACATGTTGGAAGTAAAGGCTGGATAACTAGTAGTATTATCAAAAACAAATAGTACCTGGTATTCCAGAAAGGCTATCGCAACTATTGGAATTGTAACATTTATGACCTGTTGTACCAGATCATCACCCATTCACTACTTATTACCACTATTGTAATCTTTTCTACCTATTAGCACTCTTGTATATGGGCAATGATACTTGAGTCTTAGTCTTTTGAGATGATGATTCTTTTAATCATTATATCAATAGGCAAACATGTGAGCTTCCTGTCTCATGACTTACATGGAAGAGTATTCATACAATATAGCTACTTAGGTGAAGAGTAAGATAGTAAAGTTATAGGTAAGAGGATACAAGATTAGTAGCACGAAGAGCTTATCCTTCTGTATCCTTTTTACCTCTTTTATACTCACTGTTCATATAACCCTGACCCTGTGACTTATAACCATGAGTTACTCCAAGTACTCATAATATAATCATGTGTGCTTAACTATATTACATGCATGAAACCCATGAGTCCATGACTTACAATCTGAGTCATGTGTAAAAGTTATAATATCATTTGACTCACAACTATGCATCACTCAAGTATATCAACCAATCAAAATATATCAATGTCTCACAATTATGAGTCATGTGAGACCACATGACTCTAATATAAGTCATCATGTGAAATCTTCCAACACCTCAATCAATTCCCACTATATGCTACCTCAACCAATTCCTAGTATATGCTACACTCTTGCTTAGCTACTGTCTATGATATCAGCTCTCTTCTCCCTTCAGCCTAAGTCCTATCAGGCTTCATCTTCCTTCTCTTACCACTTGTGCAACTCCTGCCTGAGTTGTCTTGCATCTAGTTCTACCTTCTGCTAGAGCGCTTGTTTCCTGCAGAAGTCCTCCATCAATGCTTAGAGAGTAATATTCATAAATTCCATTATTTGTAGCTACTTATTAATTGTTTTTTCTAGCAGGTCAAGGATACTCCTTTGGTTGTTGATAACTGTGGGGGGCATAATTCAGTTGTGCCCTGCAGTTGCTAATGGTTAGGCGGTAGCCAACTCTAAGGATAAGTGAGTCTGGACTAAGGCCCGATATGTGATGAAGTGATTACTAGGAAGGCTCACTTGAAGTTTCAGAACAGAGGTATAATAAGAAGTGTATCGTGTAATGAATATATTGATAAGATCTCTTCTCCATCGCGGATGATTCTGTAAAAGCGTGGGAGCACCACATGATTTATATTCCATGTCTGAGTGTTCGCAGGCTATTCAATTTTCCCCTGCCCTTCTGGTGCAAGCTTTCTAGAACCTGAAAACCTTTAACCCACTTGACTCAGAATTCTTCAAACTGTGGGGAGGGTGTGATCACCCCTCTCCTCACATGGTTATCTCTATCCATAGTCACTCAAACCCTTTCACCATGGCAAATGGTTACTGGTTCTTTCTCTGCATATGGAGTGATCAGCTCCGATAACAGACTGATCAATACAACTAGATGTGCTGCCCACCTGCATCAACACACAGGAGACATGCCCTTGTCTTATCGTACTAATGGTGTTTAGGCCTTGTTATGTTTAGGGTTAGGCTTTCACATGGTGGGCTATTATCAGGCACTACTTTAGCATGCCTCTGGGTGTAGGTGAACGATCGTCTCTTGGGTATCGTCTCCACGTCAGAATATTCCTCTGCATTCCTCCACCAACAGACTTGATATTTAGTCTTACTGCTTGTATGGCACCCAGGGACTCCTATTGGAGTAGCTGACCTCTCCCTGGTTGACATGCATTCATTGGTGCAGCTGAGTGATCTTTACATACGTTTATCTCCACAACCAAGTGAGCGATTTAGTTTGTTCAATCTTGTGAGAGTAGCCACGTGTCCTCTCTTGAAGACTTAGTGAAAACTCTACAGCAGGTGACCTCTGGTGGTGGTGTAAATGAGTGTTTTATGCTGGTGTCGTATTGGTAGAAATTAACTCATTCTCCAAATGCTTTGATGGACCCTAGGATTGAACAGAAGACCTTTTGCCAATGATTATGTGTCATGCCCATTATGCTATGCCAGTTCGTTCTATGTGTAATACAAGCTCCCCTGTTCAAGGGTTTGGCTCAAATCTCTATAATCCATTTTTCTAATAGTGTACAAATTAAACTCCTCTAAGGACTCAGCAAGATAGGGTGAAAAACCTTTGCGCGTTCCTTGGCCACACTCAGGGAAACCTTTTCTTGTCATCCTTCCACTATATCCGTGGGATCTCTGGGTTTTCCCTATGAAACCCTTCTATCAATTCCGCTGCATACTCCAAGTGTTCCAGCAGTTTCAAGGTGTTTTCATCCTCTGAATACCCACGTCACTTCACGAAGTGCCTAAGTTTATGGATCCTCTTAGTGCTCTCATGAACCCTACAAGTATAAGAAATAACCTTACGTTTTACTATCTTTTCACCCTACTATTCCAGGTCGCCATCTATCTTCTCACGTGCCCTAGGGGGCCGCTCTTGAGCCAGCCAAACTGACATCCTATAAGGCTCCAACAATGATCCGTGGAAGATGGGATGGATCTTCTAGTGTCCCGAGATTTCTAGCTTGAATGCTCGGTTGCCGTATGGCTTATGGATTTTGAACGGCCTGTACAACTTTGGGCTAAGCTTTTTCGAGGGTCGCTTGGTACAAAGATTCTTGGCATTTAGCATATTCAAGTCACCTGTCTGAAAGTTTGGCTGTGGCCTAGCTTTCTTGTGGTGGTACCATCCTATTGCTTCTCTGGTTGCCTTTAGTGTGGCCATCCCCTGTCCAGATATTTCCTTCATCCAGTGAGTATATGTGGTAGCTCTTGGATTTCAAGCTTCTTGCTTCTTCACTCATTCAATCTGTGGGTGGTATCCGTAGTTCGCCTAGAACGGGGTTAGTCTATGTAGACTCATGATGGACTTATTGTAGGCATGCTCTGCTAGCGGAAGCAGTTAGTGCCCATGATCCTGATCATGGTTAATGAAGCTTCGGAGCTAGCCTTCCAGCACTTAGTTGCTTCTCTCTGTTTATCCGTCCTTTTGAGGATGGTACGCCGTTGACATTTTCCACTTAATACCTAAGAGTTTGCAAAGGGATTCCCAAAATTCTCCGATGAACTTGGTGTCCATGTCCACCTGATCTCTGTCAGTAGCCCATACAGTCTCCATACTTCCCCGAGAAAGGTCTGGCCTACATCCTTTGCCATTGCATTTTCCTTAAGCCCTACAAAGTAGGCCATTTTGGTGAAGTGGTCGACTACTGCTATAATCTGAGTGTTATCCTCTGACTTCGGTAGCTGTGTTATGAAGTCGGTTGAGATAGATGTCCACACCACGTAGGGTATTTCCAATGGCTGTAGAAACCTTACTTTGTGTGTCGTAGTGCTCTGTTATGTTGACACTTGTCACAGGACTGTATATAGTCATTTATCCATTCCGCAAGCCCTTTCCAGTAGAAGTTCCTGGTTATTCTTTCTACTCCTTTTTCCTGTCCAAAGTGCCCTGCAACCCAGGAGTTGTGACTGCTCTGAATAATCAGCATTTGTAGGGCTTCATTCCTTGGGATGAATAGCTGTCCCTTAGAGTAAAGAAGGCTTTGCGCTAATGTCTAATTCATTGGCATTTTCTTTCCCTCATCTCGGAGTCTTTCCCACTCCTCTCCTCTCATTTTCCAATCTGGGTCTGTCCTCCCCTTTTCCTCCACCTGTCTTAAGAATTGGGCATCAGATTTTCATGCCATGGTTTTAATAACCACCATATTGGTTAGCACAGTTTCTTCAGTTGTTAGTGCCTTGTGACTCTCTTGATCAAATTTATCGAAGGGTTGATTTAGCCCCTTCTCTTCTCAGCTGACTGTTTTTGGTTGGGGTCTTGACCACCCTGGTTCCTATTTTTCTGAATTCTTTCCCACCCCTCTTGGTATAAGCTAGCTCCATTTCTTCTTAGAGCTCTTCATCCTAAATCTTTTCTACTACAAGTTGTGCCACTCATTCACCTTTCCCCACATAGTAGTTCTGATTCTTCAAATTAAATAGCCACACCTTTACCTCCACTTGGTAGTGCCTGTCAATAACTCTAGCCCCGACCATGATCCTATGCTGGACAGTAAGGCTACTTCTTAGGGCTACCTAGCGATAGGTTCCTGGTAGTAATGCTAAGGCCATTCCAGTGGCTACTATTGCTTGTCCGCGAGCAGGTACTACTGTCCCTTCCAGGATGTCGATATCATAGCCTGCCAGTTCGCTTGAGCTCCTTGTTGAAATCAGAGCTCCTGAGTGTATTGTTATGGCTTGGTGTATCCCAGCTCTGGTGTCTTCTGGCCTGGATAAGGTTCCTCCTTCTTCTCTGCCACTATAACCATAACCTGGTTAAAATTTGCGGGGTTTAAGATTGAGAGCTTCTCGCTTTGTGCAGCTCCCCCCTTGCGATGGTGCTCTGGCCATCTACCTAATGTGTCTAGCTTTCCACCACTCAATCCTGGTCAGTACACAATTTTGAAGTTAAAATCTGCTAACTTCTGTGCCCACCTTATCTGTCTGGCACTCCATACCTTGGTTATAAGAAAGGATTGTAGATTCTGATGATCGATGAATACTGTGATAGGCTTCTCTGTTCCCACCAGGTTGGGATGCCGTTCTTTGAATGCTTCAATTATGGCAAGCAACTTCTTATCACGAACATTGCAGTTGTGTTCTGCCGAGTTGAGCTTTTATGAGTGAAATGCTATTGGGTGTAGCCTTTTTTTGATATACTGTGACTGTATACACCCTTGTGTAAAATCACTTTCATTTGTTTCCACTACTGTGTTTTGGTCTTGGTGGAAATGTACCAAAATAGGGGCCGTCACAAACTATTCTTTTAAGAATTTGCAGGCCACCTCCTACTCTATTCCCCAGTTGAACCCTGTTGGGTTGCCTTTCAAGAACTCCATCATGGGATTAAAAGTTCCACAGAAATTCCTGATGAACCTGCCGTAGAAATTTGCAAATCCTATAAAACTTTGGATGTCCTTTATGGACTCAGGTCTCTTCCATTTCCTTATGGCTTTGACCTTTTGATTACTCACAGTGATCCCATCTGTCTTCACTATGTATCCTGAAAATTCCATCATGTTGGTATGGAATACTGATTTGGTAATAGACACTGTCAGCCGGTATTTGTGCAACTCAGGCAATACTTTCTTGACCAATTTGACATGTTCTTCCTCAGTCTTGAAGAAGATTAGGATGTTGTCTATGTACACGACTACTCCTAAGTCTAGGAACCTTCTTAGAACCACATACATCATGTCTTGAGAGGTGGCAGGGGCGTTTGCTAGCCCAAATAGTATTACCCAGTACTCACAATAACCATATAAAGTGCAGAAGGTTGTTTCCCACTAATCCCTGTTTTTAAATCCGTATCAAGTGGTATCCATCTTTTAGGACCAGCTTGATAAAGATATGTGACCTGACTACTGAATCTCTGAGTTGACTCATAAGCGGCAAGGGTACTGGTTGGTAATCATAACCTTGTTAAGTCTGCGGTAGTCCACACAGGGTCTCAGTCACCCATCAGATTTCGGCAAGAACAGTATTGGTACATCTGTGGGCGACTGGCTTGGTGTCATCTTTCCTTCTCAAAGCATTTTGTCAAGGTATTCTTGCAATACCCATAGTTCCTTTTCGGATAATATGTATATTGGCTCCTACAGGAGCTTCTTGCCTTCGATGACCTTGATCTCATGATTAAAGGTATTATGGTTTAGGAGCTGTTCTGCTGCCTGAGTCATGAAGAGATCGGTATACTCCAGGCAGAGTTTTGGCAGGGGTTCTATAACCACTACCTTTTGGTCCTCTGAACCTACGATTCAGCCGACCTATCTCACTATGGGGTTCAAGGCCACTGTCTCATCCCACTCGATGCAGATTCCTTCATCTGCCAGTTCCAGGTATCTCCTATAGTGTTCCACCTGGAACGTCCATCTGCTTGTATCTTCTATGATTGATAGCGGGTGGTGGCGATACCACCAACTGAATGGTATTATCAAGTCATGGATCCCCTGACTCATGACTTCACAGATAATTTCTGGGCAGTGTCGGTTAGCCCCAACCTCCAATATGATAGGGGTTGTAGAGCACCTTCCCGCATTTTGGGACTGTGCACTGTCAAACCCTGTTATACTAACTGGATTGTCTGGCTATATCATTGCTAGGCCCAATCTTTGGACCAGCGCTTCTCCTACAACAAAGATGTGCAAGGTGGAGTCTAATAATATGTGAATTGGTAATGGTTCTTCTTGTATTCTCAGATGAGCCGTGCCTCCTGGCCACTTGTAATATGTAGGTGTTGGACTTGAGTGTTCTGTCATTTAGGTTCCGCCGTAGGGTTACCCTGTCTTTGTTTAACAGACATTTGGTTTGGAGCATTCAATGATCTTGGGTGTTTGTTATTGTGCCTGCACAATTTTGGCCATTCAGGCCTCCTCAGACAAACTCGGTCCCCCTTTATATGTCTGCTTTCTTGCTTTCTTTCCCCTCAATAATGATATTTAATCATATCGGTCTATGCCACCAGTGCATAGATGAGGGAGTGACCTTTCCAACCTGGCATTAGATGTTTGACCTCTGCTATAGCGTACAATTTAAGCCAAGTATGCTGTCCTTTGTCTCGCCCAGCAACCTGCAGTCTACCTACTCTCCCTCGCCGGTTGTGCAATTCTGATAACCAGGAACTGTCTTCAGGTATTTCTGTGCTATCCCGACTCTTTTCCCATACATGATCTTGGGAGAAAAGGGTTGGGGTGCCCTTGGTTGCCCCCTGTAACAGCTCCATCTTCATCTGTATCAGGTTTGAATCTTCTTTACCCAGGGGGCGAGATAAAGTCTTGCTAACCTGTGTTCAGGTCACAGGTCATTCTTGATTGCATCCCCCTGTGATGGGTTAACTTTTTCTTTTATACATGGTTTGCTATTCCATTCGCACTTCTGTCCCTTTCTGCGCTCAGAACCCAGTCAGTGTGGTTCTCCGACATTCTTGAATAAGCTGTTGCCCTGGCTTGGAATGTAGGTCATGGTTTTGTACAGGGTTCCTAGTTGTCCGATTTATCCCCCTTCTTGATCCCACAACTCCCAAAGTCTATGTGCTGGGAGTACATGGGTTTGGTTTACCACTGGCCTTAGGGCGGTATTCCAAACCTTCATGTTTTTCGTGGCCTAAACCTTGCTGCTTTCCGTTGTCCTATCATTGCGGCAATGGCTCCCTTCCTACAAGCTCCCCACTTGTAGTTGGTGAGTCCGCACTGGGTGCAGCTTTCATTTTCCTGGTGATGGTCAACCAAGTTTTGGGGTATTCCCTCATGAGCCTTTTTCCAGTCTGGATACTCCCCCCTTGGGTCTTGGTCAGTTTATTGGCTTGGGTGAACCGTGCTGACTTAAAGGTCCAGGGTGCTGTCTTTCCCTAGAACTTGCTAGATTGCCCTTCCTCCTTTCATCTCTTTGGCTCCTTTTCTCTGTCCTTCTGCTGTCCTTTTAACAGTTTGGATGACCCTGACCAGGTGGATGGATTGTCTCATTATGGTCTTTCACTGTCGAGAAAAGCCTCCTCCTGGTTGCCGACCACTCAAAGGTACTACTGCCATTCAGTATTATTGTTATATCCGTTATGAGACAACTGTCTCAGTATTGCCTCTGGTAGTCAGGCCTCAACTATTTTTCTCCATGATGTTCCTTGAAGCTTGGCCTTGATATGCAAGTCTTCTATCAGGAGAGGGTACATGTCGATGTCCCTCTGATACTTGATTTTTCCCATATGTCCCAAGGCTTTCTGGTCCTCATTGATCGCTGAGAATGACAGGATTATCTCATACTGAAACACTTTCCATGTTAGCAACTCAGGACGAGTAGCATACTCTTCAAGCGCTTCCATGCTCTTCCCATACCAGTTGCTGCAGGGTGTCATATTGGCACCCTTCATCATTCCTAGGGCATATACAATTCTATCTTTATCCTCCATCCACAGCATGGGATTTTGGCTAAATTAGTCCTGCCATGGGTGTAGCCAGGTTTTAATGTCCTCGTAGGACTCCGCTTCATATACAAATAGAAAGTTGCTGAGCTTTTACTGATACCACGCTGTCTGTCGTGCCAACTCCATGGCCAGCTGCAGCATCATTTGGTGTTCCTACTTTTTCTTAGCCATCCGCAGCCTTCCCATGGGCAATGCACCTGGCCAGCAGCTTGGTCCTGCCCCACCGTTATCTGACCTGTCATCTCCAGGGTTCAGGTCTACTGCTTCTTTGGCCACATTGGGAGGTGCCATCGTCTCTTCCTGGCCTCCTCCCATGGTTTCTGGTCGAGCTTCTCTTTCTGCTGGCCCTTTTCCTTTCCCTTATTGGGATTGCCCTGACCACCCTGTTCTGGTTTCTTTATCATGGCTGACCCTGTATGGTGTGAGCCTAACAATGTTTGTATCAGCAGAGTCATTTCCCCAGATGACTGGGCAAACATCTTGGTCATGTTCTGCTGCATATCCCTTAGCTCTGTTGTAACAGGTATGGGTACTAGGTTATGTTTTATGTTTTGTTTGATAGTATTGTTTGATATTTGTTATGTTCCAAAGGTATCGCTTGGTACTTGGAATGTTTTATGTGTTGTTTGATAGTATCATTTGATACTGGTTATGTTTCAAAGGTATTGCTTGATACTTTGAATGTTTTATGTTTTGTTCCATAGTTTCATTGGATACTGACTTTGTTTCAAAGGTATCGTTAGATACTTTGAAAGAAACCATGTTATCGCTTATACTGGAGATGACGGAGAACTTGTATTTAAACACTACTGATTCTGTGATGGAAACCGCAGACTTGGACTGATAGTATTATTAATATACTTGGTTGAACAGTTACTTGCTGATCTTCTGTTACGCCCCTTCGAAGCCTCAATTAGTCTACATGGTGGTAACCTCTTGCCGAGCAAGCAGGCCACCTGTTATAATCGTACTTGAAGTGTAATTAGTACCCTAGATGTGAACACATTACATTTTTTCAACCTTAGCAAGTGGTTACAAATTGAGTACCTGGATAAGGCCTGATCAACCTACGGACATCCATCAAGAAATGCTAGCCACTGGAAGTAGCAGAACCCATGGTGGTTGGCTTCGCCAGCACACACCATTGAACCCCTCAGGATGAGCGGTGTGAAGCAAGTCCCACAAGAAGGGCTAGAACACCCCTGGTAACCCAAGGAGCTAAGGGACACCAAAGAGTCCAGCACTTACGAGGCTCCCAGGCAGCTTGTGAAAGACCAGGCCTCCAGAATCTTATAACACCCTAAAGGGGAATGAGTCAAGACATTCGATGACCTCTCACCACCAGCAAAGAGTCCCCCTGGGACGGATGATAGTGACAGCAAAGAAAGCGAATCTGATATATCTAGCTCAGGAGATGCACCTCCTCCACCAGCACCCCCAAATGGTGGTGCTGATGACCAGCCAGGAAAGAAACCTAAAATAAAGTTAGCACTACCAGAAAAGTTCAGCAGAAAGGGAAGCGACCTCAAACCTACGGCATTCACGCGATGCGGAATCTTGATATACCAGTCCCTGCTCACACAGGGAATCAAGACATCTGAGAATGAAACCGAACTCTATGTTGCAGCATTATATGAAGAAGCTGCCTTGGAGGCATACCACCAATGTACGGACAAATATGATAATTGAGACTACATTAGTGGACCGTGACTCACTCTACTGGAATACCTCCCAAAGCAATTCCAGGCAAGCTGTAATCGCGAAGAACTATTCAAAGCCTTCATTAACATTCAGCAAGTACAAATGGCAGAACAGAAAGGATCACAAAGATAGAAACAGAACTCCTAATATCCAGAGGATGAATGCCTGAATTCACAGTCAACAACTACATGCTGAAATGAAGATTCTATGACACTATGAATACTCAACTTAGACAAGTGGTAGAATCAATAGAACGAGAAGATGATGGGATAGATGATATCATTGCGAATGCAGAATGGCAGGATACCATCCTGCATGAGACTAGCGCTTATGGCAAGACAAGTATAGCAAAAAGAGAGGAAAAACCACAAGAGAAGCTAGACCAACAGGAAAGGAAGACAAAGCGAACCCAGAAAAGGATTCCCCAGAATATCAAACAGAAATTAAAGGAGAATGCAGAATGCTTTGAATATGGAAAGAAAGGACACATGGCATGAGACTGCCCCACCAAACGACAGATTAAGTCAGAAACCTCAGCAAATCAGGTAGAGATAGAAGAGTTGGAGGAGGTAGAAATCAACTCAGCCAATGCAGAGACTGAGATTGAGTGCTACCAAATACTTCCAGCCTGAACTCTACACCCTTACTGTGCTCTGGAAGGAACCATCTTGGTAAATGGCGCATGCACTAGGGTGTTGTTCGACACAGATACATTGGGCACAGACATCATTAGTAACACCTTTGTCACAACTCAGGGCATCTCCACTCACCTGATGAAAACAGCAGTCACTGTGAACATGGCCATGAAGGGATCATGATTGACAAGTCATAAAACTTGCGAAGTAACCATCCAACTCGAATTACCTAAGCTACCAAACCAAAGGATGATGGTTGGGAATTTAGTGAAATATGATACACGAATTGGAATACCTTTCCGGACCTAGTACATGGCTATTATCCGGTGTGGTGAAGTAGTGATTGAACTTCTTGAGAAAAAGGTCTGAGTGCTGTACAAGCCAACAAGTGCGGAGTTCAGAATAGCAATTTGGGAAGCAGAATGGGAGCAAATCCTACCTGAGTTTGCTGATATATTCCCAGAGAAGATTCTGGAGACCTTGCCGCCACTTAGAAAAATGAACTACCACATTCGCCTAAAAGATACAACAGATTTGCAAAATCAACCCACATACACTAGACCTGAACCATACCAAGGAAAGCTTTGGGACTGGTGTAACGACCCAGCATACGTGAGCTATGGCAGCCGGAACCTACACCCATACAGGTAGCCCGGAGGCGAACTGATAGGAACCGGCAGGCAAGTGAGTACTTGACCTACGGAGACCCGATGGCCCGGGCTCCGAGATGAGCAGACTTAGTGGACACAAGTATTTAGGTACATGGCTACGCCCAAGGTTGGTGTCAGCGTACTTAGGGACCTATGAAGGGCCAATACACAGCTAGGCTGGGTAACTAGAGAAAGGCCGAGTGTGTCTATCCCCGGAAGTGGGATAGATAGGGTAACAGGAGAAAATCCACTTGTCCACCGGACAAGATTACCCTACCCTCAGAACAGGGTTACCCTGCCTTGAGGCTTGGATTACCCTGTTCAAGGGCCTGAGTTACCCTACCTGCCAATACGAAGTCCCTCGGGGAGTTTGGGAAAAATGACTGGAATGTTTGTCACACGAAACCATGCATAATACTGGAATCTGGGGTTCCGGGAGATGCTATTGGGCGAGCTACGCAGCTACGAAGAAGCTGTAAATTGAAGACATTATTCCTATCATGCCCCTCCGGCCCCGCCTTGAGGCCCGGACGTCATGGGCAAACGGTTGCGTAGTTGTGTGCAGTCTAGCAAAGGAGGATCTTTGCAGACCCGCTTGCAACACCATATACGTTGCTGCCGTCCGGTCGACCGTAAGCTGTTCGCAGGATATATAAGGGGGCATAGGGTGGAAGGTGGAGTACCTCCTCCAAGTTGTTCGGAGTAAAACGGACCAAAACTGACGGAGTTAACGGGAGTTAACCGTGGGGGTCCCGAAGGTAGTCCCGGGTGGTGCCGGGACGACTGGGAACGTTTTGCACCTACCACGCCCAAGGATGTCCCCAACGCCATAGGCTCTGAGAGGGAAGTGCAGAGACACTAAAAGCATGATTCCTACCGCAGGTAAGGTGTATCCGAGGTAGTGGTCGTGGGTAGCGCCCATTGGATCACTCCTGGACCACCGTACCCTGCGGAAGACACCGGAAGCCCGAGACTCGTAAATAGTAGATAGATAAACCGCTCACGGTAGCTTCCGGCGTCAAGAAGAAATCAACGCGCATGGGAAGGGTGTCATAGATAGTCTAGTTCAGCAAGGGGTCTTGACAGTTAGCCACTGGCAAGTCCCCGATGCGCAGAGGTTTTCACTCCGGCGGGCAGAATGGAAATGCGCCGCAGAAACGATATGCACATATGGTGAACGCCGACTAGAGCGGGTCGACACATACATGCCCGAAGGGGGTGTCAGGAGACGTGTCGGACCGCCCTTAGCGGAGAAGGGTGTGCTCGAATAGTTGGAGTAAACTGATGGGGGAGTTTCTGGCATAAGATAAAACTACCTGAAAGTCTATGCGAGAACTCTCCTACTCCAACAATCAATCCTCTCGAGACCTTAATTGAGTGAAGCGTCAGGCTTAACGATATTAAGTTTTACCGTCTACTTTACTCTTACATCTGTGTGAACTTTTGGCGATAAGTTTGAAGTTGTTTGGTGCGGTCGCAACCTTGGGATCCATCTTCCTAGGGGTGCCCCCGTTACAGTATATCGTTAAGCGAGCTCCTCGCTTAACTCCTCTCCTGATTAATTGTTTTTCGACCTTCGGCACTGACCTTGCGTGAATACTGGTAACCTTGTCTCGAACAAGTAGCCCAGGGTGGAAAGCGCAATGGCTAGTATCGAACGTCGACCTAGAATGGAATCCAACTCGGATTCAGACCTTGACCTTGACGAGAACTCCGCCAACACATTTCGTGCTTCGGTGTTCGCGGACGTCCGCGGTATTGAATGGGACGGTCACCAATTGCTCCTGGAGGCCGCCCCTATTCAACTACCTGATGAATGTGTTGATCTTATGATTACAGACCCTCGCGCTGCGGCGCTTTCGTTCTTCCAAGACGCCGCCCTCGTCCACAACATGCTCCCTCCTCCACCGCAAGGAGTACCCTTTAGCGAGTTCTCCCGCGAGTTCGTCGAACCTTACATCGTCCGGGAGGTATCCAAGTCGATTGAGGATGCGAAGCGGGAACTGAAGAACTGGAATGCCCAGCAGCAGCAGGTGTTCCGTAAACAGATTACTACGGCAGCGGTGGAATGGATGAAGGTACAGCAGGAGGCATACCTGCGAATGTTAAGAGACCAGAAGGCATTGAAGGATCGTATGGCAGCGCTGGAAAGGGCCTTCGCGGGAGGTTATAGTATTGATGCTGAGAATGACGTACTGATGATAGAGGCGGCGCCCCCACTCCCACTTGTCCACACGAAGCTGGAGAACTTCGGGATGGAACTGGCTATGAGAGCCCGGGATGAACAGTGGAGGGCGTACCTAAGCCCCGTGGGCATACGGATGTTGGAAAGCCTCAAGGGGGAAGGATACAGTTATACCTCGTCCTTCACAAGAGCATCAACAGGCTCGCTGTCTGTCCCCTCCTCGATCGCCCGCAGTCGTTCAGGAAGTCCGGCGATTGGACCAACCGATGGGCGTCGGGTTAAGAAAAGGACGTCCAAGCCAAAGGGTATCACAGCACCAGATACACCTGACCCTACTCCTCGGCCGACCCCCGCTCCCATTAACCCCCCTGCAACACCGTCGGTTGCAACTCCCGTACCTCCTATTGCTGCCCCAAGACCCACACCTTTACCAGTTTCATTGCCCCCTCCTGATACCTTCCCTGTCGCAGCTTTCCCGCCAACAGTATCGGCTACCCCAGGGTACCGACCGCTGCGTGCGGCTTCACCTGGATTCTTTGAACAGGTCAGGCGCCAGGAAGAGCGAGCACCCATGGCTCCATCACGAGGGACTCCGATCCCCGGACCTGGGACACCCGCTCGTTCCGTTCCTTGGGCACCCGTGATTCCTTCTGCCCCCTCAAAACCAACTCTTCCCTCCATCCTCCCCACGATCACTAGTGGTGAGTCGGACAGCCAAGACGAGTACTGTCTGTCGGGCTGCAAGTCGGAAGAAACCCGTATGGGGTGGATTCATTACCACACGTACGGGTGCAGGAAGGGACCACGGACCCCGGTAAGGCACCGAAGAAGACAGAAGGAGGGAGACGGACGACCAACATGTGGGTACTGTGGGTCATGGAGACACGCGGGGCCCCCAATGCAACCTTTGAGTTGTCCAGAGCTTCAGTCGTTTCTGGCGATGACTCAGGCGGCTCCGAACCCAACTCCTGAGAGTGGGCAACGACCTGTTCCACCACCGGCATCAGTACCATCAGGGGCTAACCCCCCCGAGGATGGGAATCAGGATGGCCAGGAGGAAAGGTTTGATGGGTATGATAGACCCCGCGAGACCCCAGGTGGAAATACCGGGGGTAGTGGAGGTGGAAATGGACCACCTGTCGGTGGTACTACGGGAGCAGGTGGAGATCCTGGGGACTCTGACCATGATAGCTCGGATGATGATGATGCCGATTCTCTCCCCGACTTGACCCCTTTTCTCGGCGCTCGCAAGGATGACTGGAGCGACGAGAAGAAACGACGGTGGGACCGCCGTGCTAAGAAGCTGTCAAGGGAACTACGGAGTAGGGCGGCTGCACGACCATCATCTAGACAACGGCAGAAGAAGCCGGAAAAGCTGAGCGGCATTCCGGCGTTTAAGGGAAAGGTCACCGAACTCGCCAGCTTCTTGACGCTGGTAGAGGTTAAGTTCGAGTACTTTGCTGGGTGCAGGTTGACCGATATGGACAAGGTAAACCTGGTGATCCCCCTTCTAGAAGATACTGCCCGAACATGGTATCTTGGGCTGCACTCCCACATCAATAAGGAGGCAGCCAAGCGTACCGGAGTTCCAGTTAATAACAGTAACCCGTTAAGAACGTGGAAAGGATTCCGGGAACGGCTTGAACGGAGTTTCGGCGGTGACCAAGCGGAACGAGACCGATCCCTCCTTGAGTGGCGAGACCTAGTGATGAAGCCACATCACATCGATGAGTACCTGGACAAGATAATTGACTATATGTATAAGCTTAGCTATACAGACCCTGTGCAGGTACGAGATAAGGTACGGTCGGGCATTACTCAAGAAGTGAGGAACGCGTGGGCACTGAAGGAGCCCCATCCCACCGACTTGAACGACTACCTTGATCTTCTTCGGAAGGTTGGACACACACTGGAAGACAACACCCGGTTCAGCAACCGAGTTATCCACCCTGTCCAACGGTCTCAACCAACGGACAAGAAGGAGGATAGGTCCTCAACTTCCGGAAGGTTTAAAAAGAAGGATAAAGGTTCGGGCAGACAGAACCAGCGGTCTGCCAAACCTACTAATTTCAATGCGGGGAAACAGGCAAAGCCGGGGACTTCTGAGTATGCCCTGGCGCATAAGGAAATCCCGTCGACTTTGACCGAACGTCGGAGAAAGCACAACCAGTGCACCAAGTGTGGACAAACGGGTCACTTTTGGAGAAAGTGCACCGCGACGTCCCCAGTCGTTAGTTCGTCCAAACAGGCTCGTGGGTTGAAACGGTCAGCCCCGGTAAGCGAGCCCTCAGGTACGGACAAGCGACTAAAGCGCATTGAAGCGCCACCTCCGGCTACCTCGTCAAAGATACTTGAAGTCCGACAGGCATCACCTCAGATTATGGAGGTTGATACTGACGGCTCAGAATAGGTAAGACCCCATTCTGTGTAAGGTAGAACCTTAATAACCTGTATCCATAGACCCCTGCGGGATGGATGAAAAGGAGCCCCGGAAGTGGCTTCTGGGATGGGTAAGTACCCCTCTACTGCATGAACGACCCTGATGCTGACTACACCCAGGTGGTGTGGGCAGATAGATGTTGAAGGCCGTATGCGGTGGACAGGGTGATCTCTCCTTTGTGGGTTTTCAGGTTATTTCCTTTGTTCTAGTTATTTGTATTTCTTTCAGGATTTCTTTACTGGGACGGACAAGTCATAGGGTATTATTTTCGGTTGAGGCTGGGAGAGATCTCGCTCGCGGAGACGCTCGACATTGGGGAAGCAAGGTTGCTTCGCTTGGAACCGGTCCAAGAGCGGACCTCTACCCACCTCGGGAAAATTTGTTATGGTTAGTACAAGCGGGATTAGTTCAGGCTGGACTTGATTGAATAAATGATACTATGATCAAGTTTACCTGAGGAGGGTTTAGTACCCGAAATCATGCTGGCGTGATAGTAAACACCCTAGCTATTGATAAAACGATTCCCAATCCCTTAACGTTTACCGACCCGTTGTGGCCGCTCTTGTGTCGAAAGGCAAGAGATCAGAATTAGTAAGCCAAGATGACTAAGTCCCTAAGACAAGTGAAGAGGCAGAAGCGTGATAACTTGCCTCGCCATACCAAGTCTATCCACCTGAGGGTAAGGCTAGACTGGAAGATTGGAGCTAGACAGGTAAGCGCTGAGGCGCTCCTGCTACTCGACAGTGGAGCTACTGGGCCAGTGCTTAGTAGCCGATGGGTTAAACAAACGCAGGCACCATGTGTACGACGAAAGGTACATGTGCCGATAAGCGACGCAAGCGGTAATCACATTCCGGGGTCAGGTCTGCACTATACCAAATCATTGGACATGAGAATAGGCGACCACCATAACGAAATGCGGTTTGAAGTCGCGGACATGCCCGACACCAAGGTGGACGGGTACCTACCTATGTCTTGGTTGAAGGACCATAATCCCGACATAGATTGGAAGACAGGATCACTAACCTGGCGCTCAGATTTCTGCAAGGCTAATTGCCTGGCAGAGCAGGGGCGGTTAGTGTTCATGACCGATGAAGAGTTGCTAGCTGAAGACCCTAGTAATGTGTACCTATTGGGAATTGTACAATTCTCCGATGAGGAAGGTGCTGACATTACTGTCAAGCTACTCCCTGAGTATAAGGACTACGGGGACATCTTCAGTCAAGAACGGATTGAGGCCTTGCCGGAGCACTCAAAGTATGACCACACGATCGAGTTGCTACCCGGGACTCAACCTCCGTTTGGGCCTATCTATCCGTTATCGGAAAAGGAGCTTAAGGCACTCCGGGAATATCTCAATGACATGCTGCGAACGGGGAAGCTACGGCGATCCAGTTCCTCAGCAGCAGCCCCTATCCTCTTTGTGCCAAAACCAGATGGTACATTAAGACTGGTAATAGATTACCGAGGGCTGAACAAAATCACGGTGAAGAGCAAGTACCCTCTACCGCTGATGAATGAACTGCGAGATAGGTTAGGAAAAGCCGTTGTGTTCACTAAGTTGGACTTGAAAAACGGCTACTATCTTCTGAGGATGGCAGAAGGTGAGGAATGGAAGACGGCCTTCCGGTGCAGATATGGACTGTATGAATACACGGTCATGCCGTTTGGGTTATGTAATGCCCCGGCAACTTTCCAGAGCATGATAAATGAGGTCTTTCGAGATCTCATGGATGAAGGAGTCATCGCGTATATGGATGACATCCTGATCTACTCCGAAACTATGGAAGAGCACGTCGCGATGGTAAGGCGTGTAATGGAGAAATTGCGGAAAGCTAGACTATGTGTAAGTATGAAGAAGTCCAGTTTCCACCAACGGGAGGTTGAATTCCTCGGATATAGGATCTCCGATATGGGGATCTCTATGTTGTCGGAAAAGGTGCAGACAATCAAAGACTGGGCACCTCCGACATGCGTCGTCGACGTTCAAAGCTTTATGGGCTTTGCCAACTTCTATCGTCGGTTCATAGAAGGGTTCAGCAAGATAGCGAAACCCCTCACGGACTTGACAAAGAAGGATGTCCGATGGGAATGGACACCTGCATGTGAGCAGGCCTTCAATCATTTAAAGGAAGCGTTCACGTCCAAACCTATCCTAGCACATTTTGACCCTGAACGGCCAACACGGCTAGAAACCGACGCTAGTGACTTTGCATTAGGAGCCGTTCTCTCCCAGTTATGTGAGGATGAGAGATGGCATCCGGTGGCCTACCATAGTAGGAAGTTTCACCCAGCAGAGATCAATTATGATGTCCATGATAAGGAAATGACTGCCATCGTGGCGGCATTCAAGGAATGGGATCATCTGCTGCGCTCAGTAACGGACCAATTGGTGATCTATACGGATCATAAGAACTTGGAGTACTTTAATAGTACCAAGGTCCTTAACCGAAGGCAGCACCGCTGGGCTGAATTCCTGCAACCATTTAACTTCAAGGTGGTTTACCGAGAAGGACGGTTGAATGAGAAGGCGGATGCTTTGTCGCGGCGTAGGGACTACCGCCCTGAAGGGGGGAGTGATTTTCCGCCACAGTCGTTTTTTCGCCCCGGACAGTGGGTCGGGAGCCAGGAACGGGACATCTTGCGACCACAGGTGTTGCAAGTGTGCCAGGGATTTCGGCTCAAGTCGTCCTTTTTGGATCAGTTGCGGGTAGCGATAAGCGAAGACCAGGAGTACTTAAGGATCCTGAAGGCAACAGCTGCAGGTGACAAAGAGGTTGACCGACATTTCACGACGGAAAAGGGCTTACTCCTGTACAAGAACAGGTGGTATGTTCCCAAGGGTCAGAATCTGAAGCAGACAATCATGAAGGCAGAACATGACTCCCGAATCGCGGGACACTTCGGGACTTACAAAACCATTGGCAGGGTGAGGGCTAACTTCTACTGGCCTAAGATGGATGAGCACATCACTGACTATGTGCGGACATGTGATGCATGCCAAAGAAATAAATCCATCAGGCACAAGAAGTTCGGGCTGCTGGAACCTATCGATGTTCCTATGCGGCCTTGGACAGCAATTTCAATGGATTTCATTGTCGCGCTGCCAGAGTCCGAAGGGTATACCAAGATCTGGGTCATAGTAGACAGGTTTTCGAAAATGGCCCATTTCATACCCCTGACCACTGAGGTACCTATCAAGGAGCTTGCCTTGATATTCCTGAAGGAGGTTTGGCGCCTTCATGGACTGCCAGAGTCAATCATCTCCGACCGAGATAGCCGATTCACATCCAAGTTCTGGATGAGTCTGATGCACTTGCTGCAAGTGAAACTAAACGTTTCGACTGCATTCCACCCAGAGACTGATGGGCAAACCGAGAGGGTTAATCAGACACTGGAGCAGTACCTGCGTAGTTACTGCTCCTATCAACAGGATGACTGGGTCTCGCTGCTACCCCTTGCGGAGTATGCGTATAACACCTCAACATCAGAATCCACCAGGTTGTCACCATTTGAGATCAACTATGGGTTCAACCCACGAACAAACTGGTCGGGTGTTGTGTCTGACAACCAAGGGATACACCCAAGTAGTGAACTCTTGGTTAAGGAATGGGAAGGAACCTGGCAACAGATTCGAGAAACGATTAAACGGGCACAGGAAAGGCAGCGGAAATGGCATGACCAGAAACGGCTGCCATCCCCGGACTATGTTACCTTGGAAGATGTGGCTGCTGGGCGGGCTAAGAAAGCGGACCGCGTGATGTTGAACCGGAAGAACATCCGCACCAAGCGTCCCATGGAGAAGCTGGACCACCGGATGTTTGGCCCTTTCGTGGTCAAACGTCGGGTGGGTACCCGAGCATACGAACTCCAATTGCCCACCCGATGGAGCATCCACCCGGTTTTCAATGTCACGCTGCTGGAACCCTATCGCGAGGATCCGGAATCGGGTAGGATCAAGGAGATCCCTACCCCAGAGCTCGTGGACAATGAGCCCAGTTACGTCATCGAAGCTGTTGTGGACAGTCGCTGGTATGGTGGAACAAAGGCGAAGTTTCCGTCGCGCTTTGTCCAGTACCTGGTTTCATGGGAAGGCTATGGAGCTGAGGAGAACTCGTGGGAGCCCTATGAGATGCTAGAAGGGACAGGCTTACAGGCCATGCTAGATTTCCACCAAAGATATCCGTCCAAGCCCAGGGACCATCGGGTCTTGGGGGAATCGAGTCGTGGAAAGAAAAGACGACGCTAAACGGTCCGGGACGGACCGTAGAGAAGAGGGGAGTGATGTAACGACCCAGCATACGTGAGCTATGGCAGCCGGAACCTACACCCATACAGGTAGCCCGGAGGCGAACTGGTAGGAACCGGCAGGCAAGTGAGTACTTGACCTACGGAGACCCGATGGCCCGGGCTCCGAGATGAGCAGACTTAGTGGACAAGAGTATTTAGGTACATGGCTACGCCCAAGGTTGGTGTCAGCGTACTTAGGGACCTATGAAGGGCCAATACACAGCTAGGCTGGGTAACTAGAGAAAGGCCGAGTGTGTCTATCCCCGGAAGTGGAATAGATAGGGTAACAGGAGAAAATCCACTTGTCCACCGGACAAGATTACCCTACCCTCAGAACAGGGTTACCCTGCCTTGAGGCTTGGATTACCCTGTTCAAGGGCCTGAGTTACCCTACCTGCCAATACGAAGTCCCTCGGGGAGTTTGGGAAAAATGACTGGAATGTTTGTCACACGAAACCATGCATAATACTGGAATCTGGGGTTCCGGGAGATGCTATTGGGCGAGCTACGCAGCTACGAAGAAGCTGTAAATTGAAGACATTATTCCTATCATGCCCCTCCGGCCCCGCCTTGAGGCCCGGACGTCATGGGCAAACGGTTGCGTAGTTGTGTGCAGTCTAGCAAAGGAGGATCTTTGGAGACCTGCTTGCAACACCGTATACGTTGCTGCCGTCCGGTCGACCGTAAGCTGTTCGCAGGATATATAAGGGGGCATAGGGTGGAAGGTGGAGTACCTCCTCCAAGTTGTTCGGAGTAAAACGGACCAAAACTGACGGAGTTAACGGGAGTTAACCGTGGGGGTCCCGAAGGTAGTCCCGGGTGGTGCCGGGACGACTGGGAACGTTTTGCACCTACCACGCCCAAGGATGTCCCCAACGCCATAGGCTCTGAGAGGGAAGTGCAGAGACACTAAAAGCATGATTCCTACCGCAGGTAAGGTGTATCCGAGGTAGTGGTCGTGGGTAGCGCCCATTGGATCACTCCTGGACCACCGTACCCTGCGGAAGACACCGGAAGCCCGAGACTCGTAAATAGTAGATAGATAAACCGCTCACGGTAGCTTCCGGCGTCAAGAAGAAATCAACGCGCATGGGAAGGGTGTCATAGATAGTCTAGTTCAGCAAGGGGTCTTGACAGTTAGCCACTGGCAAGTCCCCGATGCGCAGAGGTTTTCACTCCGGCGGGCAGAATGGAAATGCGCCGCAGAAACGATATGCACATATGGTGAACGCCGACTAGAGCGGGTCGACACATACATGCCCGAAGGGGGTGTCAGGAGACGTGTCGGACCGCCCTTAGCGGAGAAGGGTGTGCTCGAATAGTTGGAGTAAACTGATGGGGGAGTTTCTGGCATAAGATAAAACTACCTGAAAGTCTATGCGAGAACTCTCCTACTCCAACAATCAATCCTCTCGAGACCTTAATTGAGTGAAGCGTCAGGCTTAACGATATTAAGTTTTACCGTCTACTTTACTCTTACATCTGTGTGAACTTTTGGCGATAAGTTTGAAGTTGTTTGGTGCGGTCGCAACCTTGGGATCCATCTTCCTAGGGGTGCCCCCGTTACAACTGGATAAATGAGAAGTTAAGGACTAGAGTTATCTACTAGATTGAGTCACCTGGGGTAGCGCCTATGTTTGTTTAGTCAAAATCTGATAAAAGGATTAGGCCACTACTGGACTTGAAACTACGAAATAATAACACAGTTATAGATAGCTCGTCAATCCCAAATTAGACAGATCCTGAACGCGGTGAGAAGGGTAAGATTCCAATGCAAGGTAGACCTTAGTAATGCCTACTTTTAGACCTAAGTTCCACCAGGAAGCAGGAAGTTCAATACCTTCAAGACTACTTTTGGTGGATTTGCTATCAAAGTCATGTTGCGAGGTGACATGAATGCACCTTCTACCTTTATGCACATTATAGAAGACTTACTCAGTGATTTCTTATACTACTTCATGTGAGTGTATATCGATAATATTCTTATTTACTCTGATATAGAGAATGAACACATACAACGTATCAGAAGAGTGGGTGAGCGATTACGGATGGCCAAGTTTTATGCCAGCACAAGGAAGTCAACCCTATTTGTGAATTCACTACAAATACTAGGACATGTTATAGACCATAAGGGAATTCATGCATCGTCTGGAAAACCAGCTTCTTTTGGGCAATGGTCTATACTAAGAAACCGGAAGGAACTACAGTGATTCCTAGACTGAGCAAACTATATCACGCAATTCCTACCATACCATGTTACTGTCATGGCACTCCTTACAGATTTGACAGGAAAACTGGAATTTGTCTGAACAGACACATACAATAAAGTATTATCCAACATCAAAGAACTGATTAAACAAGCGCAGGTCATTAGACCAATAAATGATAACAGAGAAGAACCCATATAGCCGATAACTGATGCCATGGATATTGGGGTAGGAGCATGGGTTGGTCAAGGGCCAACGTATGAAACAGCCTAGTCTGCAGCCCTCCATAGCTGAAAGTTCACAAATTTACAGGTCAACTATGGTGCTACCAACAAGGAGGCACTGGCGGTGATTAATGTGCTCCAAGCTTTAAACCATATGCTTATGGATTCCAAATTGACTAGTATTACAGACCACCAACCCCTAGTAAACATGAAGACTGACTTGATCCCTGGCCAAAGAAGAACTCACTGGACAAGTGAGCTAAGCAAATATAACGTGAAGGTAGTGTACAGTTCAGGCTGAACGAACTGTTTGGCAGATGCACTCTCTCACATCTATGAAGTCTTGGATGACCAGACTCCACCACTCATCCTCGATCACATCGTTGAGGACGATGATATCTCTGACTCTACCTCCTATGAGAGCTGTTCTATAGCACTTGCCTCAATAGCTCAGAAAACCTTCCCTACCTTCCTAGGATGCACCATGCGGTTCTGGGAACTGTACACTTGCTCCCAACCTCAGATAGGGGACAACGAACACCCCTCCAGGGGTAGTACTCAATATGGCTCTGAATCGGATGAACCCATGTCCCAAGTTGTGGCAGCACTATCTGATGAACTGACACAACCTCCAGTAACCCTCCTAGGTCCACAGGCACAATGACACCTCACAATGGCAGAAATGGAAACCCACAGCACAACCCCTCCCTTGTGCCCGCTGGGACTACCTTCCAGGGACCTCCTATATGGTGGCTCACTTAATATCTACCACAAGGAACCAATTCTCTCAGTTGCACCCCCTCAGATGGATGCGTACCACCACACCCTCATTGATATCCTAGAGGAAGAAGAGGACACAGGCAGGACCACGACCAGGGCACAACAGATTGAAGAATGAACAGGACATTATCAATGCATCTCGGGAGATGCAGAGCGTTTTCCAACAATAGATGGTATCTGAATACCAACATGAACCAATCAACTGCTAGGTTATGAGGCAGGCTGGACAAGGAGCCCTAGAAGGAGCCTATATAGCAGATGGAATGTTATACATGAGGACCCCTTATGGTGAACACTGCCTTTTTATTCCCAAAGGGCAGGTGATCAAGGAGAAAATACTGCGAGAATATGTCATGTATGAGATACATACCAAAGGACACCACAGTGCAGAATGAAACCTCCGATATGCAACTGAATACATCTACTGGCCTGGGATGAGGAAGGACTTTCGGGATTATGTAAAGAATTGTGACACCTGTCAGACGAACAAGGAACCAACCCACAGACCAGAAGGAAGGATCCAAACACTTGACCAAGCTTCAGAAGTGTTGGGGTCGATCGCCATTGATTTCACAGCATCTTTCAGCAAGTCAAATAGATCCGACCTTGTCCTGGTAGCAGTGGATCAATTAAGCACCTATGTGTGGCTTGTACCTACCAACACTACAGTCACAGCAGAAGGAACAATGAAACTCCACGAACGGGACATCTTTACCCCTCACGGCCATCCCCTATCGATATTCAGTAATGCTGACCCTTGTTTTAAATCTAACTGGTGGAAGCAGACATGCAAATCCCTTGGAATCGAATACATCAAAGTGGTACCTGGTCGCCATGAAACCAATAGACAGCTAGAGCAAAAGTTCTGCGACCTCAAAACCAGCTTGAGGAATATGGTCAACAGACCTCAGATGAACTGAGAACTTCTTCTTACTACCCTCACAGCATATCTGAATGCTGGCTTCCCTGAAACCCTCAACATGTCGCCATACAAGGCAATGTATGGATGCAACTACCCCCTACTACCAGTCACCCTCTTTAAGAATTCAGTAGTCCCCACCTCAGATCACTACTTCAACTGGCACTAGACTGATCAGACCTTGGCTTGCCAAGTAGTAAAGCAAGCCAGACAGTGAAGCGCAACCACAGCAGTACGATACAGAGGATCTCACAAGCCTATAGTAGTGGGAGAATTGGTCCTGGTACATGGAGAATTGTTTGCATCAACCTGGGGAAAGAGCAAGGAGCTACAAAACTGCTGGCGAAGACTATTCAAAGTACTGGAATTTGATGGATTTACCATGAACTGCACAGTCAAGATGGACAGAAAAATCTAGCGGAAAGAAACAGGTGTCTTCCACTCTATCTCAGTAAAATGATGCCACCCAAACACTAACCAAAGATTCCGTAGCCGCGCCCATACTTGCCCTACCCCTATTCCAATAAAAGAGAACCCAGAGTGGGAAGTTGAGGAAATCTTGGACCATGGAAAATGATACAACGATAATGAATTCCAAGTGAAGTAGAAAGGAGGTCCATGTAGTGAAGACAGCTGGGAAGCTCTGGAGGGGCCTCGAGTACAGCATGAAACTGGTGCAGGAATGGTGGGAACACAATAAGGAAGGAACACCACTGAATATTCAACCGATCTCGATAGGAATTGCCAGGCCAGCCACAAGATACTGGTCACTAGGAATACCTGATACCCGTGGCATAGGAGAAGAAATCAATAAAGGACCAGGAAAGGAAGCCATCTGGGCATGTAACGTGTTCAGGCTAGGCCCTAGTCACGTATCGGTACGATAGGAGCAGATGGCTTCGTGGTCAACACGAAACGAGCGCTGCTTGCTAAAGGAGGCTTCGAACGGGGTGTAATAGGAGATCAAAGAAGTAACCGTTCAACCAAGTATATTTAAGAATACTATCTGTCGAAGTCTGCTGTTTCCATCGCGGGAATCAGCGGTCTTTAAATACAGCATATCGCTTATTTCCAGTATGAGCGATATTGCAAAACAATGTGTGTATCAACTGATAGCACACGAAACAATACAAGTATCAAACGATACTGTGAAACCAAACATAAAACAATGTGTGTATCAACCGATAGCACACGAAACAATACAAGTATCAAACGATACTGTGAAACCAAACATAAAACAATGTGTGTATCAACCGATAGCACACGAAACAATACAAGTATCAAACGATACTGTGAAACCAAACATAAAACAATGTGTGTATCAACCGATAGCACACGAAACAATACAAGTATCAAACGATACTGTGAAACCAAACATAAAACAATGTGTGTATCAACCGATAGCACACGAAACAATACAAGTATCAAACGATACTGTGAAACCAAACATAAAACAATGTGTGTATCAACCGATAGCACACGAAACAATACAAGTATCAAACGATACTGTGAAACCAAACATAAAACAATGTGTGTATCAACCGATAGCACACGAAACAATACAAGTATCAAACGATACTGTGAAACCAAACATAAAACAATGTGTGTATCAACCGATAGCACACGAAACAATACAAGTATCAAACGATACTGTGAAACCAAACATAAAACAATGTGTGTATCAACCGATAGCACACGAAACAATACAAGTATCAAACGATACTGTGAAACCAAACATAAAACAATGTGTGTATCAACCGATAGCACACGAAACAATACAAGTATCAAACGATACTGTGAAACCAAACATAAAACAATGTGTGTATCAACCGATAGCACACGAAACAATACAAGTATCAAACGATACTGTGAAACCAAACATAAAACAATGTGTGTATCAACCGATAGCACACGAAACAATACAAGTATCAAACGATACTGTGAAACCAAACATAAAACAATGTGTGTATCAACCGATAGCACACGAAACAATACAAGTATCAAACGATACTGTGAAACCAAACATAAAACAATGTGTGTATCAACCGATAGCACACGAAACAATACAAGTATCAAACGATACTGTGAAACCAAACATAAAACAATGTGTGTATCAACCGATAGCACACGAAACAATACAAGTATCAAACGATACTGTGAAACCAAACATAAAACAATGTGTGTATCAACCGATAGCACACGAAACAATACAAGTATCAAACGATACTGTGAAACCAAACATAAAACAATGTGTGTATCAACCGATAGCACACGAAACAATACAAGTATCAAACGATACTGTGAAACCAAACATAAAACAATGTGTGTATCAACCGATAGCACACGAAACAATACAAGTATCAAACGATACTGTGAAACCAAACATAAAACAATGTGTGTATCAACCGATAGCACACGAAACAATACAAGTATCAAACGATACTGTGAAACCAAACATAAAACAATGTGTGTATCAACCGATAGCACACGAAACAATACAAGTATCAAACGATACTGTGAAACCAAACATAAAACAATGTGTGTATCAACCGATAGCACACGAAACAATACAAGTATCAAACGATACTGTGAAACCAAACATAAAACAATGTGTGTATCAACCGATAGCACACGAAACAATACAAGTATCAAACGATACTGTGAAACCAAACATAAAACAATGTGTGTATCAACCGATAGCACACGAAACAATACAAGTATCAAACGATACTGTGAAACCAAACATAAAACAATGTGTGTATCAACCGATAGCACACGAAACAATACAAGTATCAAACGATACTGTGAAACCAAACATAAAACAATGTGTGTATCAACCGATAGCACACGAAACAATACAAGTATCAAACGATACTGTGAAACCAAACATAAAACAATGTGTGTATCAACCGATAGCACACGAAACAATACAAGTATCAAACGATACTGTGAAACCAAACATAAAACAATGTGTGTATCAACCGATAGCACACGAAACAATACAAGTATCAAACGATACTGTGAAACCAAACATAAAACAATGTGTGTATCAACCGATAGCACACGAAACAATACAAGTATCAAACGATACTGTGAAACCAAACATAAAACAATGTGTGTATCAACCGATAGCACACGAAACAATACAAGTATCAAACGATACTGTGAAACCAAACATAAAACAATGTGTGTATCAACCGATAGCACACGAAACAATACAAGTATCAAACGATACTGTGAAACCAAACATAAAACAATGTGTGTATCAACCGATAGCACACGAAACAATACAAGTATCAAACGATACTGTGAAACCAAACATAAAACAATGTGTGTATCAACCGATAGCACACGAAACAATACAAGTATCAAACGATACTGTGAAACCAAACATAAAACAATGTGTGTATCAACCGATAGCACACGAAACAATACAAGTATCAAACGATACTGTGAAACCAAACATAAAACAATGTGTGTATCAACCGATAGCACACGAAACAATACAAGTATCAAACGATACTGTGAAACCAAACATAAAACAATGTGTGTATCAACCGATAGCACACGAAACAATACAAGTATCAAACGATACTGTGAAACCAAACATAAAACAATGTGTGTATCAACCGATAGCACACGAAACAATACAAGTATCAAACGATACTGTGAAACCAAACATAAAACAATGTGTGTATCAACCGATAGCACACGAAACAATACAAGTATCAAACGATACTGTGAAACCAAACATAAAACAATGTGTGTATCAACCGATAGCACACGAAACAATACAAGTATCAAACGATACTGTGAAACCAAACATAAAACAATGTGTGTATCAACCGATAGCACACGAAACAATACAAGTATCAAACGATACTGTGAAACCAAACATAAAACAATGTGTGTATCAACCGATAGCACACGAAACAATACAAGTATCAAACGATACTGTGAAACCAAACATAAAACAATGTGTGTATCAACCGATAGCACACGAAACAATACAAGTATCAAACGATACTGTGAAACCAAACATAAAACAATGTGTGTATCAACCGATAGCACACGAAACAATACAAGTATCAAACGATACTGTGAAACCAAACATAAAACAATGTGTGTATCAACCGATAGCACACGAAACAATACAAGTATCAAACGATACTGTGAAACCAAACATAAAACAATGTGTGTATCAACCGATAGCACACGAAACAATACAAGTATCAAACGATACTGTGAAACCAAACATAAAACAATGTGTGTATCAACCGATAGCACACGAAACAATACAAGTATCAAACGATACTGTGAAACCAAACATAAAACAATGTGTGTATCAACCGATAGCACACGAAACAATACAAGTATCAAACGATACTGTGAAACCAAACATAAAACAATGTGTGTATCAACCGATAGCACACGAAACAATACAAGTATCAAACGATACTGTGAAACCAAACATAAAACAATGTGTGTATCAACCGATAGCACACGAAACAATACAAGTATCAAACGATACTGTGAAACCAAACATAAAACAATGTGTGTATCAACCGATAGCACACGAAACAATACAAGTATCAAACGATACTGTGAAACCAAACATAAAACAATGTGTGTATCAACCGATAGCACACGAAACAATACAAGTATCAAACGATACTGTGAAACCAAACATAAAACAATGTGTGTATCAACCGATAGCACACGAAACAATACAAGTATCAAACGATACTGTGAAACCAAACATAAAACAATGTGTGTATCAACCGATAGCACACGAAACAATACAAGTATCAAACGATACTGTGAAACCAAACATAAAACAATGTGTGTATCAACCGATAGCACACGAAACAATACAAGTATCAAACGATACTGTGAAACCAAACATAAAACAATGTGTGTATCAACCGATAGCACACGAAACAATACAAGTATCAAACGATACTGTGAAACCAAACATAAAACAATGTGTGTATCAACCGATAGCACACGAAACAATACAAGTATCAAACGATACTGTGAAACCAAACATAAAACAATGTGTGTATCAACCGATAGCACACGAAACAATACAAGTATCAAACGATACTGTGAAACCAAACATAAAACAATGTGTGTATCAACCGATAGCACACGAAACAATACAAGTATCAAACGATACTGTGAAACCAAACATAAAACAATGTGTGTATCAACCGATAGCACACGAAACAATACAAGTATCAAACGATACTGTGAAACCAAACATAAAACAATGTGTGTATCAACCGATAGCACACGAAACAATACAAGTATCAAACGATACTGTGAAACCAAACATAAAACAATGTGTGTATCAACCGATAGCACACGAAACAATACAAGTATCAAACGATACTGTGAAACCAAACATAAAACAATGTGTGTATCAACCGATAGCACACGAAACAATACAAGTATCAAACGATACTGTGAAACCAAACATAAAACAATGTGTGTATCAACCGATAGCACACGAAACAATACAAGTATCAAACGATACTGTGAAACCAAACATAAAACAATGTGTGTATCAACCGATAGCACACGAAACAATACAAGTATCAAACGATACTGTGAAACCAAACATAAAACAATGTGTGTATCAACCGATAGCACACGAAACAATACAAGTATCAAACGATACTGTGAAACCAAACATAAAACAATGTGTGTATCAACCGATAGCACACGAAACAATACAAGTATCAAACGATACTGTGAAACCAAACATAAAACAATGTGTGTATCAACCGATAGCACACGAAACAATACAAGTATCAAACGATACTGTGAAACCAAACATAAAACAATGTGTGTATCAACCGATAGCACACGAAACAATACAAGTATCAAACGATACTGTGAAACCAAACATAAAACAATGTGTGTATCAACCGATAGCACACGAAACAATACAAGTATCAAACGATACTGTGAAACCAAACATAAAACAATGTGTGTATCAACCGATAGCACACGAAACAATACAAGTATCAAACGATACTGTGAAACCAAACATAAAACAATGTGTGTATCAACCGATAGCACACGAAACAATACAAGTATCAAACGATACTGTGAAACCAAACATAAAACAATGTGTGTATCAACCGATAGCACACGAAACAATACAAGTATCAAACGATACTGTGAAACCAAACATAAAACAATGTGTGTATCAACCGATAGCACACGAAACAATACAAGTATCAAACGATACTGTGAAACCAAACATAAAACAATGTGTGTATCAACCGATAGCACACGAAACAATACAAGTATCAAACGATACTGTGAAACCAAACATAAAACAATGTGTGTATCAACCGATAGCACACGAAACAATACAAGTATCAAACGATACTGTGAAACCAAACATAAAACAATGTGTGTATCAACCGATAGCACACGAAACAATACAAGTATCAAACGATACTGTGAAACCAAACATAAAACAATGTGTGTATCAACCGATAGCACACGAAACAATACAAGTATCAAACGATACTGTGAAACCAAACATAAAACAATGTGTGTATCAACCGATAGCACACGAAACAATACAAGTATCAAACGATACTGTGAAACCAAACATAAAACAATGTGTGTATCAACCGATAGCACACGAAACAATACAAGTATCAAACGATACTGTGAAACCAAACATAAAACAATGTGTGTATCAACCGATAGCACACGAAATAATACAAGTATCAAACGATACTGTGAAACCAAGCATAAAACAATGTGTGTATCAACCGATAGCACACGAAACAATACAAGTATCAAATGATACTGTGAAACCAAACATAAAACTCTAGTAACCCGTACCGGTTACAGGGCAGGCTACTTTGATAGCAATTTAGAATCAACTAGTGAGAAGAACGAAGCGATGGAGGATGTACCATATGACTACTACTACTGGTAACGACCCAGCACACATGAGCTATGGCAGTCGGAACCTACACCCATACAGGTAGCCTGGAGGAGAACTGGTAGGGACCGGCAGGCAAGTGAGTACTTGACCTATGGAGACCCAATGGCCCGGGCTCCGAGAATGAACAGAATTAGCTGGCCAGGTACTTAGGTACCTGGGTACACCCGGGAGAGGTGTCAGCATACTTAGGGACTTCTGAAGGGGTAGTTGGTCAGCTAGGCCGGGTAACTGGAGACAGGTCAGAAATGTCTATCGCCAGCGACGGGATAGACAGGGTAACAGGAAAAAGTTATCTTGTCTGCTGGACAAGGTTACCCTACCCTCTGGATCAGGTTACCCTGCCCAAAGTCCACAGTTACCCTACCTTTCAATACGAAGTCACTCGGGGAGTTCGGGAAAAATGACTGGAATGTTTAACACGTGCAGCCACGTATAATACTAGAATCTGAGGTTCCGGGAGATGCTATTGGGCGAGCTAGGCAGCTCCAAAGAAGCTGTAAATTGAAGATATTATTCCTATCATACCCCTCCGGCCCCGCCTTAAGGCCCGGACGTCATGGGGGAACGGATCCGTAGTTGTGTGCAGTATAGCCAAGTGGAATGTTTGGAGACCTGCTTGCAACACCGTATACGTCGCTGCCATCCGGTCAACTGTAAGCTGTGCGTAGGATATACAAGAGGGCATAGGATGGAAGGTCGAGTACCTCCTTCAAGTTGTTCAGAGTAAAACTAACCAAAACTGACGGAGTTAATGGGAGTGAACCATTGGGGTCGCAAAGGTTGTCCCAGGTGGTACCGGGGCGGCTGCGAGAGTTTTACACCTACCAAGCCTAGAAGTGTCCCCAAAGTCATAGGCCCTGAAAGGGACATGCAGAGACACTACAAGCATGATTCCTACCACAGGTAAGGTGGGTCCGAGGTGGTGGTCATGGGTAGTGACCATTGGACCCCTTTCGGATTACCGTCCCCTGTGGAACACACCAGAAGCCCAAGAACCGTAAAGAGTAGATAGATAAAACACTCAGGGTAGCTTTCAGAGCCAAGTAGAGATAAATGCAGGTGGGAAAGGTGTCATAGGTGGTCTAGTTCATGCGGCGTCTTGACTGTTAGACACTGGCCAGACACCGGTGCGCCGAAGTTTTCACTCGGGCGGGGAAACTGGAAATGCGCTGCAGAAACGATAACAGCATAAGGTGAACACTGACCAGAGTGTGTCGACACGTGCATGCCCAAATGGTGTGCGCGGAGACCTGTTGGACCGCCCTTAGCGGGGAAGGGTGTGCTTGAATGGTTGTAGTAAACTGATGGGAAGTTTCGGGCATAAGATTCAACTACCTAAAAGGCTATGCGAGAACTCTCCTACTCCAACAATCAATGCTTCCGAGACCTTAATTGAGTGAAGCGTCAGGCTTAGTGAGATTAAGTTTTCCGGTTTACTTTAGTCTTACATTTGCAGGAACTTTTGGCGATAAGTTTGAAGTTGTTTGGTGTGGTCACAAGCCTGGGATCCATCTTCCTAGGGGAGCCCCCGTTACAGTATATCGTTAAGCGAGCTCATCGCGTAACTCTTCTCCTGATTAATTATTTTCGACCTTCTGCACTGATCTTGCGTGAATACTGGTAAACTTGTCTAGAACATGTAGCTGAGCGTGGAAAGTGCAATGGCTAGTACCAAACTTCGATCCAGAATGGAATTCAACTTGGATTCTGTAACGACACAACATACATGAGCTATGGCAGACGGAACCTATACCCATACAGGTAGCCAGGAGGCGAACTGGTAGGGACCGGCAGGCAAGTAAGTACTTGACCTACAGAGACCCTATGGCCCGGGCTCCGAGAATGAACGGAATTCGCTGGTCAGAGACTTAGGTACCTGAACACACCCGGGAGCGGTGTCAGCGTACTTAGAGACTTCTGAAGGGGCAGTTGCTCAGCTAGGTCGGGTAACTGGAGACAGGTCAGAAATGTCTATCGCCGGCGACGGGATAGACAGGGTAACAGGGAAAAGTTATCTGGTCCGCTGGACAAGGTTACCCTACCCTGGGGCTTGGGTTACCCTGCCCAAAGTTCTGAGTTACCCTACCTTTCAATATGAAGTCTCTTGAAGAGTTCTGGAGAATTGACTGGAATGTTTGTCATGCGAAGCCATGCATGATACTGGAATCTAGGGTTCCAGGGGATGCTATTGGGTGAGCTA
>PYWC01000120.1:293930-306190 GCA_003182015.1 Tuber magnatum
GGGAGTTTCTGGCATAAGATAAAACTACCTGAAAGTCTATGCGAGAACTCTCCTACTCCAACAATCAATCCTCTCGAGACCTTAATTGAGTGAAGCGTCAGGCTTAACAATATTAAGTTTTACTGTTTACTTTACTCTTACATCTGTGTGAACTTTTGGTGATAAGTTTGAAGTTGTTTGGTGCAGTGGCAACCTTGGGATCCATCTTCCTAGGGGTGCCCCCGTTACAGTATCTCGTTAAGCAAGCTCCTCGCTTGACTCCTCCCCTGATTAATTGTTTCCAACCTTCGGCACTGACCTTGCATGAATACTGGTAACTTTGTCTACAAGAAGTAGCCTAGGGTGGAAAGCGCAATGGTGAGTACCAAACTTCGAACCAGAATGGAATCCAATGCAGATTCAGACCTTGACCTTGACGAGAACACCGCCAACACGTTTCGTGCACCGGTTTTTGCAGATGTTTGCGGTATCAACTGGGATGGCCACCAGCTGCTCTTGGAGGACGCTCATATTCAATTACCTGCTGAATGTCTTGACCTCCTGATTACAGACCCTTGCGCCGCGGCGCTCTCATTTTTCCAAGACCCTACCCTAGTCCACAACATGCTTCCTCCCCCGCCACATGGAGTTCCCTTTAGCAAGTTCTCCCGCGAATTCGTCGAACCTTACATTGTCCGGGAAGTAGCCAAGTCGATTCAGGAAGCGATGCGGGAACTGAAGAACTGGAACACCCAGCAGCAGCAGGTGTTCCGAACACAGATCACTACGGCAGTGGTGGAATGGATGCAGGTGTAGCACGAGGCAGACCTGCGGATGATAAGCAATCAGCAGGCACTGAAGACTCGGATGGTAGCCTTGGATAAGGCTTTTGAAGGAGGGTATAGTATTGATGCGGAGAATGATGTACTGATGTTAGAGGCCGCACCCCCACTCCGACTCGTCCATACCACGCCTGGGAACCTCGGCATGGAGTTGGCCATGAGAGCCAGAGACGACCAGTGGAGGGCATACTTGAGTCCAATTGGTATACAGACGTTGGAAAGCTTGAAAGGTGAGGGCTACAGTTATACCTCCTCCTTCCCAAGAGCATCTACGGTCTTCCTGTCGGTCCCCCCCTCAATTGCTTGCAGTAGGTCGGGCAGCCCAACGGTTGGGCCAACTGATGGATATTGAGTAAGGAAAAGGACATCCAAACTGAAGGGTATCATGGCACCGGATACACCTGACCCTACTCCTCATCCGACCCTGGTTCCAAACATTTCTCCTGCAACACCTGCAGTTGAAACTCACGTACCTCCCATCACCACCCCAAGACCTGCACATCTGCCAGTTTTGTTACCTGCTCCAGATACCTTCCCTGCCACAGCATTCCCACCAGCTGTATCGGCTACCCCAGGGTTCCAGCCACTTCGTGCAGCGTCACCTGGATTCTTGGAACAGGTAAGACGCCAGGAGGAGCGAACACCCATAGCTCCGACATGAGGGACTCCAATCTCGGGACCTGGGACGCCTGCTTGCTCCGTTCCTTGGGCACCGGTCGTCCCCATGGCACCCTCGAAGCCAAGTCTTCCCGCCGGTCTCCCCACCATCACAAGTGGCGATTCAGGCAGCCAAGCCGAGTTCTGTTTATCAGGCTGTAAGTTGGAAGAGACCCGGACGAGGTGGATTCATTACCACTCCTATGGGTGTAGGAAGGGACTACGGACCCCGGTGATGCATGGAAGAAGGCAGAGAGAAGGAGATCGACGACCGACATGTGGGTACTATGGGTCATAGAGGCACGCTGGCCCCCGATACAACCCTTGAGTTGTCCAGAGTTGCAGTCTTTTCTGCGGATAACACAGATGGCACCCAACCCAACTCCTGGGAGTGGGCGACGCCCTGTTCCACCACTGGCATCAGGACCATCAGGGGCTAACCCCGCAGAGGATGCTGACCAGGATGGCCAGGAGGAACGGTTTGATGGGTACGATAGACCCTGGGAATCCCAAGGCGGGAACACCGGAGGTAGTGGGGACGGAAATGCCTTACCTGGACGTGGTACGGCGGGAGCAGGTGGAGATCGAGGGGACTCTGACCATGACAGCTCGGATGATGATGAAGATAGAGATTCTCTCCCAGATTTAACCCCATTCCTTGATGCTTGCAAGAATGACTGGAGCAATGAGAAAAAATGACGGTGGGATCGCCGGACCAAGATGGTGGCGAGAGCCCTGAGGGGTACTGGTTGGGCTCCTAGGCCAACACCAAGACACTGGCAGAAGAAGTGGGAGAAGCTGCGTGGTATCCCTCTATTCAAGGATAAAGTTACAGAACTCAGGAGCTTCTTGACCTTGGTAGAGGTCAAATTTGAATACTGTACGGATTGCAAGTTAACCGACATAGATAAGGTAAACTTGGTGATCCCTCTCCTTGAAGACTCCACCCGGCCATGGTATCTGGGATTGCACGGGCACACTAACAAGGAAGCCGCCCAGCGCACTGGCGTCCCGGTCAAAGACAGCAACCCCTTACGGACCTGGAAAGGGTTCGGAGAATGGCTGGAACAAAGTTTCGGCGGAGATCAGGCGACGCGAGATCCATCCCTTCTCGAGTGGCGAGACCTTGTGATGAAGCCCCATCACATCGATGAGTACCTGGATGAGATAATTGATTATATGTATAACCTTAGCAATACAGATCCAGTACGGTACGAGACAGGGTTCGATCAGGCATCACACAAGAGGTTCGGAATGCACGGGCACCTAAGGAGCCCCATCCGCCCAACCTGAACGAGTACCTTGATCTTCTCCAGAAGGTTGAGCACACACTGGAGGACAACAACCAGTTCCGCAACCGCGTCATCCACCCAGCCCCCCAGTCTCAATCTGCTGAAAAGAAGGAGGATAGACCCTCGACATCGGGCAGGTTCAAGAAGAAGGAAAAACGTTCGGGAAGACCAAACCAGAGGTCTGCCAAACCTACTAATTTCAATGCGCGGAAACAGGTAAAGCCGGCGACTTCTCAGTATGCAATAGGGCATAAGGAAATCCCGTCGACTTTGACCGAACGTCGGAGAAAGCACAACCAGTGCACCAAGTGTGAACAAAGTGGTCACTTCTGGAGGAAGTGTAGCACCACGGCCCCAGTCGTTAGTTCATCCAAACAGGCTCGTGGGTTGAAACGGTCAGCCCAGGTAAGCGAGCCCACAGGGACAGACAAGCGGCTGACGCGCATCGAAGCGCCACCTCCGGCTTCCTCGCCAAAGATACTTGAAGTCCACCAGGCATCACCTCAGATCATGGAGGTTGATACTGAGGGATCGGAATAGGTAAGAACCCATTCTGTTTAAGGTGTAACCTTATTAACCCATAGCCATAGACCCCTGAGGAATGGATAGACATGAGCCACAGAGGTGGCTTCGGAGATGGGTAAGTATCCTTCTACTGCATAAACGACCCTGATACTGACTACACCCAGGTGGTGTGGGCAGGTAGATGTTGTGGGCCATGCGCAGTGGACTGGGCTATCTCTCCTTTGTTCGGTTTCTGGTTATTTCCTTTGTTCTAGTTATACGTATTTCTTTCAGGATTTCCTTAGCTGGATGGACAAGTCATAGGACATTATTTTGGTTGAGGCTGGGTGAGGTCCTACTCGAGGAGATGCTTGACATTGGGGAAGCTAGGCTGCTTCACTTGGAACTGGTCTGACAGCGGACCTCTACACACCTCGGGGAAAGAATTGTTATGTTTAGTACAAGCGGAATTGGTTCAGGCTGGACTTGATCAAATAAATTATGCTATTTTCCAGTTTACCTGAGGAGGGTTCAGTATCCAAAATCATGTTGGAGTGATAGTAAACATCCTGGTTATTGATAGAAAGACTAATCCCAATCCCTTAACATTTACCAACCCGTTGTGGCCGCTCTTGTGTCGAAAGGCAAGAGACTAAAGGGAATTACTAAGCCAAGATGACTAAGTCAGCAAGACCAGCGAAGAGGCAGAAGTGTGACAACTTGCCTTGTCATACTAAGTCTATCCACCTGTGGGTTAAGTTAGACTAGAAGATAGGAGCTAGACAGGTTAGCGCGGAAGCGCTCCTGCTACTCGATAGTGGAGCTACTGGACTGGTGCTTAGTAGCCGATAGGTTAAGGAGACTCAGGCACCTTGTGTACGATGAAAGGTACACGTGCCGATAAGCGACGCTAGCGGTAATCACATTCCTGGGTCAGGTCTACACTATAACAAGTCATTAGAGATGAGGATCGGTGACCACCACAATGAGATGCGCTTTGAAGTCGCGGATATGCCCAACACCAAGGTGTATGGGTACCTATCTATGTCTTGGTTGAGGGACCATAACCCTGACATAGATTGGAAGACCGGATCACTAACCTGGTGCTCAGATTTCTGCAAGGCTAACTGCCTGGCAGGGCAGGGGCGGTTAGTGTTCATGACCGATGAAGAGTTACTAGCCGAAGACCCTAGTAATGTGTAACTATTGGGAATTGTGCAATTCTCCGATGAGGAATGTACTGACATTACGGTTAAGCTACACCCCGAGTATAAGGACTATGGGGATATCTTCAGTCAAGAACAGATTGAGGCGTTACTGGAGTACGTGAAGTATGATCCTACGATCGAGTTGCAACCCGGAATTCAACCTCCATTTGGGCCTGTCTATTGGTTAGCGCAAAAGGAGCTTAAGTGTTACACATAAGATGAACTGGCATAGCGTAATGGGCATGTCACGTGATTATTGGCAAAAGGTCACATGTTCGATCCCAGGGTCTATCGAGGTATTGGGAGACTGAGTTAATTTCTACCAATACAACGTCGGCACAAAACCCTCATTTACGCCACCACCGAAGGTTGCCGACTGCGGGGTTTTCACTGAACCCTCAAGAGAGGACTCTCGGCTATCCTGGCGAGGTCGAACGAACTAAATTGGCCTGTTGGTTGTGGAGATAAACATATCTAAAGATCCCTCAGCTGCGCCAACAGATGGATGCCAACCGCGGGGAGGTCGGACACTCCGACAGGAGTCCCCGGCTGCCAGGAGGGCAGTAAGACGGAATTTGAAGTCCATTGGTAGAGGAATGCTGAGGAAAATCCTGATGAGAGAACGAGGCTCAAGAGACGATCGTTCACCCACACCCTAAAGGCATGACAAGGTAGTGTCAGCTGAGGGCCTACCGCGTAAAGAGATCAACCCTGAGTGCAACGAGGCCTAACCGCCCTTGGCACAATAAGATGGGAACATGCTTCCTGCCGGTTGATGCAGACGGATGGGAAATCCACCCGCATTGATAAGTCTGTCACTGGAGCTGATCACTCCGTATGCAGAGAAAGGACCAGTAACCGCTTACCACGGTGAAGGGGTTCAAGTGGCTATGATTAGCAATGGTGCAGCGAGGAAAGGGGTAGGACACCCTCCCCGCTATCTGAGGAAATCAGAGTCAAGCGGGGTGAAGGTTTCCGGGTCTACGAAGTGCACACAGCGGAAAGTGGGAGGAATAGATAGGCCGCGAACACCCAGAGGCGGAATATAAATATCGAGGTGCCTCCCACGCTTTATAGATAATCAGCGACGGAGAAGAGATCTTATCAATATATTGGTTCTACGATAAAAACCCTACCTTCATTCCAAACATTATAAGTGAGCCTTCCTAGGAATCACTTCGTCACGTACAAGGCCTTAGTCCAGACTCACTTGTCCTTAGGGTCGGCTACCGCCTAACACTATATTGATATCTTCTATACTACTGAGGCTCACAACCCACCTCTTGCAATGAGCCTGAAAGACCGGTTATCTAAAGCCCTCAACTATCTATCTCAAATTTACCTCCAACGAAACCCACACATCTATGAGATCGAGTTTGATCTTAGCAAAAGCGAAATCTTCGAAGACGAGACCGTTCCCTTCTGGTTCAATGATTACGGGATCAAGTGGGCCCTCAAACACCTCACACTCATAGGAAGAAGAAGGAAGATGTCGCAACCAAGGATCGACAAAGGGTCAGAAGATTCTAGCGACACTGACATGCTGCGTGATGAGAAACAGCAGCAGCTAATCTCCGCATGGGGACTGGGCCAGGATAGCCCCGATCCACTCCCACCACCACCTCCCGGAGATAACATCCCACTGCTATGGCTAGGTTCCACACCCACACCAAGGAACCCGTCGCGGCCCTCAGTGCCCCGAGGCCCAACTCAAAGCGTCACAAAGAGACGAAATGGGCAAAGGTCACGCTCTGGGACCTCAACCCCCTCAGGCACTACTGATTGGGGTGCTTTCGCCACATACATTGGGACACTAATCGGACAGTTGGACCGCAGCATCACCGAAACCCAGTATGACCGGAGGGTCGCATACGGGATCCTATCGGACGCAGGGAAAGAGACGGCAGAGGGCCTTGCTCAAGTAAGAGAGCGACTGCTGAACGGGGAGAAGTTGGTTGGAGAGGAATTGGCGCTCTGGCAAAATAAGGGTAGGAAACTGGAGGGAGAGGTAGTGGCCAAGATGACCAGATTTAAGCGAGTGATCGAAGCGGCACTCGCTTGCATGTACGAGCGATCGGAACAGCAAGCAGCGGTCAGCGGACAGCTGCACCAGGACCTGGGATGCACCATCCAGGAATTGGTGAGTAGAGATCAAGAACTCTACGCAGGCCTAGACAGACTCCGGAAGAAGTTAGATGAGGAAAGACGACGTCGAGGAACCCGGGAGCTGCAGTTCGTGACTGCACTACAGACCCGTGACAAAGAAGTGACAACTGGGCTAAGGGACATGGAGCAGAACATGACCCAGATGTTTGCCCAAACAAGGAGGAAAATGACGGCGTTGGTACAGACAGCGTTATACTTGCATCAGGGGGGATCGACCCATGATGGCGAAACAGCGTGAGGACGATCAGGGCCGTCCTAATAAGAGAAGGGAATGCAACCCGCGGAATGGGACCCCCAGCCAGAGACCATACAGAGTGGCCAAGAAATAAGCATGGCACCTCCCAATGTGGCCGGAGGAGTGGGCGGGCCAGACCCCGGGGACGACGGGTCGGATAACGGAGGAGAAGGACCAAGCCGCCGGCCAAGGGTACCACCCCTAGAGAGGCCGTGGATGGCTAAGGAAGAGGAGAAACATCAGATGATGGTGCAGTTGGCTAAGGAGTTGGCCTGACCAACTGTGCTACGTCAGAAGAAGCCCACCGACCCTCCATTCGTATATGAAGTCAAGTCCTACCAGGATATAAAGACCTGGCTACACACGTGCCAGCACTACTTTAGCCGAAATCCCATGCTGTGGATGGAGGATAAAGACAGGATTATCTACGCCTTGGGAATGACAAAGGGTGCCGATGTGACACCCTTCAGCAATTGGTATAGGAAGAGGATGGAAGGGCTTGAAGGGTATGGCGCTCGTCGTGAATTGCTGACATGGGAACAGTTTCGGCACGAGATCATCGTATGATTCTCACCAATCAAGGAGGACTGGAAAGCTTTGGCACAGATGGGAAAAATCAAGTATGAGAAGGACATCGACAAGTAATTTCTCCAGATAGGGAACTTGAACATCAAGGCCAAGCTGCAAGGAACGGCGTGGAGGAAGATAGTCGAGGACCTACTACCAGAAGCACTACTGAGACGGTTGTCTCATAAGCGATACGACAGTGACAGCGAATGGCTGGAGCACCTTGGAGAGGTCGGAAACCAGGAAGAGGCTTTCCTCGACAGCGGACGGCAATGACGAGACAATCCGTCCCACTAGTCGAGTTCTTCCAGACCCCTAAAATGAGGCCGGGAGGACAAAGAAAGGGAGCCGAAACGAGGAAAGGAAGAAGGGCGACCTAGCAAGTTCCAGAGAAAGACGGCACCTGGGAACTTCAAGTCAGCAAGGTTCGCCCAAACCAACAGACCGAACAAGACTCCGGGGGTAGAGCACACCGACGGGAAGAAGGCTCACAGCAGAATACCCCAAAACTTGGTTGACCAATGCCGGGAAAATAAAAGCTGCACCCAGTGCGGGTTCACCAACCACAAGTGGGGAGCTTGTAGAAAGGGAGCCATTGTCGCAACGATAGGACAGCGGAAAGCAGCGAAGTTTAGACCCCGAAACATGGAGGTTCGGAATACCGCCCCCAGGCCCGCAGTAAACCAAACCCATGTACCACCAGCACCTAGACTTTGAGAGTTGTCGGATCAAGAAGGGGGATAGGTTGGAGAACCGGGAGCCCTGTATAAAAACTACGACCTACGTTCGGAGCTAGGGCAACGGCTTAGTCAAGAATGTCGGCGAACCGTACTGACCGGGTTCCGAGTGTGAGCAGGAACAGAAGTGTGAAGGGCATGAAGAAGCGTGTATAACGGAGAAAGTTAACCCATCTCAGGGGGATGAAATCAAGAATGACCCCCGACCTGGACGCAGGACAGCAAGACTTTATACTCCTCCCAGGGTAGAGAAGGTTCAAACCCAGCACGCATAAAAAGGGGACTGTTGCGAGGGGCAACTCAGGGTACCCTAACTATTTCCTACAAAGGTCATGCACGGGAAAGAAGTCAGGACAGCGCAGGACCGCCTGAAGGTGCTTCCCCAGTCCCAGGAAGGCACTACCGGCGACGGCGAGTGGGTAGGCTGCAGGTTGCTAGGCGAGACACAGGACAGCGTGCTTGCCTGAAATCGTATGCACCGGCAGGAGTCGAACACCTAAGGCCGGGTTAGACAGGTAGCTCCCTCATCTATGCACTGGTGGCATGGGCCGGTATTATTAAATATCATCATTGAGGGGGAAAGAAGATGGAAAAGGAGCCGCACACCAAAGGGACCGAGTTTGTCTGAGGAGGCCTAAATGGCCAAAATTGTGCGGGCACAATAACAAACACCCAAGATTATTGAATGCCCCAAAAAGGTCCAGTAAACGAAGACAGGGTAACCCTACGGGGGAACCAAAAAGACAGAAAACTCAAGTCCCAACACCTATACGTTACGGGTGCCCCCAAGGCACAGCATACCTACATATACAGAGAGAACGAGTACCGATTCGCGTGGTATTAGACTCGGGCTCGCAAATCTTTCTGCTACGAGATGCGCTAGTCCAAAAGGGAGGGCTAGCAACGATACAGCGAGATACGCTCATTAGTATAATGAGGTTTGACGGCGCACAGTTCCAAAATGCCGGAAGGTGCTATACGACCCCTATCACACTAGAAATAGGGGTTAACCGACCTTGTTCGGAAATTACCTGTGAAGTCATGAGCCAGGGGACCCATGATTTGATAATACCTTTTGGTTGGTGGCATCGCCAACATCCCCTATCCTTCATTGAAGACGCGAGCAAGTGGGAGTTCCAGGCAGGTCAGTGCAAGGCACACCTGGAACCCGAAGACGAAGGAATCTGCATTGAGTAGGACGAGACAGTAGCCTTGGACCCTGCAGCCAGATATGTGGGCAGAATCGCAGGCCCAGAAGACCCCGAGGCAGTAGTGATGGAGACTCTGCCAAAACCCTACCGGGAGTATGCCGATCTCTTCCTGCCTCAGGAAGCGGAACGGCTCCCAAATCACAATACCTTCGATCATGAGATCAAGGTAGCTGAAGGCGAGAAGCCCCCATGGGTGCCAATATACCCGCTGTCCGAAAAGGAACTACGGGCATTGCGAGAATACCTGGACAACATGCTGCGCGAGGGAAAGATAACCCCAAGCCAGTTACCCGCAGGTGCACCAATCCTATTTGTGTCGAAATCTGACAGATGGCTGAGACTATGTGTGGACTACCACGGGCTGAACAAGGTCACCATCGCAAACAAGGACCCCCTGCCGCTCATGAGTGAACCCAGAGACTGAGTAGTCTGGTCGCGTATCTTGCCCAAGTTGGACCTAAAGGATGGGTACCACCTGATACGCATAAAAAAGGGGGACGAGTGGAAGACAGCCTTCGGTACTCAGTACGGTCATTACGAATATCGGGTAATGCCGTTCGGGCTGGTAAACACACCCGCCACCTTCCAAGACATGATGCACGTGGTCCTGAGGAGATTCCGAGACTTGGGAGTAGTCGTATACATAGACGACGTGTTAATTTACTCCAAGACGGAGGAGGATCATGTCAAGTTGATAAAGGAGTTATTAACGGAGCTACGGAAATACCGCTTAGCAGTGTCTATCACTAAATCGGTATTCCACATAGACACGGTGGAGTTTCTGGGATACATAGTGAGGACAGATGGGATCACCATAAGTGATCGAAAGGTCAAAGCTATAAGGGAATGGAAGAGACCTGAGTCCGTAAAGGACATACAAATTTTTATGGGATTTGCAAATTTCTACTGGAGATTTATCAAGAATTTCTCAGGAACTTGTAAACCTATAACTGAGTTATTGAAAGGCAACCCCAAGGGATTTGATTGGGGAAAGGAGCAGGAGGAGGCTTTCTAATTCCTGAAGGAACGGTTTGTGACGGCGCCTATCCTGGCACGTTTCCACCCAGACCGAAACACAGGGGTGGAAACAGAGGGAAGCGATTTCGTGCTAGGGTGCATTCTGTCATAATACATCAAGAAAAGACTGCACCTGATTGCTTTTCAGTCCCGAAAGCTCAACTCGGTGGAACGCAACTACGACGTTCATGATAAAGAGTTGCTCGCCATAGTGGAGGCATTCAAGGAATGGCATCACTACCTCGCAGGAACTAGCGAACCCATCACAATATTTACAGACCATTAGAATCTACAATACTTCCTCACGACCAAGGCCTGGCATGCCAGGCAGATAAGGTGGGCACAGAAGTTAGCAGACTTCAACTTCAAAAACGTGTACTGACCAGGGTCGAGTGGCGGAAAGCCCGATGCGCTAAGCAGACGGCTGGAGTACCATCCTGAGGGGGGAGCTGCAGAAAGCGAGAAGCTCTCAATCCTAAACCCCGCATATTTCAACCAGGTTATGGTTATAGTGGTAGGACAAGAGGAGGAACCTGGTCTAAGTCAGAAGATACCCAAACCTGAGTATGTCCGAGCTATGCGGTTACACCCAGAGGCTCAGATTCCAACAAGGGGCTCAAGCGAAGTGGCAGGACATGACATCTACGCGCTGGAAGAAGCAATAGTGCCTGCTCGCGGACAAGCAACAGTAGCCACCGGAATAGCCTTAGCGTTACCAGAAGTAACCTATGACCGAGTAGCCCCAAGAAGTGGCCTTGCCATCCGCCATGGGATCATGGTCAGGGCAGGAGTCATTGAGCGGGACTACCGAGGCGAGGTAAAGGTACTTCTGTTCAATTTGAAGGACCAGGACTACCACATGGGGAAGAGCGAACGAGTTGCGCAAACCGTAATAGAAAGGATTCATGATGGGGAGCTCCACGATGTGATGGAGCTGGACAACACCGAGAGGGGCCAGGTGGGATTCGGAAGCACGGGAACCAGTGTGGTCAAAACCCAGGCCAAAACCAGTCCGCTAAGGGAAGGAAGGGGGCTAAGCCAACACTTCGACGAGTGTGATCAGGGATGACACAAGGCCCTGACGACCGAAGAAACCGGGCTAACTAATGCAGTAGTTCTCAAGGCAATAGAACGGAAATTTGACGCCCAATTCCTAAGACAGGTAGAGGAGAAGGGAGAAAGGGACCAGGACTGGAAGAGGAGGAGAAAGGAGTTGGAAAGACTCCGAGATGAGGGAAAGGATATGCCAACGCACTGGTCTTTGGCGGGTAGCCTCCTGTACTACAAGGGATGCCTGTTCATTTCAATGGACGAGGCCCTGCAAATGCTGATTTGCTCAAAGCAGCTATGACTCCAAGGTCGCTGGGCATTTCAGCCAGGAAAAGACGGTGGAAATCATAACCAGGGACTACTACTGGAAAGGGCTCGCGGAATGGGTAAATCACTACGTACGGTCATGTGACGAGTGTCAACACAACAAAGCGCCACGGTACACGAGATACGGGTTTCTACAGCCATTGGAAATACCCTACATGGTGTGGACCTCCATCTCGACCGACTTCATAAAGCAGCTACTGAAGTCAGAGGAAAACACTCAGATCATGGTGGTAGTTGACCGCTTTACCAAAATGGCCCACTTCATAGGGTTAAGTGAAAACGCGATGGCAATGGTTGTAGCCCAGGTGTTCCTCCAGGAAGTGTGGAAACTACATGGGCTACCCACGGAAATCATCTCAGAGATTGTAACGGGGGCACCCCTAGGAAGATGGATCCCAAGGTTGCGACCGCACCAAACAACTTCAAACTTATCGCCAAAAGTTCACACAGATGTAAGAGTAAAGTAGA
>PYWC01000120.1:306358-346148 GCA_003182015.1 Tuber magnatum
TAGGTCCCTAAGTACGCTGACACCAACCTTGGGCGTAGCCATGTACCTAAATACTTGTGTCCACTAAGTCTGCTCATCTCGGAGCCCGGGCCATCGGGTCTCCGTAGGTCAAGTACTCACTTGCCTGCTGGTTCCTACCAGGTCGCCTCCGAGCTACCTGTATGGGTGTAGGTTCCGGCTGCCATAGCTCACGTATGCTGGGTCGTTACAGATATGGACGCAAAGTTCGCGGGAAACTTTTGGGAGTCCCGCTGCAAACTCTTAAGCATTAAGCAGAAAATGTCAACGGCGTACTATCCTCAGAGAGACGGACAAATAGAGAGAACCAACTAAGTGCTGGAAGGCTATCGCAGTGGCTTCGTAAATTACGATCAGGATGACTGGCACCAACTGCTCCTGTTAGCAGAGGATGACCACAATAACTCCGTTACGAGTGCGCACAGCCTCACTCCGTTCTACACAAACTATGGATACCACCCAAAGACGGAGTGGGTGAAGGAGCGAGAGGCTCGAAATCCAGGAGCCACCACGTATGCTCACTGGATGAAGGAAATACATGGACAGGCGATAGCCACATTGAAGGCAACGAGAGAAGCAATGGGATGGTACCATGACAAGAAAGTAAGGCCACAACCGAACTTTCCGACAGGCGACTTGGTGATGCTCAATGCCAAGAACATCTGTACCAAACGAGCCTGCAAAAAGCTTCACCCAAAGTTATATGAGCCCTTCAAAATCCTCGAGCCATGCGGCAACCGAGCATTTAAGCTGGAAATCTCAGAACCCGGGAAGATACACCCCGTCTTCCATGTATCATTGTTAGAGCCTTATCGGACATCCATTCGACCGGCTCAAGAACGACCTCCCAGAGCGCCAGAGGAGTTAGATGGCGACTTGGAATAGGAGGTTGAAAAAATAGTCAAAAGCGAGGTCATTTCGTACACTCGCAGGGCTCCCGGACGCAACTGGAGGATCTGTGAACTCAGGTACTTTGTGAAGTGGCGGGGGTGCTCAGAGGATGAAAACACCTGGGAGCCACCTGAACATTTGGGGCATGCGGCGGAGTTGGTAGAAGGGTTCCACAGAGAGAACCCAGAGATGCTGCAGATATAGAGGAAGGAGGACAAGGAAAGGTTTCCTTAGGCGTGGCTAACTAAACGCGCACAGGTTTTTCACACTATCTTGCTGAGTCCTTAAAGGAGTTTAATTTGTACAGTATTAGAAAAATAGATTTTTAGAGATTTGGGCCGAACTCTTAGAGAGGGGAGCTCATGTTACACATAAGACGAACTGGCCTAGTGTAAGGGGCATGTCACGTGATTATTGGCAAAAGGTCATGTGTCCGATCCCAGGGTCCGCCGCAGTATTTGGGGATTGAGTTAATTTCTACCAATACAATGTCAGCACAAAACCCTCATTTACACCACCACCGAAGGTCGCCGACTGAGGGGTTTTCACTGAATCCTCAAGAGAGGACTCTAGGCTATCCTGGCGAGGTCGAACGAACTAAATCGGCCTGTTGGTTGTAGAGATAAACACATGCAAAGATCCCTCAGCTGCGCCAACAGATGGATGCCAACCGGAGGGAGGTTGGCTACTCCGATAGGAGTCCCCGCCTGCCACGAGGCCCGTAAGACCGAATTTCAAGTCCATTGGTGGAGGAATATGGAGGAAAATCCTGATAAGGGAACGACACCCATGAGACGATCGTTTACCCACACCCCAAAGGCATGACAAGGTAGAGTCAGATGAGGGCCTACCGCGTGGAGAGATCAACCCTGAGCACAAAGAGGCCTAACCGCCATTGGCGCAATAAGATGGAAACATGCTTCCTGCGGGTTGATGCAGACAAATGGGAAATCCACCTGCATTGATAAGTCTGTCACCGGAGCTGATCACTCCGTATGCAGAGAAAGGACCAGTAACTGCTTGCCACGGTGAAGGGGTTCAAGTGGCTATGATTAGCACCGGTGTAGTGAGGAGAGGGGTAGGACACCCTCCCGGCTATCCGAGGAAATCAGAGTCAAGCGGGGTACAGGTTTTCAGGGTCTATGAAGTTCACACCGAGGAAAGTGGGAGGACTAGATAGGCCGCGAACACCCAGAAGAGGAATATAAATATCGAGGTGCCTCCCACGCTTTATAGATAATCAGCGACGGAGAAGAGATCTTATCAATATATTGGTTCTACGATAAAAACCCTACCTTCATTCCAAACATTATAAGTGAGCCTTCCTAGGAATCACTTCGTGACGTACTAGGCCTTAGTCCGGACTCCCTTGTCCTTAGAGTCGGCTACCGCCTAACATTAAGGCGCTCTGGGAATATCTCAATGACATGCTGTGAATGGGAAAGCTACGGCAATCCAGTTCCTCAGCAGCAGCCCCTATCCTCTTCGCACCAAAACCAGATGGTACATTAAGACTGGTAATAGATTACCGAGGGCTGAACAAAATCATGGTGAAGAGCAAGTATCCTCTACCGTTGAGGCACGAACTGCGAGATAGGTTAGGAAAAGCCGTTGTGTTCACCAAGTTGGACTTAAAGAACGGCTACTACCTTCTGAGGATGGCAGAAGGTGAGGAATAGAAGACGGCCTTCCGGTGCAGATATGGACTGCATGAATATACGGTCATGCCGTTTGGGTTGCGTAATGCCCCGGCAACTTTCCAAAGCATGATAAAGGAGGTTTTTCGGGATCTCCGGGATGAAGGAGTCATCGCGTACATGGAGGACATTCTAATCAACTCCCAAACTATGGAAGAGCACGTCGCAATGGTGAGGCGTGTGGTGGAGAAATTACGGAAAGCTGGACTATGTGTAAGCAGGAAGAAGTCCAGTTTCCACCAATGGGAGGTTGAATTCCTTGGATACAAGATCTCCGATATGGGAATCACTATGTTGTTGGAGAAGGTGCAGACAATTAGGGATTGGGCACCTCCGACATGCGTCATCGATGTTCAAAGCTTTATGGGCTTCACCAACTTCTATCGTCAGTTCATAGAAGGTTTCAGCAAGATAGCGAAACCTCTGACGGACTTGACAAAGAAGGATGTCCGATGGGAATGGACACCTGCATGTGAGCAGGCTTTCAACCATTTGAAGGAAGTGTTCACGTCCAAACCTATCCTAGCACATTTTGACCCTATACGGCCAACCCAGCTGGAAACCGACGCCAGTGACTTTGCATTAGAAGCCGTTCTCTCCCAGTTCTGTGCAGATGAGAGATGGCATCCAGTGGCCTACCATAGTAGGAAGTTTCACCCAGTGGAGATTAATTATGATATCCATGACAAGGAAATGATGGCCATCGTGGCGGCGTTCAAGGAATGGGATGAGTTGCTATGCTCCGTAACGGACCAGTTGGTGATCTATACGGAACATAAGAATTTGGAGTACTTCAATAGTACCATGGTCCTTAACCGAAGGCAGCACCGCTGGGCAGGGTTCATGCAACCGCTTAACTTCCAGGTGGTTTACTGAGAAGGGCGGTTCAATAAGAAGGCAGATGCTTTGTCGCAGCATAGGGACTAGCGCCCTGAAGTAGGGAGTGATTTTCCGCCATGGTCATTTTTTCGCCCCAGACAGTAGGTTGGGAGCCAGGAACGAGACATCTTGCGACCACAAGTATTGCAGGTGTGCCAAGGATTTCGGCTCCAGTCTTCCTTTTTGGATCAACCGCAGGTAGCGATAACTGAAGACCAGGACTACTTAAGAATCCTCAAGGCAAGAGCTGCTGGTAACCAAGAGGTCGACCGACATTTCAGGACGGGAAAGGGCTTGCCCCGGTACAAGAACAGGTGGTATGTTCCCAAGGGTCAGAATCTGAAGCAGACAATCATGAAGGCGGAACATGACTCCCGTATCGTGGGACACTGCGGGACTTACAAGACCATTGGCAGGGTTAGGGCTAACTTCTATTGGCCTAAGATGGATGAGCACATCACTGACTATGTGCGGACATGTGATGCATGCCAAAGAAACACATCCATCAGGCGCAAGAAGTTCGGGCTCCTGGAACCTATTGATGTTCCCATGCGGCTGTGGACCGCGATTTAAATGGATTTCATTGTAGCGCTGCCAGAGTCTGAAGGGTATACCAAGATCTGGGTCATAGTGGACAGATTCTCGAAAATGGCCCATTTCATACCCCTGACCATGGAGGTACCTATCAAGGAGCTTGCCTTGATATTCCTGAAGGAAGTTTGGCGCCTTCATGGACTCCCAGAGTCAATCATCTCCAATCGACATAGCCGATTCACATCCAAGTTCTGGATGAGTCTAATGCACTTGTTGCAAGTGAAACCAAACATTTCGACTGCGTTCTACGCTGAGACTGATGGGCAGACCGAGAGGGTTAATCAGACCCTAGAGCAGTACTTGTGTAGTTACTGTTCCTACCAACAAGATGATTGGGTTTCGCTGTTACCCCTTGCGGAGTATGCGTACAACACCTCGACATCAGAATCCACCAGGTTGTCACTATTAGAATCAACTATGGGTTTAACCCAAGGACAAACTGGTAACGTGTCATGTCTGATACTCAAGGAATACACCCTAGCAGTGAGCTCTTGGTCAAGGAATGGGAAGGAACCTGGGAAGAGATTCGAGAAACGATTCAACGGGCACAAGAAAGGCTACGGAAATGGCATAACAAGAAAAGGTTCCCATCACCAGACTATGTTATCTGGGAGGATTTGACCGCTGGGCGGGCAGAGAAAGCCGTCCGCGTGATGTTAAACCAAAAAAACGTCCGCACCAGGCATCCGATGGAGAAGCTGGACCACCGGATAGTTGGCCCTTTTGTCGTCAAGCGTCGAGTAGGTAACTGAGCCTACAAACTCCAACAGCCCACCAGATGGAGCATCCACCCGGTTTTCAATCTCGCGTTACTCGAACCCTATCATGAGGATCCGGCAGGAGGTAGGGTCAGGGAAGTCCCTACCCCGGAACTTGTAGACAATGAGCCCAGTTACGTTATTGAAACTGTTGTGGATAGCCGATGGTACGGAGCAGCGAAGACGAAGTTTCCGTCACGCTTCGTCCAGTACCTGGTTTCATGGGAAATCTATGGGGCTGAGGAGAATTCATGGGAGCCCTATGAGATGGTAGAAGGGACAGGCTTACAGGCCATGCGGGATTTCCACCAGAGATATCCGTCCAAGCCCAGGGACTATAGGGTCTTGGGGGAATCGAGTCGTGGAAATGAGAGGTGATGCTAACGGTCTGGGACAGACTGTAGAGAAGAAGGGAGTGATGTAATGACCGAACATACAAGAGCTATGGCAGACGGAACCTATACCCATACAGGTAGCAAGGAGGCGAACTGGTAAGGACTGGCAGGCAAGTAAGTACTTGACCTATGGAGACCCGATGGCCCGGTCTCCAAGAATGAACAGAATTGGCTGGTCAGAGACTTAGGTACCTGAATACACCCATGAGCGGTGTCAGCGTACTTAGGGACTTCTGCTGGGGCAGTTGCTCAGCTAGGCCGGGTAACTGGAGACAGGTCAGAAATGTCCATTGCCAGCGATAGGATAGACAGGGTAACAGGGAAAGGTTATCTGGTCCGCTGGACAAGGTTACCATACCCTGGGGCTTGGGTTACCCTGCCCAAAGTTCTGAGTTACCCTACCTTTCAATATGAAGTCTCTTGAAGAGTTCCGGAGAATTGACTGGAATGTTTGTCATGCGAAGCCATGCATGATACTGGAATCTGGGGTTCCGGGAGATGCTATTGGACGAGCTACATAGCTTCGAAGAAGCTGTAAATTGGAGACATTTTTCCTATCATACCCCTCCGGCCCCGCCTTGAGGCCCGGACATCATGGGCAAACGGTTGGCTAGTTGTGTGCCGTCTAGGAAAGCAGAAACTTTGCGGACATGCTTGCAACACCGTATACATCGCTGCCGTCCGGTCGACCGTACGCTTTTCACAGGATATATAAGGGGGCATAGGGTGGAAGGTGAAGTACCTCCTCCAAGTTGTTTGGAGTAAAACGGACCAAATCTGACCGAGTTAGCGGGTGTTAACCGTGGGGGTCCCGAAGGTAGACCTGGGTGGTGCCGAGGTGACTGGGAGAGTTTGACACCTACTAAGCCCGAATGTGCTCCCAACACTATAGGCGCTAAAAGGGAAGTGCAGGGACACTAAAAGTGTGATTCCTACTACAGGTAAGGTAGATCTGAGGTAGTGGTCATGGGTAGCACCCATTGGATCACTCCCAGACTACCGTGCCCTGCGGAAGACACCGGAAGCCTGAGACCCGTAAATAGTACATAGATAAACCACTCGCGGTAGTCTCCGGAGTCAAGTAGAGACCAATGCATATAGGAAGGGTGTCCTAGATAGTCTAGTTCATGGGGTGCCTTGACTGTTAGCCACTGGCAAGACACCGATGCGCAGAAGTTTTCACTCTGGTAGGGAAACTGGAAATGCACCGCAGAAATGATAACCGCATAAGGTGAACGCTGACTAGAGTGTGTGGACACATGCATGCTCGAAGGGTGTGCTAGGAGACGTGTTGGACCACGTTTAGTGGAGAAGGGTTTGCTCGAATGGTTGGAGTAAACCGATGGGGGAGTTTCTGGCATAAGATAAAACTACCTGAAAGTCTATGTAAGAACTCTCCTACTCCAACAATCAATCCTCTCGCAACCTTAATTGACTGAAGCGTCAGGCTTAACGATATTAAGTTTTACCCTTTGCTTTACTCTTACATCAGTATGAACTTTTGGCGATAAGTTTGAAGTTGTTCGGTGCGCTCGCAACCTGGGGATCCATCTTCCTAGGGGTGCCCCCGCTACAGATTCAGACCTTAACCTTGACAAACATGCCACCAACACGTTTCGCACGTCCCCTTTTGCAGATGTTCGAGGTATTGACTGGGATGGTCACCAGTTGCTTCTGCAGGCTGCTCCTATTCAGTTACCTAGTGAATGCCTTGACCTCATGATTACAGACCCTCGTGCTGCGGCGCTCTCATTTTTTCAAGACCCTACCCTTGTCCACAACATGACCCCTCCTCCATCCCAATGGGTCCCATTTAGCGAGTTCCCGCGCGGGTTTGTTGAACCTTACATCGTCCAGAAGGTGTCCAAGTTCATTCAGGAAGCGAAGCGGGAACCAAGGAACTGGAACACCCAGCAGCAGGGGGTGTTCCAGAAACAGATCACTACAGGAGTGGTGGAATGGATGAAAGTGTAGCAGGAGGCATACCTGCGGATGATACGGGATCAGCAAGCATTGCGGACTCGAATGACAGCGTTGGAAACGGCTTTCCAAGAAGGGTATAGTATTGATGCTGACAATGATGTACTGAGGTTAGAGGCCGCGCCCCCACTCCCACTCATCCATACCAAGCCCAAGAACTTTGGTATGGAATTGGCCATGAGAGCCAGAGACAACCAATGGAGGGCATACCTAAGCCCAATCGGTATATGCATGTTGGAAAGCCTGAAGAGTGATGGCTACAGTTATACTTCCTCCTTCTCAAGGGCATCTACAGGCTCCCTGTCTGTCCTTCCCTCAATCGCCCGTAGTCGTTCGGGCAGCCCAACAGTTGGGCCAACTGATGGATGTCGAGTAAGGAAAAGGACGTCCAAACCGAAGCATATCACAGCTCTAGATACGCCTGACCCAACCCCTTGTCCGACCCCTGGCCCTCACATTCCATCCTGCAACACTGTCAGTTGCAACCCCTGTTCCTCCTATAGCCGCCCCAAGACCCACTCCTCTACCAGTTCCCCTGCCAGTCCCTAGTTCTGTCCCATCTCCTACTGCCCCTTTCCTACCCCCGGCTTCGGCACTTCCAGGATTCCAGTCGATGCGTGCTGTGTCACCTGTGTTCTGTTAACAGGTACGGCGCCACCAAGCACGGGCACCTGAGGCTCCACCGCAAGGGACCACCATCCCGGGGCCAGGAACACCTGCTCGTGGGGTTCCTTGGGCACTGGTCATCACCACAGCACCCTCAAAGCCAAGTCTTCCCGCCGGTCTCCCCACCATCATAAGTGGCGATTCAGACTGTCAAGACGAGTTCTGTCTATCAGGCTGTAAGTCCAAAGAGACCTGGATGAGGTGGATTCATTACCACTACTATAGGTGAAGCAAGAGACCACAGACCCCGGTGAGGCACAGAAGGAGGCAGAATGAAGGAGATGGATGACCAACATGTGGGGACTGTGGGTCATGGAGGCACGCTGGCCCCCGATGCAACCCTTGTGTTGTCCAGAGTTGCAGTCTTTTCTGTGGATAACACAGACGGTGCCCAACCCAACTCCTGAGAGTGGGCGACGCCCTGTTCCACCACCGGCATCAGGACCATCAGGGGCTAACCCCCCAGAGGATGGTAACCGGGATGGCCAGAAGGAGCAGTTTGATGGGTATGATAGACCCCAGGAATCCCAAGGCAGGAATACTGGAGGTAGTGGGGACAGAAATGCACTACCCAGAGGTGGTACAGCGGGAGCAGGCAGAGATCGAGGGGACTCTGACCATGACAGCTCGGATAATGATAATGGAGGTTCTCTTCCAGATTTGACCACTTTCCTCAGTGCTCGCAAGGATGATGGGAGCAATGACAAGAAATGACTGCGGGATCACCAGGCCAAGAGACTGGCGAGAGCCCTTAGGGGTACTGGTTCAGCTTCTAGGCCTTAACCAAGACACTGGCAGAAGAAGCGGGAGAAGCTGCGTGGTATCCCTCTATTCAAGGATAAAGTTACAGAACTCATGAGCTTCTTGACCTTGGTAGAGGTCAAATTTGAATACTTTACAGATTGCAAGTTAACTGACATGGATAAGGTAAGCTTGGTGATCCCCCTCCTTGAAGACTCAACCCGGGCATGGCATCTGGGGTGGCATGGGCACATTAACAAGGAAGCCGCCAAGCGCACTGGCATCCCTGTAAAAGTCACCAACCCCTTACGGACATGGAAAGGGTTCCAAGAATGGCGGAAACGAAGTGTCAGTAGAGACCAGGTCGAGCCTGATCGATCCCTTCTTCAGTGGCAAGACCTTATAAGGAAGCCCCATCACATCGTTGAGTACCTGGATAAGATAATTGATTATATGTAGAAGCTCAGCTATACAGATCCAGTGCAGGTAGGAGACAAGGTTCGATCAGGCATCACACCAGAGGTTTGGAACGCATGGGCACTTAAGGAGCCCCATCTGACCGACCTGAACGAGTACCATGATCTTCTCCAGAAGGTCGGGCACACCCTGGAGGAGGACAATTTGTTCAATAACCGCGTTATCCACCCCGCCCCCCGGTCTCAGCCCGCACATAAGAAGGAGAATAGATCCTCCATATCTGGCAGGTTCAAGAAGAAGGAAAAAGGTTTGGGCGGACAGAACCAGAGGTCTGCTCAAACTGCTAATTTCAACGCAGGAAAACAGGCAAAGCTGGCAACTTCTGAGTATGCAATAGCACATAAGAAAATCCCGTCGACTTTGACCAAACCCTGGAGGAAGCACAACCAGTGCATCAAGTGTGGGCAAACGGGTCACTTTTTGGAGAAAGTGTACCACAACGTCCCCAGTCGCTAGTTCATCCAACCAGGCTCGCGGGTGGAAACAGTCAGCCCCGGTAAGCAAGCCCACAGGAACAGACAAGTGACTAAAGCGCATTGAAGTGCCCCCTGTGGCTTCCTCGTCAAAGATATTAGAAGTCCACCAGGCATCACCTCAGATCATGGAGGTTGACACTGATGGCTCAGAATAGGTAAGAACCCATTCTGCTTAAGGGGTAACCTTATTAACCTGCAGCCATAGACCACGGAGGGATAGATGGACAGCAGCCACGGGGGTGGCTTTGGAGATGGGTAAGTACCCCTCTACTGCATAAACGACCCTGATGCTGACTATACCCAGGTGGTGTGGGCACATAGATGTTGCGCGCCGTGCACGCTGGGCTGGGCTATCTCTCCTTGGTTGGGTTTGTGGTTATTTCCTTTGTTCTAGTTATACGTATTTCTTTTGGGATTTCCTTAGCTGGATGGGCAAGTTATAGGACATTATTTCGGTTGAGGTTGAGTGAGGTCTTTCTAGAGGAGACACTGGACATCGGGGAAGCAAGGTGGCTTCGCTTGGAACCAGTCTGATAGTGGACTTCTACCCACATCCGGGAAAATTGTTATGTTGAGTACAAGCAGAATTGGTTCAGGCTGGACTTGATCAAATAAACAGGACTATTTTCAAGCTTACCTGAGGAGGGTTAAGTACCCAAAATCATGCTGGTGTGATAGTAAACACCCTAGTTATTGATAAAAGACGAAAATCCCAATCGCTTAACGTTTACCGACCCGTTGTGGCCGCTCTTGTGTCGAAAGGCAAGAGACTAAACGGATTCACTAAGCCAAGATGACTAAGTCCCCAAGACAAGCAAAGAGGCAGAAGTGTGACAACTTGCCTCGTCATACCAAGTCTATCCACATGGGGGTCAAGTTAGACTAGAAGATAGAAGCTAGACAGGTAAGCGCGGAAGCGCTCCTGCTACTCGATAGTGGAGCTACAGGGCCGGTGCTTAGTAACCAATGGGCTAAGCAGGCTCAGGCACCTTGTGTACGGTAAAAGGTACATGTGCTGATAAGCGACGCGAGCGGTAATCACATTCCTGGGTCGGGTCTACACTATGCCAAGTCATTCGAGATGAGGATAGGCGACCACCATAATGAGATGCACTTTGAAGTCGTGGATACGCCTGACACTAAGGTGGATGGCTACCTACCTGTCTCTTGGTTGAAGGACCATAACCCCGACATTGATTGGAAGACAGGATTATTAACCTAGTGCTCAGATTTCTGCAAGGCTAAATACCTGGCAGAGCAGGGGCGGTTAGTATTTATGACTGATGAAGAGTTACTAGCCGAAGACCCTAGTAATATATACCTATTGGGAATTGTACAATTCTCCGATGAGGAAGGTGCCGGCATTACACTTAAGCAACTCCACGAGTATAAGGACTATGGGGATATATTCAGTCAACAACGGATTGAGGCGCTACCCGAGCACTGAAAGTATGACCATACGATCGAGTTGCAACCCGCAACTCAACCTCTGTTTGGGCCTATCTATCTGTTATCGCAAAAGGAGCTTAAGGCACTGCAGGAATGTCTTAAGGACATGCTGCAAATGGGAAAGCTATTGCGATCCAGTTCCTCGGCAGCAGCCCCTATCCTCTTCGTGCCAAAACCAGATGGTACATTAAGACTAGTAATAGATTCCCGATGGCTGAACAAAATCACGGTGAAGAGTATGTATCCTCTACCGTTGGTGAATGAAGTACGAGATAGGTTAGGAAAAGCCGTCGTGTTCACTAAGTTGGACTTGAAGAACGGCTACTACCTTCTGAGGATGGCAGAAGGTGAGAAATGGAAGACGGCCTTCCGGTACAGATACGGACTGTATGAATATACAGTAATGCCGTTTGGGTTGTGTAATGCCCCGGCAACTTTCCAAAGCATGATAAAGGAGGTTTTTCAGGATCTCATGGATGAAGCGGTCATTGCATATATGGATGACATCCTAATCTACTCTAAAACTATGGAAGAGCACGTTGCGATAGTGAGACATGTGATAGAGAAATTGCGGAAAGCCACACTATATGCAAGCATGAAAAGGTCTAGTTTCTACCAGCGGGAGGTTGAGTTCCCTGGATACAAGATCTCCAATATGGGGATGTCTATCTTGTTGGAAGAGGTGCAAACAATCAGGGACTGGGCACCTCCGACATGCGTCGTCGATGTTCGAACCTTTAGGGGCTTCACCAACTTCTATTGTCAGTTCATAGAAGGTTTCAGCAAGATAGCGAAACCTCTGACGGACTTGACAAAGAAGGATGTCTGATGGGAATGGACTCCTGCATTTGAACAGGCCTTCAACCGATTTAAGGAGGCATTCACGTCCAAACCTATCCTAGCATATTTTGACCTTGAATGGCGAAGCCCGCTTGAAACCGACGGTAGTGACTTTGCATTAGCAGCCGTCCTCTCCCAGTTCTGTGAAGAATGAGAGATGGCATCCAGTGGCCTATCATAGTGGCAAGTTTCACCCAGCAGAGATTAATTATGATGTCCATCACAGGGAAATGACTGGTATCGTGGTGGCATTCGCGGAATAAGATCATTTACTACGCTGCGTAATGGACCAGTTAGTGATCTATATGGATCATTAGAATTTCCAGTACTTTAATAGTACCAAAGTCCGTAACTGAAGGCAGCACCACTGGGCCGAGTTCCTGCAACCGTTTAACTTGAAGGTGGTTTACCGAGAATGGCGGTTGAATGAAAAGGCAGATGCTTTGTTGCGGCGTAGGGACTACCGCCCTGAAGGGGGGAGTGACTTTCCGCCACAGTTGTTTTTTCGCCCTGGACAGTGGCCTGGGAGCCAGGAATGGGACATCTTGGGACTAGAGGTGTTGCAGGTGTGCCAGGGATTTTGGCTCCAGTCTTCCTTTTTGGATCAGCTGTGGGTAGCGATAAAGGAAGACCAGGAATATTTAAGAATTCTGAGGGCAATGGCTGCCGGTAACAAGGAGGTCGACCCACATTTTAAGACAGAAAAGCGCTTACTCCTGTACAAGAACAGGTGGTATGTGCCCAAGGGACAGAATCTGAAGCAGACAATCATGGAGGCTGAACATGACTCCCGAATCGCGTGACACTTTGGGACTTACAAAACCATTGGCCGGGTTAGGGCTAACTTCTATTGGCCAAAGATGGAGGAGCGCATTACCGACTATCTACGGACAGGTGATGCCTGTCAAAGAAATAAGTCCATCAGGCACAAGAAGTTCAGTCTGCTGGAACCTATGGACGTTACTATGTGGCCGTGGACAGCGATTTCAATGGACTTCATTGTAGCACTGTCAGAGTCTGAAGGGTATACCAAGATCTTGGTCATAGTGGACAGATTCTCGAAAATGGCACATTTCATCCCCCTGGCCACGGAGGTACCCATCAAGGAGCTTGCCTTGATATTCCTGAAGGAAGTTTGGCACCATCATGGACTACCAGAGTCAATCATCTCCGATCGAGATAGCCGATTCACATCCAAGTTCTGGATGAGTCTAATGCACTTGTTGCAAGTGAAACTAAATGTTTCGACTGGATTCCAGCCTAAGACAGATGGCCAAACCGCGAGGGTTAATCAGATACTGGAGCAGTACTTGTGTGGTTACTGTTCCTACCAAAAGGATCATTGGGTTTCGCTGTTACCCCTTGCGGAGTATGCATACAACACCTAGACATCAGAATCCACCAGGTTGTCACCCTTTGAGATCAACTATAGGTATTATCCACGGACAAACTGGTCTGGTGTCGTGTCTGATAATGAAGGGATACACCCTAGCAGTGAGCTCTTGGTTAAGGAAGAGGAAGGAACCTGGCAGGAGATTCGAGAAACAATTCAATGGGCACAGGAACGGCAACGGAAATGGCATGACCAGAGAAGGTTGCCATCACCGGACTATGTTACCTGGGAGGATGTAGCTACAGGGTGGGCAAAGAAAGCGAACGGCGGGATGTTGAACCGACAAAACATCCCCACAAAGCGTCCAATAGAGAAGCTGGACCACCAGATGTTTGGACCTTTTGTAGTCAAACATCGGGTGGGTAACCGAGGCTGCGAACTCCAACTACCCACCAGATAGAGCATCCAGTCAGTTTTGAATGTCACGTTGCTCAAACCATACCGTGAAGATCCGGGATCAGGTAGGGTCAACGATGTCCCTACCCTGGAGCTTGTGGACAACGTGCCCAGTTACATTATCGAAGCCCTTCTGGACCGTCAATAGTACGGTGGAGTGAAGAAGAAGTTTCCGTCATGCTTCGTCCAGTACCTCGTTTCATGGGAAGGCTACTGGGCTGAGGGGAATTCATGGGAGCCCTATTAGATGCTAGAAGGGAGAGGCTTACAGGCCATGCGTGATTTCCGCGAAAGATATCCATCCAAGCCCAGTGACCATAGGGTCTTGGGAGAAGCGAGTCGCAGAAATAAGACATGAGACTAGTAGTCTGGGAGGGACCATAAAGGAGAGGGGAGTGATGTAATGACCCAGCACACATGAGCTATGGCAGTCAGAACCTACACCCATACAGGTAGCCAGGAGGCGAACTGGTAGGGACCAACGGGCAAGTAAGTACTTGATCTACGGAGACCCGATGGCCCGGGCTCCGAGAAGGAAGGGAATTAGCTGTCCAGGCACTTAGGTACCTGGGTACACCCGGGAGAGGTGTCAGCGTACTTAGGGACTTCTGCAGGGGCAGTTACTCAGCTAGGCTAGGTAACTGGAGAGAGGTCAGAAATGTCTATTGCCGGCGACAGGATAGACAGAGTAACAGGGAAAAGTTATCTTGTCTGCTGGACAAGGTTACCCTACCCTCTGGATCAGGTTACCCTGCCATGGGGCTTGGGTTACCCTACCCAAGGTCCTGAGTTACCCTACCTTTCAATACAAAGTCTCTCAGAGAGTTCAGGAAAAATGACCGCAATGTTTGTCATGCGAAGCCACGCATATACTGGAATCTGGGGTTCTGGGAGATGCTATTGGGCGAGCTAGGCAGCTCTAAACAAGTTGTAAATTGGAGATGTTATTCCTATCATACCCCTCCGGCCCCGCCTTAAGGCCCGGACGTCATGGGCAAACGGAATGCCTAGTTGTGCGCAGTCTAGCAAAGGAGAACGTTTGGAGACCTGCTTGCAACACCATATACATCGCTGCCATCCGGTCGACTATAGGCTGTTCACAGGGTATATAAGAGGACATAGGGTGGAAGGTGGAGTACCTCCTCCAAGCTGTTCGGAGTAAAACGAACCCAAACTGACAGAGTTAACGGGAGTTAACTGTAGGGGTCCCGAGGGTAGTCCAGGGTGGTGCCAGGGGGGCTGCGTGAGGTTTATACTTAACAAGCCCGAAAGTGTCCCCAACATCATAGGCTCTGAAAGGGACGTGCAGAGACACTACAAGCATGATTCCTACCACAGGTAAGGTGGGTCCGAGGTAGTGGTCATGGGTAGCGCCCATTGGACCGCCTTCGGATCACCACCCCCTGCGGAAGACACCGGAAGCCCAAGAACGGTAAATAGTAGATAGATGAAAGACTCATAGTAACTTCCAGAGCCAAGTAGAGATCAATGCACATGGGAAAAGTATCATAGACAGTCTAGTTTATACGGCCTCTTGACTGTTAGCCACTGACAAGACGCCGATGTGCAGAAGTTTTCACTGTGGCGAGCAAAATGGAAATGCACCGCAGAAATGATAACCATATAAGGTGAACACTGACTACAGTGTATCGACACATGCATGCCCGAACAGTGTGCGGGGAGATGTGTCAGACTGCCCTTAGCGAAGAAGGGTGTACCCAAATGGTCGCAGTAAACTGTTGGGGGAGTTTCTGGTATAAGATAAAACTACCTGAAAGTCTAAGCGAGAACTCTCCTACTCCAACAATCAATCCTGTCAAGACCTTAATTGAGCACAGCGTCAGGCTTAACGACATTAAGTTTTACCGCTTGCTTTTCTCTTACATTTGTGTGAACTTTTGGCAATAAGTTTGAAGTTGTTCAGTCTGGTCGCAACCTTGGGATCCATCTTCCTAGGGGAGCCCCCGTTATACTACCAGAACCGAACACCTCTCCATCCAAAATGATAAACGATGTCATCCTACGTGGAACTCAGTGTGGGGCAGCACTATCAGCTTGTAGGACCATTAGTGAAGAGCCGTACTATCCCATTTTCTGAATATTTCTCCAAGATTCCCTATTCTTACAGCGAAGAATGTAGGATGGTCCAAGTGATCTGTGAGGACAATGTCAGAGTCTGGGACTACTGCGACATGCCCTGGTATAAAAGTGGTTTCTTTATTGAAGTTGCATTTTATGCTTCTTGTTTGTTGTCTGATTACATGTTTGGTGATGATTTTCTTGCAGAGAAAGGTTATGGTGAGGAGGATTTCTTTGAGAATTTTAATTTTCCGGATTACTAGTTTTGTTTTGGTTAAAGAGTTGTTTTGTTTTGGGAAACGTAACCAGTATGGGTACTAGGTTATGTTTTATGTTTTGTTTGATAGTATTGTTTAATAGTATTCTCTGATACTTGCGATGTTTCAAAGGTATCACTTGATACTTTGAATGTTCTATGTGTTATTTCATAGTATCATTTGATACTTACTATGTTTCAAAGGTATCATTAGATACTTTGAAAGAGACAATGCTATTGCTCATACTGGAGATGAGTGAGAACTTGTATTTAAATACTGCTGATTTCAAGATGAAAACAGCAGACTTCAACCGCCAGTATCTTTAATATACTTGGTTGAATGGTTACTTCTTGATCTCCTATTATGCCCCTTAGAAAGCTCTCTTAGTCTACAGAGCTCTCGCCTCTTGCTGAGCTAGCAGGCCACCTGTTACTATCATACTCGAAGCGTAATTAGTACCCTAGGTGTGATCATGTTGCACCTATTGTCCCCTTTTTATCAAGGGTCTCTGGTTCTGTAATGAACTACAGTTCCCGAATCCCCCAGTGGTGTCCATCTTCTTCCAACTTCTTTTACGGTTTGTCTAGGCCTGTGTAGACTTCTTGGTCCCTGCTCACCGATTCTTAGATAGTGCCTCCCAGGTCCTGGTGCAGCTGTCCACTTGCAGCTGCTTGTTGGTCTGACCGCCCTTGTGTGTTGGCAACAGCATCTTCGATTACCCTCTGGAATCTTGTCATCTCTGCGACTACTTCCCCTTCTATCTTCCTGCTCCTGTTTTGCCAGAGTGCCAACCAGTCTCCTACCAACCTTTTCTCTTTCACCAGTCATTTCCTTACTTGTGCAAGACCTTCTGCTAGTTCTTTTCCCTCATCTGACCGCATCCCATTAGTGACTATCTGGTCGTTCTGGGTTTGGGTTATACTTTAGTTCAGCTGGCCAATCAGTGTCGCAATGTATGTGGCAAAGGGACCTAAGTCGGTTGTGCCCAAGGCAGTCAGGGTTCCAGAGCATGACCTTTGTCCGCTTTGCCTCTGTGTTATGCTTTGGGTGGGACCACTGGGTACTGGTCAACCTGATGGGTTTCTAGGTGTTGGTGTGGTACCTAGCCATAGTGGCGAAATGTTACCTCCTGGCCCTGGTGGGGCTGGTAGTAGTCAGTATAGGCTATCCTGGCCCGGCCTGCATACGCTAATTAGCCATTGCTGCCTCTCCGTGTGGAACCTCTCCATGTCGCTGGAATCCACAGATCCTTTATCAATCCTTCGTTGCAAAATAATGTCTTCCCTTTGTACACGTGTGTGGCTTTGGAGAGCCCACTTTATTCCGCAATCAAGAAACCAGAAGGCAATGTTTTTGTCTAGGAAAACTTCGCTCAGGGTGAGATCAAATTCAATGTCATGTATATGTGACTTTCTCTGAAGGTAAATTTGGGATAGGTAGTGGAGGGTGCTAGATAAGCAGTCCTCCAGGCTGATTTGAGAATGTGGTGGTGAGCCTTGGTAGCATAGAAGATATCAATATAGTGTTAGGCGGTAGTTAACTCTAAGGACAAGCAAGTCTGAACTAAGGTCCGAAAAGTGACAAAGTGATTGCTAGGGAGGCTTACTTGAAGTTTCAGAATAGAAGTATAATAAGGAGTATATCGTGTAACAAATATATTGATAAGAGCTCTTCTCTGTCACTGATAATTCTGTAAAAGCGTGGGAGGCACCACAAGATTTATATTCTGCATCTGGGTGTTTACAGGCTATCTAATTTTCCCCTGCTCTTCTGGTACAACCTTCCTAGACTCTCAAAACCTTTAACCTACTTGACTGAGAATTCTTTGGACTGTGGGAAGGGTGTAATCACCCCTCTCTTCATATGGGCATCACTACCCATAGTCACTCAAACCCTTTGGCTGTGGCAAACGGTTACTGGTTCTTTCTCTACATACGGAGTGATCAGCTCCGACAATAGACTTATCAATACAGCTGGGCATACTGCCTACCTGCATCAACCTACAGGAGACATGCTCCTGTCTTATAGTGCTAATAGCATTTAGGCCTTGTTACATGGACTATTAGCCTTTCACAGATTAGGCTATCATCAGGCACTGCCTTATCACCCTTCTGGGTGTGGACGAACAATCTTCTCTTGGGCGTCGTCTCTTTGGTAGGATATTCCACTGCATTCCTCCACCAACGGACTTGAAATTCAGTCTTACCGCTTGCATGGCAGTGAGAGACTCCAGTTGGAGTAGCTGACCTCCCCCCAGTTGGCATCAGTCCGTTGGCGCAGCTGCATGATCTTTACATATGCCTATCTCCACAACCAACCAACCGCTTTACTTTGTTCAACCTTGTAAGAGTAGTCCGGTATCCTCTCTTGAAGACTCAGTGAGAACCCCTTGGTTGGTGACATTTAGTGGTTGTGTAAATGAGGGTTTTACATTGGCGTTGTATTGGTAGAAATTATGTCATTTTCTAAATACTTGTTCCGACCCTGGGATTAAACTGGTGATCTTTTGCCAATAATCATATGACATGCCCATTACCCTATACCAGGTCGTCTTATGTGTAACACTGATTTACCTGTATAGGCTGTCCATATCAGGATGGTTTTTGTGTTTTCCTCACTTTTCTCCTTTTCCTGGCATGCTTTCTCAGTTGCCTGATGCATCCTTATTCTATAGTGTCCCCTTTTCAAGGGCTTCTTTTCAACATTTTTCTGTGAATAATATCCAGCATCTTTTTTCTCTATTTTATGGGCCCGGCATCTATCTTGATACCAATTCTGTTATACTTTTTGTCCATATTCCATCTCTGTGTTTGCAAGGGCCCTGGGTGCTCACTAGAACTAGTTTTGATTCTACTTCTTATTTAGATGCACCTACTAGCTGTTATTTTGGCACCTTGTCCAGGACATACTATTGCATTCTGCTACTTCTTTAGCCTTGGATTGTTTTTTGTCAAGTTCTGCTTTGAATAGTTCCACAAAGTTCAGGCTCATAGGTGTAGTGTCATGTGGGACTCTGATCGGAGTGCACCACTCGGGGTTAGTGCAAGCAGTTTTATCGAAAAGACCAACTGTGGGGTTCCATCTGTCTCATAGCCCCAAAGGACATGATTTGGTTTGTAGAATTTTGATTTTTACCCATACTCAGTTTGTCAGGATGTTGTTGCTCCAAGTGCCAGATTGTGACTTCTGTATTTTTGAAGTTTTCTGTAGAATACCAAGTCTTGTTATGTTCTAGAGAGCAGCCCATGCACTTGACTTAGTATTGCCAATTGCTGTAGTGCAGTCTTGTATTCATAATTTTATTAAGTTTGTATTTGGATTCTCTATCTATTTTGATAGGTAGAGGGGACAATTTCTTTTGTGAGAGAAGTTGGTTGTCCGAGTAGGGTTTGTGGAGTGACATGTAGAATATATAATCTATGGGAATCAGAAGCAGGAGGTCGAGCTAATAAGCATAACTCTCTATATATGCTAAGATCTTCAATTGTTTGAGTTTCTTGTAGTCCAGGTTTTTTGATGGTCTCATAGTTTATGTGTAGTGAGGTAGCATCTATACTATATCTTTTAATTGTTGGTTTGGATCAGGTTTTTTATATTGATTGTGATTCTCTTTTTGCTAGAGTTGCACCATAACCAATTCTACTGATAATACTTTATAGTATGGTACCATATTTTCTGAACTTGTTGTTTTGCTATTGGTTTGATAACCTAGGCCTTGTATTAGGAATTTTATCTATAGTTGAAATGAAAGGGTGTATTCTTGATTATTTCTTGTTTTTCATTGTTGTAGCTAAACTTTGCTATTGGCAATAGTCCTTGCCAATTGTCCTCCTCATAGTTGACATATGCATAGAAATATCGTTCCAATAAGCTATTTAGTCTTTCAGTTTGTCTAACCATTTATTGGTGGAAAGCAGTGCTCAACTTTGGTTGAATGCCTAGCTTTTCAGTAGTTTTCTTCCACACTTCAGATATAAATAGGGGCCCTCTGTCAATGATCACATTTTTTAATAGTCCATGTAGTCAAAAGATTTCCTGCAGAAATACCCTAACAAACTGCTAGGCTGTTATGTCTTTCTAGTAGGAGAGGAGATGACTCATTCTTGTCAGGCAATCGACCTGTATAAGTACTGTGCATTACAGGACAGAGTCTTTCATAGGTGACAGGGTGGAGAAAGACTACAAAAATGCCTCATTACAAGCTGCTAAGTTGCCTGCAGTGGGGAATTAGGCTGGGGACCCCATAATGAACTCTAACTACAAGAATTATGTCATAACTATCCAATTCCCGTAGATCTATAATGAAATCTATCAATATCAATTACCATGGTTTGCTAGATACTTCATTTGATAGTAGGAGTCTATAGAGCCTATGATGTATGGGCTTCCACCGTGTACAGGTATCATAGCTTTTAATATATTATTTAATAGTTTTTCACAGTCCTGATGAGTAGTATTTGCGATAGATCATCTTGGTAGTTGTAACGGTTCCTCTATATTACACTGCGGGTAGGTCATAGTTCTTCTAGATTGCTTCAGTTTGGAGTTCCTTGTTATCTAGTATCTATATCTTCTATAAGACTATTGTTTTCACTTTTACTTTAAACTTTATCTTGTTCACATATTAGAAAATATGCTATTTTCAAAAATATAGCATCTTTGTATATGGTTGCATGCCAAACAGGGCCTTAATTTATCTATCTTGGTATTCTTCCATGTACTGGTAATGGCCCTTTATAGCTACTCTTGATAGTGTTTGTCATGTGCGTAAAATCACATGAGACTATAGATCTAACAAAAAGAAATAAAAAGGAAAATCTCAGGATCCACAGGGGTGGTATAGCTAGTAACATCAGAGAGTCCCTTAAGTCCTGTGGCTTGTATAAGGTCACTTGATGTTTAATGGCTAAGATTGCCCTAGTTTACCTAGGATCTCAATGTCAATGTTTGTAATAGGAAAGAACTGATAATTGTAGCATATCTCACCATAGCGAGAATTCCCTCCCCCCTGAATTCCAGTTCAGGGATGGTAGAGACAATGAGCCCCACTCCTGACTGACCTGATATCGTGCACTATAGGCCTTATAATACAACTAAGGAGTCATGTGGTAGGGTCTATTAAGGGAACCTACTACAGAAGCCTGATATGAAAGCCTGGAGGGGAAGTCTGAGTGACTTGTGGTAATCTTTCAGGGCCACTAAGACTTGCTCTTGTTAAATTGTATAATTTTCTTATCCTGTATGGCCATATACCTGAGTCAGTGTGACTCATGTATGCAATCAAGTATAACTTATAGGTATTTCCTTGAATGAGTGGCTGTGCATATAATTAGATGATGGCTATATATAGACAGATTTATTTCCTATAGTATCTTTACTGACCCCATACTCTATTTTCCTTGCAATTGAAAACTCAATACTATGGGTTTTTATTGTGAGTCTGCCCATAGTCCTCAGCTACCTGAATACATCTAGGGTGGTATATTTCTTTTTTCCCTTGCAACCTTCAGGTAGTGGTATCCCATCCACTTAGTGATACTGCTTCTTAGAGAAAAACAGAGTACATGTAACCAGTACGGGAACTAGGTTATTTTATGGTTGGTTTCACAGTATTGTTTGATACTTAACGTTTCGTGTACTATCGGTTGATACACATAATGTTTTATGTTTGGTTTCACAGTATCAGTTGATACTTGTATTGTTTCGTGTGGTATCAGTTGATACATACAAAGTTTTGGAATATCGCTCCTACTGGAGATAAGCGATATCCTGTATTTAAAGACCGCTAATTTCCACGATGGAAATGGCAGACTTCGACAGACAGTATTCTTAATATACTTGGTTGAACAGTTACCTTTTGATCTCTTATTACACCCTGTTCGAAGACTCCTTCGGTTAGTAGCACTTGCTTCTTGTTGATCAAGAAGCCATCTGCTCCTATCGTACTGCTACGTGACTAGGGCCTAGCCCGAACACGTTACAGTACATGGGAAGAGTGGTAATACACCTACAACTTAGGACTTTTTCCATCTCCTCTGTCTTCACTTTGCTTAAGAACCTGTAGTCAAACGATCCTCCCACTCTCCTTCAGACGGCTAAGATTATAGTTTGTGGTAGGAGGGAACTCACTTATAGGCTGTGGTTGATTCTTCCATACTCTCTTACTTTGAGGCCATCTAGTTCAGACATGAACACGGTTCTGACAGTTGTACCAGTATTGGGTTTCATCAGCTTATAGCATCCTCCTCTCTCAGTTAGTCCACTGGCATTATACAGCCCCTTTTGCTAGCTTTTAGCAACTTTCAGCCCAGGGTGCTTTTTTCTGTTGGCACCTCCAGCTCCAACGTTTTCACTGTTCTTCTCTCCTTCTTTAGTTGGCAACTGGGTCCTCCAGTTCCACTTTCTTGCTCCTATTGCTAGGTCTGTATAGCCCTCTACTCAGCTGTGCCACTATTAAAATTAGCAGACTCAGGTGTTAGTTGTCTCAGGTGTCCTGACACATCAAGGCCGTAGCTCATACTCATGCCCTGGTTGTGGTGTGGACACTACAACCTCCCAAAAGCTTGCAAGCTCACTTTTGGGGGGCACTCTCTCAGTGCCTGACAGTCCAACATGAGTTTGCGGCTCAACGTGAGTTTGTGGCTCACCGTGAGTTTGTGGCTCAGCGTGAGTTTGTGGCTCAGCGTGAGTTTGTAGCTCAACATCACTTTGTGGCTTTATATCAGTTGGTGATCCTGTACAAGTTTACGGCTCAACATAGATTATTTATTCTGCGTGGCTTTACATCTGCCTAAACTATTGAAAGAGAATAAATTTTATAATGCAAGCATAATTATATTTCATGTTACATTTATTTTCGAAAGCCTTGCTTGCCGTTTGATGCCAACAATTAGGAGTTTAGATACTTTTTTTTTGTAGGTCCGAATAGCGTGTCTTTCCTTGAAACAGGCCTTCAGCTCATTTAGCAGTGGCTTGCGGGCTGCTCACTCTGCCCTGTCCTTTGCATTTTGTACCTTTAACAGTTGCAATTCAGCCTTTTGCACCTCAGCTTCCTCCCTGCTTTTTACCATTTGACGCGCCTCTCCCGCATAAAGAACACCACCTTTTTGTACTTGTCTGCGGTTTTGTGCTTGACGTCGCGCATTTCTTACCTGCTCCACTGCTTTTGTATTTTCTAAGTACTCCATCGCTAAAGCACCTGATTGCACTTGGGCTAATCCAACCTGTAGAACAGATTTCAACTTGTCTTGAAATGAAAGAGGGAGGTTTTGGGCATCTTGAAGTAATTCTTCAGATTGTGTTTTCAGGCTGGATATTGTAGTAGGAATAACTAGCATAAGGTTTGCCAGCAAAGACTCGGAGGATGTTACTTGTTAGGGGGGAAAATATTCTCTTCTCGTAACTTAGAGATAACCACTTCAGGATTAAAGGGAATTAGACCAGTAGTGTGAAACGCTGACTTAATTGTAGTCACTTTAAAGGTTTGTTGCCGTATTGAGTGGATTTGGTCAAGAAATTCACACTTGTCAAAGTCTCCACACCCTGTACGTATTGCTGCCTGAACAGGTTCCGAGTAATAATGTTTGTAGGGTTGAAAGACTACAACATCGAGAGATTGAAGGAGGTGGCTGGTGTGGGGGGGGAGGCAGAAGACAATGATTTTATTGTTATCACAGTAGTTTAAAAACTCCTTTGTCCAATGAGATCCAAACCCATCAAGGAGTAAGAGCCGATATGTTCCTCTTTGTCTTTCAGCAGAAAAATGGTTAAAGTGAGCCAGCCAATCCATGGTTAAAACATCATTATTATAACCAGTTTCCGAAGTACCAATAAGATAGTTATCAGGAATAGATGTAGTGGTATACCAGGGTTCTTGGTGAATTACCCCTGGTACAATGATCATAGGTGGAAGTACAATACCATCACCGCTAATAGTTTCACATACAGAGATAAGCTCACAGTTTGTAGAGCTTCCTACATATACCTGCCTAGTGGGATCTCGAGTAATGATCCACTGGTCTCGTCCAATACCTATTCTGAAGCCAGCTTCATCAAAGTTGTACTGGTCTGCTGACTGAATAGGGTAGGTTTCACAAATGGTCCAATACCGTGCAAACCAGTCTCGGAGAGTTTCTGGTTGGTGTGCGTTCTTACGATTAATATCGAGAGCTTGCTGCTTGCGGATATAGTATTGGGGATGACGATGGAGGAATCTCCTTGTCCAGTGCTCACTGACTATAGAAGCTGGAGAGGGGCCAGTATGGGCACGTTGCAGAATCGAATTTGCACAGCCAGAAACCATCGGCAGCCATGCACTTGTACCAATTGTATCCAGGCGATCCAAATATTGACACAATGCAAGTTCCTGATCATCAGAAAGCTTTTTGTTTATTCCAGCGGGCTCCTGGCGAGATTGTCAGCCCTGCTAGCGGGATCGTAGTCATGAAACTGGTATTTTGTATTTTCAAGTAGTCGCAGCGAGATTTGGATATGCTTCTGCAGAGGACTGAAGATATGAAACTGCAGCCTGAATACGGATTTCAACCTCACTGTATGGTTCAACACGCTGACTTGGAAGTGTAAATGAAGGTGCTGCAAGCATTGTGATTGTAATCGTAGAAGTAGTCTTAAAGGTAGATTGGTTTGGGATTTGATGGATTGAATATTGAATAGATATATATAATTAAGCTATGTAATTCATGTTTCTCATAGTATTTTTTAAACTACAATAGTATATTGAGCCGTAAACTTGTATAGGATCACCAACTGATATAAAGCCACAAAGTGATGTTGAGCCACAAACTCACGCTGAGCCACAAACTCACATTGAGCCGCAAACCCACGTTGGACTGTCAGGCACTCAGAGAGTGCCCCCCAAAAGTGAGCTTGCAAGCTTTTGGGAGGTTGTGGTGTCCACACCACAACCAGGGCATGAGTAGGGTTTTGGTTTCTTAGGTTGTGTTTGTCTTTCTGGTTGGTACTGGTTCTGAGACATTGGGATTTTGGGTCTTGGGATTTTTTATATTTTTTCGTATAGTCATATTCATAACATAGGTTTTCTTTTTACTACAGCGTAGCAGACTGCATAAAAGTTTGTTTGTACTGATACCAAACAAATAAAAGCAATGATTCAAGAAAAAAAGGAAAATAAAGAAATTTCCTGCATGATGTTTATTCTCCTCATACTCTCTATATCTGGTTTTTAAAATACTGACTCCTGGAAAATTATTACTACTTTTTCTCCTACCCCCCTTACAGGGAGTTTGCGAATACCTCTATTTTCCTTTCATCCCACATAGATGGCACCTCCTTCTATGTCACCCTTGGGTCTACCCTGATATCCTCTGGCTTACCTCTCAGGTTCTTTTTCTTTCTGCTGAATGCCTTTAGATCTGTGTTCTGGGGACCAACTTGTATACATATGTACATGATTCTGATAGCCCATTCCAGCACTTTGGTGGTTGTCTTCCTTTTCCTTCTCCTCTTCGCAGCAGGTTTGGCTAGTATTCTGCTGTTTTCTCATTTAGCTGGCACCTTACCGTGCTACTTGTATGGCTGGTACCCTTTGGCTGGCAGTATTCACTGTCTCTCCTGCTTGTGGCTCGAGTAGCCCACACCTCCTATTACATCTATTTCCTTTCTGGTGATATTGCACTGTCTTCAGTAGTTCAAGTTTGGGTTTTTCTTTTTTTCATATCAGTTAGCTGTAGGTTTTTGGTGACCAGGCTAGATCATATGTATCTTCCTTCCCTGTTAGTCACTCTTTGGTGCAGTATTGGAGGTTTCCTTCTTATTCTCTCTTTTGTTAGGCACTGTAGTTGTTAAGAGTTGGATTTCTTTTATTTTGCATTTGATTTGAGGGTTTTCTTTCACTATAGCTTAACTACTATATGCAACATCTTGTCCCAATAATAAAATAAGAACTATGAGTTAGAAAAAAGAAAAAATTCTTATATTATCTTAGAGATCCAATAGTTCAAGTGGGGAATATCACCTTACAGTCTTAAACTATATTGTGTTCAACTCTCACTGCTAGCTTAATATCTAAGACAAGCATCAGACGTTACCAATAGTTTCAGTTCCCCACACCAATTACCAATCTTGCACCACTACGAGACAGGTCATCGTTTAGTGATTCCGGGGTACGGTATTGGAAGCACCTTCCAAATCGACGGTCTTCCGGGTAACGCAGAATTATATGTCAAGGGTATCCGATAGCTAGGGGTAGGCGATTAGAGGCTACTAGGTAAGGATAGTTAGGGGATGAAAGAGAATTGTCTGGAGCTAGGAGTTTGCTGAGCCCTTGTATGAATAGGGAATAGCTGATTCGGTAGCATCGGTGGCTTCAGCCAGCTGAGTGGGTGGACAAATGGCCCGCAATGGGATCATAGAATACCGTATCGTCCTCTTTCCGTATTGTTAGACCATCTCCGGAACTCTGGCCGCACGCTAGTGACTAGTGTGGCTCTCTAATCCGTTCCAAGCTTTCCCAGTCTAAATTGCACTCGGTCACGAGTTCGAATCCCTTCCGCGACTCGAATCTCTTTTCTCTCATCTACCCGTATGGTTTTTACTTTCACTTTACTATATTATTCGGGTTGGTTAATCTATATATTTCAGCACTCCATAAGTTCTGTTATTTCGTTTCTTTTGTTCCGGGTTCCTTGCTTATTGAGCGCCGTGAGCCGTTCACCAAATGGTTCTTGAAATATATGTTAGAACAACAAAGTCTTTTTTTCCCGGAACCCCTTGTTGCTTACAACTCTCTAACCGGGGCCGCAACCGGTTGACTCGTTCAGGGCATTGAGTAACATATTGGACCGGGAGGGGGGTCAGCCGCAGAGGTGAAGCATTTTGTATATAAGTTTGCTCGAATCCTTACCGCGGAAATTTCGCTAGAATCGAAACTCCGAATTTAGCACAATAAAGGGGAAATCCTGGGCACTGTGCTGTCGGTAGTATCTCCAGCTCTTGTGGGTTTCCTCTCCCTGGTGTTGGTCATCAGTTGAGATCCCCGGGTTTTAAAATTTTTAGTGCATCTTTAATGATTCACTTCTTCCTCTGATCCAATCCCCTGTCCAATGCGTTGTGGCAGTCATGTCGGGCGTCACAAGTTGGCCAGTGCCGTGCCGGAAGATGCCCTGCGGGAATTGAGAGTGATATTTTATGATGCAATGATGGGGTAGATGAGACAAGAATATATCATGAGTTCACGCAGATATAGTCTGTAAAGAAAGGGACTAGCTAGCATTCTATATTTATTTAATTGTGGGTCCAGAAGGACTTGGAAGACGCTTTTCGAACCGGGGGGTTATAAGATAGAACCCCTTCTAACAAAACTATAAACAATAACATTTGAAGGAAGTAGTTTGATGTAAAGAAACAAATAAAATAATAATAAATAAAAGGAAAATAGAGCTAAAGAAGTAAATGAGCATTGATAAGGAAGCAGACAGTTTTCAAACATTCTCCTCTTCAAACATTCCGATGATATCCTCAACTGCTACCTACGATTTTGGCTTACTAAGTCATAAAAGAACCACCCCTTCTTTGCAACATTGCTCAGGGTTACATCATTGGTTGCACAATTAGGGCTTTTCCACTGAGTGGTGTCGCTTATGCCGGTGGTTAGGATTCCCGGTTTACCCTCGTGTTGCGGACTCCGTACGATATGCATTCCTACATGTACTCGTGTATGATACTTTGTAGTGACGGCGTTGCTTTGTGTGGGGATTTTGCAGTGACTGTTTGCTCTCCTCAAATTGTGGCCTTTCTCCCTCCTTTCCCGACCTTTGCATCTTTCTGTCGTTTTTGATGATCAATCAACATCGTCTTCTTCTGGACAAGTCCGGCTCCCACTACACAAAGGGTAATAGCAACGGAATTTTTGTTCCGTCCGTGCAGCGGGCACCTATTTCTGGGCCACTTCCGCAGTGCTAGACTGGTAGAGTGCGATGCGCCTAAGGGTGGATCATCTGTGGAGCCGCGGATTGGTGTATGACGTACCTGAAGGAGCCTTTAAGTTACGTATTTACGCAATTTTTTTATTCCATTTAGAAAGCCAAGCTAGTCACTTCTACCACGCGTCCCCCTTATTCTTTTTTCTCCCTTATATTTTAAGAGACGCGAGAAAATGGTAGGGTGCTGAGGATGGTTCTTGAAGCTGCGGGGTAGGGTAGATGATCCGGGGACGTGGTGTGTTGCCCCTGATATTAAGTGATTTGTGGAAAAGGCTATCCAGACGTGTGTTTCCCTTGGTCTCCCGGGAGCGCGGAGGAATGGGGCAATGTGTGGAAGCGCAGAAATGGGTCTGGTCCATGGAAGTACCACGCCGCTTCGATTTTGTTTTGCATATGCTATCTCCTTACCGTTGGTTTAGTTTGGAGAGAGCGGCAAGAATGAAAAAGCCGAACAAGTTAACGAGGTTTCCGGGTATACCTTTCTCACACAACGGTGCAGTCTAGAGAGAATCCACTCACTGTTTCGCTGTGCGATTTGTTAGCCACCCCAAGGTTTCCCTGATATCATTTGTAGGGGTGTGATGGGACATGCGCGCACTAGCCGGTGAGCTGTTTTTCCCCGGACCCAAAACCCTTCCATACATATCACACCTTTCGCTACTATGATAGTACTGTATTGGTACAGCGGTATTATATGGATCCGGGTAATCTTAGCGGAGATTATCTCGAGAGCTCGCATGATAGGCTACCCTAAGAACTGGAATAATTGAACCTCACGCTAGCGCATCGGAGCTACCTCTCTCCATGCAAGGTCTGTTTTATTCTCCTTTTCAAAATTTCCCATCTTAGCGGATAGCCAGTCAGTTTCCTTCAGGTTATTCCCCGATTTGGGCAAAGAGGGTAATTCTGGGTGTCTCAGGGCGAGGTTTAATTATCCCAACTCTTACAGTGTCAGATCAGCTTGGTAACATGCTCCGAGCCTCGCTGAGGAACAATCTCATTGGTAAATTCCTAATGAGCAAACAGCCTTACTTTTCATAGCCCGGGGACACGGCCAGCAGTATCAGTCGGGTCTACGAGCAGGTGTAGGCAAGCTGTGCCGGGATTTTGCGTCCCCATCCCCAGCGTCCTGGGGGAATTTTCCAGAGCATTCAATAAGGTAGGCTATAAAGTCATGCTGGTGGTTATCGTTGACGGTATCAGAGCCCGTTGGCCGGGCTAATAGCAATACGAAAGTCGAGGCTCGTTTGATAGTGATACGAACCAGGCCAAAGTCGGCGGCTAGGTATGGGAATCAGGTTCCGGTGAGAGACAAGGCAGTAAATCGCGTTTTTACAGTATGGTACGGTTTCTGTTGTTTACGATTATCACAATGTGACCCGATATCCGGGGAAGTACCATTCCTGAGCTTCTTGCGCAGTTGCCTAGTAACGGAATGTTCTGTAGCCCCTCCCGATGTAAAAGCCGCTGCCCCAACCAATCTCCTCTCATATCTATCACTCTGGACGTGCGGTCTGCCGCCCATGAATGTGGCAGTGTTTGGCAACTCCTGTAGAATCTTTTCCGGTGAATCAAGGACTATCATCCGATACTCTGGTACACATTTTTCAGGAGCGGTTGTACATATAAACGTGAGTCTTGCCACTATGCTAGTTGGGGCATCTTCAAAATTCCTGAAATTTGTGGCCCTCTGCCGTCATCCTTTTTTACAGTTTCGAAAACTCTCGACTACCTCTTCAGGAATTCCCCCCAATACACTAACCAGATGCCACATAAGGGAGCCGAGCGTATTTACTGGTGAGTACCCTTCCGTGCCAAAGTCAAAGTAAAAACAAGCTACAGTATTATCTTCCCCTGCGCCCCATCGCATAACTTGTCCATAGCTAAGTATCTGTCATCGCAATCTGTCAGCAATGCCACTCTCTAATTTCCGCAGAAATACTCTCTCTCGTACATGATATAGCTTCTTCGCACTCCCGGATTGCTGTCACAGAATAAGGTCGCATGACCGGGTTCATCACCCCTTCTGCCATTACTCTAGCGTCTAAATTCTTTGGTTCCCCTAACTGATGTATGTGGGGAGGGGCAATTGTGCAGTGGTATAAGGAGCGGACCAGACTGGCGCTTGGCCAGTATGGAGGTGCAGTAGGAAAAGTATGGTCAGGAACTTCGTTCTCTCGTTCGGAATTTTTCTCCAAACTAATGGTAATAACAGACATATAAGTAAAACATCTGAAAACCTCCCAGTCCTTCCATTGATCACCACACATCTTTCACCTCCTCCATGCATGCCACCATTCTTCCACACACACACACCATGACAAAGGAAAGACATGTATGGAGAGACTCCTCAAATCATTATAAGTATAAAACGAAAGAAACTACCTCCAATATTCTCGGAAGCTCCACGATAAACCACAGTCTGCTGCCCTCTGTTAGCAACTTCCATAGCTTCAACAAGTTTCTGGTAGGCATCACCCTACAATTTCTACCTACCTGATGCCGTATCCATGGCCCTAACGCAGATAGCAGCAGCGACATCTTGGATTCGTCATGGCGGATAGTGTGCGGTTAAGCCTGTTCGCAATGACGACAGTGCAGTCGCTATTGCTGAAGGTTCGGGAAAATTTCCCCGTTTCGCAGTTTGAATGTCGCCGAGAGGAAGGGGCTAACCAACCCGGGGTCCGTTAACGCTATTATTCGGATTTCGCGACACGAGTTCGCTAGGACTGCTTCTGTCAAAAACTGGGAGCATATTGGCATGTATCAGCCCCATGTCAAACCATATGGCTTTACTCCCTTTGTTCGATACATTTTGGTGGGGATTTCGGGAAGTCAGATACGCCGCCCACACTACGAAATACTCCGAGTTTTACTGAGGTCCATTGGATGTTGCCGTCAGCATCTGCTCAAATAATGCCTGACTAAAAGCTACCGATTTTAAGGATTCCTCGGTGTATCCGGACCTCCCGACACTACTTTGGTTGCCACCTGTACTACAACTCCGATTGAGGTTCAACCTATTGTATCGCTGAAGGGTGCATGTGACTCGCTATGACCAGCCCTATGTCATAGAATACCTCACCGACTAGAGTCGAGTCCTAAAGTTCTCATACCCTTCCTTGCGACTCGAAAGCTATACCCATTAATAACAGGAGAGCAACAAGAGTCCTTTAGATATCGCAACGGTTCCCGGATATGTCTCCAGGGATATCCTGAGCTCTTGATCACGATTTGTCTCGCTGGATAATAAGAAAGAGAGGGTTAGCGAAGCGTTTTCAGGGGTGGCGGGTACTTGGAAGGGCATGGGAACCTTAGGGATGCGACTATGCTACACCAGCAATTGCCGAACCTGTTTTATTACACAGTTCGGTGACATTTGATCGTTGGTTGTGCATTTCACACCAAAAATACCGGTTTTCGCAAAATTAGGTTGCAGCACAGCCCGAAGCTACTCAGTTACAGCAATTTTACACGAAATAAAGCATTTGGGTATTGTCAGATACTGCCAAGCGTGTCAAGATTTGAGAAAGATGGTAGCGGTTTCGAGGACAGTGTGAACCCCTGAAACGGGAGATCCTCGAAACGCAAGAAGCTTTATATAGGAGCTGCCGCACATGGTGCCGGTCAGCGGAAGCCTGCCCTCCACCAAGAGTTCTGGGAAAATCTGAGCATACTGAATTATCAGTGTTCGGGAAAAAATCCTCAAAAATAATTACCTGGTAAATCCTTATAGAAACCTTTTTAAAAGCCTTTACTGATTCCAATCTCATCTTTCACATCTCAATGCATTCAAAATCAATGACTAGAATCACGTTGCGGGGGGCTATTTGATAAAGAGGCGCAACATTTTCAACTCCCACTCAAACAGCAACAACTTCCTGCACGACCCCAGGCGAAAACAAGAACAACAGACTGGTCCTAATCTATTATCTAAATAACGTTACCAGAGGAAATTGCAGTATACAAGTACCTTCCCAAGGAGAGGCCGTTCCCAATCTAGAAATTTTAGAACAAATTGGCCCGGAGGGAAGGTTTTGCTTGTCTGGGCCAATGCTAATGAACTCTAGGCGCTTAAACCAGATTTGCAAGCCTAGTTACACAGGTGGTTAAATAGCACCCCCCCAGGCCTATCAGTGTTATGAGAAGTATAATGTTGATCCCTAACTCAGATTCTCAGTTACTTAGGTGTATAATCTAGTAGGAATTCATGAGGGGGCTAGCACCCAGAGCTCGAATTCCTCATGATCGTTTCTTGTTATTATACAACTTGGTGCGGTTTGGCTATGTTGCGACGAGGTATGATAAAGTGGGTAACTAATGGTGGGTTGTTGCCGAGAACTATGAAACGGACTGCTACAGCATGAGGTCGAAAGTTCACCGCCGCCCCGGCGGTTTACAATAACAGTCCGCTTTACATACAAGTGTAATTTTTCCAAGTACCGGTATCGGTAGTTCCCGCTCCGTGGAACACCTGCCGATTGGCAGGGATGAGTTCGGTTGAACCCCCGCATTAAAGGGCGCTATCTGTGTAGAGCAACTTCCTCTCGCTTATCCCTGATTTTCTCCGAGTGTTGCAGCATCTGAAAGCAATACGCGCTACCGCTCCCACAACCTCCTGTTATACTTCTGAGCACCGTTACCGTGGAGGCGACTTTGGAAGAAAAAGCGTCAATTTTCTCTATGCTGCACGGCGACGGTCCGGGTTAGGATGTTCCTACAAAGGCCCCTGATAGCAGCAGCTTACATTGGGCCATTTCCACTCTAAAGGACGTAGTGCCCCTGCCGCCGAGGGTCGAATGTGATGACTAGTCTCAAACTAGTACTGCATTCTCGTTGGTATACTAAGTGAGGGGATTTATAGTCTGCGATACCATGAAGGGGTTTCGCAAATCATAATAAGCCGTAGTCCGAATCTCTCCAGAAAAAAGCCTTCCCTGTTTACTTCCTGCCATGTCTCTCCTTCTCTCTTAAACCCTGATCGTCTCATTGTTTAGTACATTTCTAAAGTCTTCTATCGTATCTCACCAAGTATGCCGCTATTTAGATCTAGCGCTTGGCTTCTTTGGGCATTACTATCCTTTTCATCAGCAGTGAGAAGCCAAGATCCTGATCCTACTGAAGATTTTTGTTCCTTAAGTGAGCATATGAGTCAGGCTCACCTCCACTTGCTCATATGTTTTATTTCACTGTCGACTGACCAGATTTATAAGAATATAGTGGCCCAGAAAGATGATATGCTGTATATTGTGGGAGGATTGATGCTGTATGCGGAGAACGGGAATTACAATGGTCCTAGTTCGTACCAGATTTGAATGCACAACGCTCCTTACTTTCTCCAAAACTAACGATTCCAAAACACGGCTAGATCCAGTGCTTCGGTCATTGAATGTATCCGAGAGTTTCCAGGCCTCCCTTGCCCCTGCCAATTACATGAGAACAGAAAAAGTCCCTGACTCAGTACCCGGTGTTGTGGATGCCGCCTTCTTCCCTACGGAATCCGGTTTTGACCTTATTCTTGGAAAGTGGTACCCATACAACAGTACAATTTATGGAAAGAAGGGCGCTCCCACCGAGGACAAGAAATGGCAATATGAGATTGCAACCCGGAAATGGACGGATACTGGAATAGCACTAAGGAATTGGTCACAGCCGAATTCCCCAAGGAGGGTATCAAGCGCAATGACAGCATGGATTCCATCATTGAAGAAGGGCTTTCTTTTCGGCGGTGTTTTTGCCTCGATAAATGGAACATCGCCCAATATGAGAGAGCTAGGGGATCATAACGGCCTAATCACTTATGACCAGGCTACCAATATGTGGACAAACGAAACCACGCCGTTCGGGGCAATAACTGATGGAGGCTTAGTTCATGTTACTACAGCTACAGACGAGGTCTTGATTCAGCTTGGTGGAAGCTTTGAGCGGTCTACTCGAGTTGTATGTCGATCCATTTATTGAAGTTCTCCACCTAAAATACTGATATAATCTGGCAGAGGCCATTTTCAGAGATCAACGTCTACAGCACAAAAAAATCAAAGTGGTATACCCAATATCTATCACTTGATGCCGTGGTTCCGGCTCCTCGGTTCTCATTCTGCACTGCTGTCAAGTCGGCTTCGGATGGTTCCAGCCATCAAATCTACATTATGGGAGGCCTTGAAGGTAGCACCCCACTAAATGCCAAGGGAGGCCCAACCGCTACATCCGTCTGGGTTCTTTCGATTCCAAGCTTTGAGTGGGCCCAACTCCAAGTTGCTTCAGCGACAAGTGCTGCAGATCCGAGAGGGAGGATTTCACCAAAATGTCAGGCCATCGGAGAACATTACATCTTCTACTATGGCGGGAGGAAGGTCGTGGATTACTACGGTACCCTTACCTGCGATAAAAAAGGAGCTGCTGCATTCCTGTTCGATATCAACACATTGACATGGACAGACAATTTTACACCGCAAGAAGGAACGTACGAAATTCCCCCACAAGTTACTAGGCTAATTGGTGGCGAGTAAGTTATCCAACTCCCTAAAACACGACAAATAGAGCACCAAGAATGAACACTAATCGCATAGCAGTAAAAACGGAGGCTCGCCCAAGAAGGGCCCAACTAATGGCTGGAGCAACCCGGATCTCGAAATCGTAATGACACTGAAGACCGCCGCAACAAATACAACCCACGAGCCAGCCTCTAGCATAGACTCATCTAAAACCAACGTTGGGGCGATAGCCGGGGGTGCGGTAGCGGGTGTAGCAGCTGTGGCACTTAGCCTCCTAGCCGCGATGATGCTCCACCGGTGCCATCAAAGGAGGAGATCGCAGCATCCCCCGGGCCGCGAGAAACCCCTATCAGCCTGCGGTGGGGCACAGGGAGAGGGTGGTGGTCCGACCGAACTCGATGGGACCGGAGTGCCTCCTGCGGAATTGCCATCGGGGATGTACGCGCTGGAGCTAGAAGCGGACAGAGGGTAACACGGCTCTAGCAGGGAAGTGGAGAACGAGGAAATTCCATTCGCCGTTGTTCAACCTTACCTTTTTCAGAAATCTAACGAACCGGCTTCTCTTCAGCAAAATATGCACCCTTTCATCTGTCCTCAATTTACCTACCCGCCTAATCTACCCTCCACTTTCTACCCGTCAGACATGCCCTACACTATACTATACTTTCCAACCTACAATTTATTTCCCATCTCTCAGGCTCGTGCGGGGGGTGCCACCATATCCCCATGACAAATAATGCTCTTCCACCAGCAGTATAGCTAGCTGCAAGTACACGGTATTTCTTTGAACTACCGAATCGGTCCTTCTCCCCCCCCCCCTCCAGCGATGAACAAAAAAGATGTCACTCTGCGGGAGTGAAGCGATACTTTCGTTTCGCGCGGTGAACCGTGAGGTCGCTTCGCCTGCCACCCTCGACCGTTGCAACCTCACTTTTAGTATCGAGATTCCTTCCTTCTTCATAAGTATTTCCTCTCTTGCGATTCGCTATCTCAATCTGGTCACGAATATCCCTGTAAATCACGACATCGCACCCGATTTGTTTTTTTTTCTGGCAAGTTAACGAAATTGCGAAAAACTATGAGTGAGATTCAACACAGCCAAATGACTCACAGCATACTGTGTCGGGAAAACACTAATCCTTAAGAACCTTTTGTCTCTGAATCCGGAGATTAGCGACTTAATGGAGATAACGAATCGCAAGGGGGTTTACGGTACTATGCTCGGGTATAACCTCATCGGCATATATACCCACCGCATCAGAGACCTTCCAGCATAACATACACCGCCCTTCGCCCAAGGAGCACCGGCGGGGGGGGTGATTCAGAAGTATTTGGCGTGGCGCTAGAGTCCACCTTGTGGAGGAATGGTATAAAGGGGGAAGGGCCCTGAGTGGGCTAGGAAGTTTTCCTCTTACATTTTGAATCACGGGAAAAAAAATTCCAGTTCGTATGGAGGTTTTCCCACTTACCAGGAGGACCGACTTAGGGTCTTGAGCTATGGATTGTATTTTTCGATAATGATTTGATGAAGTTGACTTTTACTCTTTAATTGTTATATCTTGGGGGTTGAAGATTCATTTATTAGGGTTTTGTAGGCCGTATCATACCCTAAGGTATTTGCCATGGATTTTCCAGTATTTAGCGATTGCGGTTGCAAATAAGTCTAGGGGCTCGAAAGAAAAAAAAACACCCATTATACTCCATCAGTAGGCATTCTACACAAGAGCGAAAGCGATAGCCGTTCGTTGACTTCGTTGTTCTAACTAAAAGTCTCCGGCCAACATTAAATCAGAATCGATTCTGGGGTGGGGGGTGGGGGGTGGCCAACCAGCAGAACTATGGCCGCCGTGATATGATACAATAGAGACATCTCAGAACACGCGAAAGTTGGACATAAAAAACAAGGAAGATAGACAAAACCAAAGTCACAGCCCCTAAGTTTCGTGGAAGGGGTTGAAACAAATACATGCGCACAGGGGAAGAGAGCGAAAAGGACAGAGAAAAGCTATAAAATTGCCTTTCTCATCCCCCAAATTCCACACTCCCCGTACAGCATCGTGGGTCACTCCACCACTCCGCACATATATGTACAGAAAAGGCGGTGAAATTGCTTCTCGTTTTGGTCCCGGTTGGATAAGTGGGTGCCGGGGGCAACTGTGCCAGATTCTGGGAAGCCATAGCCAAGGGACTGAATGTGAAGAAACAATCCGGCAAGAATAGAAGCTCAAGGGAAACTCTCTCAGATAGCTAACGAACGGTTGAAGCCGTGGAGGTTGCTGACAAAGGGTAGCAAGTTGCAGCTAATCGCGGAGCCTTCAGGAACGTTGGAGATGGTTTCCTTTCTTCTAGTGTTATCACGGTTTTAAAGTAAAGTCTCTCCATACATGTCTTTCCTTAATTATCACGGGCGCGTGGGGGGGATAGGGTAATGCATGGAGGAGATGAGAGACATGTGGTGATCCACAGAATTGTCGGGATTCTCTCCTTGGATCTTATTTGTTCTCCGATCGTTACCATCAGATTAGAGGAGACGCCGAACAAGAGAAGGCAGTTTACGACCTTGTGACACCTTTACGACCGTTCCTCCGTCCCGGCCAAGCCCCATTCCAGCCCTCTCTGTATCCCGTTGGCGATTTATCCCTTTCCAAGAAGCGCCAACACGAACAATGAACAACAATCCTGATCACTCCGCAATCATCCTCAGAAATGGGGAAAACCGGTCGCAAACCCTATACCCAGTATCGGGTGACATGGGTGGGGACAGCAGACTAAACTAAATACCCGACTCCTCCCAATGTTAACCCGGATAAAGAAAATAAAACCAACGCCACTATCATACGAGTGTGGTTTTGTTAGAACCTAGACATTGGCTTTTTTGGTGGTAGCCGGGAAAACAGGTTTGAAGGGTGGCAACGAGAGAAAATCAATCTTGAAATAAATTCATTTTTCTTTTTCTGTCATAGAATAACTACTCCACCATGGAAAGAAAAATAAAAAAAGAAAGTAATTTGGTTAAAATTTTATCTTATATACAGGCTATATATCTATGAATTTAAATCTGTCAAAATATGCTATTTAGATTGATTTCCTACTATGTTTATTCTTGGAGCCTAAAGGTTGACCATGCTTTTTTGGTTTTGACAATTCTACCTCAATTGATTGATCCTCAGAGAGTTCATCCGTCATCTGATTTGTTTGACCCCCCCCTCCTGAACCTGTAGTAAGAGTATTACCACTGATTGTAGAAGAACGAATATCTTGACAGGAGCATTGTAATGATCCAGCATATATGAGCTATGGCAGCCGGAACCTACACCCATGTAGACAGCCATGAGACAGACTGGTAGGAACCGGTGGGCAAGTAGTACTTGATCTATGGAGACCTGATGGCCCAGGCTCCGGTATGAAGAGAAATGGCTGGCAAGGCACTTAGGTACTTGGCGACATCTGGGAGCAATGTCAGCGTACTTAGGGACCTTGGAAGGGGCAGTTACACTGCTAGGCCAGGTAACTGGAGAAAGGTTACAAGTGTCTATCTCCAGCGATGGAATAGACATGGCGACAGGGTAAAGTTATCTGGTTCACTGAACATGGTTATCCTACCCTCAGGATCAGGTTACCCTACTATGGGGCACAGGTTACCCTGTCTAAAGTCCTAAGTTACCCTACCTTTCAATACGAAGTCCCATGCAGAGTTTGGGAAGAATGACCAGAACACTTGTCACGCGAAGCCAAGGATAATACTGGAATCTGTGGTTCCAGAAGATGCTATTGGGCGAGCTATGCAGCTCTGAAGAAGCTGTAAATCAGTGACACTATTCCTATCATACCCCTCCAGCCCTACCTTGAGGCCTGGATGTTATGAGCAAATGGTTGTGTAGTTGTATGCAGTCTAGCAAAGAGGAATCTTTGTAGACCTGCTTGCAACACCGTATATGTAACGTGTTCTGTAACGTGTTCGGGCCAGGCCTTAGTCACGTAGCAGTACGATAGGAGTAGGTGGCTTCGTGGTCAACACGAAGCAAGTGCTGCTTGCTAAAGGAGGCTTCGAACGGGGTGTAATTGGAGATCAAAGAAGTAACCGTTCAACCAAGTATATTTAAGAATACTTTTCTGTCAAAGTCTGCTGTTTCTATCGCGGGAATTAGGGGTCTTTAAATACAGCATATCGTTTATCTCCAGTATGAGCGATATTGTAAAACATTGTGTGTATCAACCGATAGCACACGAAACAATACAAGTATCAATCGATACTGTGAAACCAAACATAAAACATTTTGGGTATCAACCTATAGCACACGAAACAATACAAGTATCAATCGATACTGTAAAACCAAACATAAAACAATATGTGTATCAACCGATAGCACATGAAACAATACAAGTATCAAACGATACTGTGAAACCAAACACAAAACCCTAGTAACCCGTACCGGTTACACTCCCAAAATAAAATAACAATTTCACCAAAACAAAACAATCCAAGAAAATCCCAATGAGCTCCTAACGGCCGGCAGTCCCGCTATCCTCCGGATAGGACCCAACCTCATCGTCATCACTGTTGTGCAGCAATCTCAAGTCATCCTGCAACATCCACTCCGCACCTTCCAACCATCTCTCCAAGCACTGCCCGCATGGCGCTCCGCGCACAAAGCAACCAGATTCCCAGTAATGTGGCAGGTCCACAAAGTTCCGAACTATCCGGTCCTCCCATTCCTCCGTCTCGACATCGATCCGTCCGCAATCCTCGCAGTGATCGATGTAGAAAATCTTCCAGTATGCCTCTTCTGGAATGATTTCTCGGTAAAGTAGGTACCCCAAAATGAGGTCTCGTCCCTTGATACTGACTTCTGCGTAGGTCGACATTTTGGTTTTTCTTTCTGGTGTAAGGGTAAGCTTGTAATATGGTGAAGAATTTTCTAAGGGGTTAAAGGTTTGGAGGTTTGGTGATATGGTCTGTTTTCTTCGATGGTTTAGGGGCTGGTGGGTGGTATTTATGTTTCGGTGGTGACCTCGCTTAGGTGTTGGCCTCGCTTAAGTCTTCATAGGAAGGGGGTTGCTGCTTAATTTCGGTTTCTTCCCTCTCCATGCAACCATTACATTTTTCTGTGCTCAGGTAGCACCCGCTACCGAAACGGAAAACATCTGACACTCATTCTCCCCACATTCGTCCCATCGATTCTGTTGTTATTTCTAAGCATTTGTTGCAGATGTGTATGAATAGTCTGTGTGTAAGGTATCGTCTAGGGATAATATCACGGTTCACCAACAGTCCCATTAGCTGATGGCGCAGTCTCCAAGGTACTTGCTCATAGTTTGACATCGTAAGGCTGTTGGATGGAGTGTTCTT